>BMAF01002453.1:0-68420 GCA_014132575.2 Gasterosteus nipponicus
CTCCAACCTTGTTTCGTGGCCACTCTGACATCTATCAGTATCGAGGTCCCTGCTTAGACTGGCAGACTATTTTACTTTTGGCTTGTGTAGTTGCTCAAAAGGAAGCTAAATGGCGGCTCCTCTGAAGCGTCTTGTGTGGCCTTCAGTATGTGACATGAAATCCATGCGTTATATTTAGTCCTCCTCTTTTCACATTCACACACATTATAATTAATCACTAACTCAAACACTGCATCAAACATGGCCACCGTGAACAAGCCCCTGTAAGGTTAGGAATGTAGAGAGTTACCTGTTGCATGGCAACCAGTGGCATCACGCGAATGTGACAGGAATTATATATATGTTATCGAGACCTATCGGCAGTGTTTCACACTGGATACCTTCCTTCTTTAAGTATTTTATGACAACAGTCACATGTGAACGGACAGAGAGACACGAAGTCCCCTGAACCTGCCCCCTAGTGCGGGGAGCGCTGTGACCTTTGACCCATGCACAGTGTCCTCTCCTGGAACTGGTCCAGAAGAGGACATCACCCAAATATCTCTTTACTAGGTAGAGTAAAGAGCGACCATCTTATTCCTCCCGGCCTGGTCCGGGCCCCCGTTTCTCAGCTCAAAGCTCTTCAGAGGAGGCAGTTGACAGCTCCATGGAGTCTCTCATTCGCACCAGCAGCCTGAAACTCTCCCTGCTAGTGCCTTCTTTCAGGGGCGCTGCCGCTACATGGTGGAGAGACACCGGGCCTCTGTCCCGTCTCACATGGGTTGGTCTAACCCTTGAGGCTATCCGATGTGCGTCCCTCATAGTTTACCCCGGGGAGACCATTAGGCCAGATGCCAGATTTCCTCGACTCCAGTGTCGGGTCACAAATGATGCTCTCCAGGCCTTATGACACAGCAGCGGGATTGGGGCGTCGGCCGGTGAACAAAACACGCTTGAGGTGGAACTTGGCTTTCGTTTTACCTTGTGGCCTAACACAGCTTTTGTGCTGCCTCGCAAACAACCTATCCAGCTGGCACAGTTTGACCCTCCATTCGGGGAGGGGAAGTTAAGACTCCTGTGCCGGGTACGGGCCCATAGGGCTTAACAAGTGACCACGTTTTGCTGCCTGGAGTGAATTGTCCCACGACATGAAACGTGACACTTATACACCGTGGTGGTGATCTGAGGTCACAAGTGACTTTCTTGTTATAAAATACTCAACCCGTGCGTGACGAAAGATGACGCAGTCGTTAGCGCATGTCGTGAATTTTATTTTTCTTGAATACAGAAAACTACGCGCAAAATTCCCCAAGAAATCTCTTTAAAAGATGATTAACATTTTAGTCTTAAAAAACAAAAATGTGAACAAAGACACAATCTTTATCTGTGTCCACATGCTGTCCACATGTCTTTGATATCCAACGTCAATCCAATGCTCTAAAAGAAATAGGGTTTCACCAGGGCCTTGGATGAAAAGGTTTTGTTGTGCATTAGCAACACTAGACCGGATGCTGCTGCAACACATTCTGGAAATGTGTTTCGATTTGATGTTGCTGAAGGAGAAACAAGCTTTCATGTTGTAGATGCTGATTCACATGTCGTGCCATGATGGTTTTGCTCATTTTAAGAGTATTTGTGTAATATGTCCATCTCTGTTTACTGACGGATTCTTGAAGTAATTAAAGACCTCAGTAGCACAGCCACATACGTTTACTGTCATTGTATTTATAGAATGGTGTTGAAGAGCTCAAGGGCCTCACTGGTAAATTTATATTTTCCAAAATTATTATTAAAGCTATGTTCCGCACTTGGTTGTGTGTTGTCTCTTAACGTCTCTTATTTTTCTGCACCTCAATCTCATTGTATAAATTCAAAAAGGAATGAAGACATTTCAAGTTGGACACATGTGAGTAAATAATTAGATAAGTTATCCAATGTTTCCCATTCATTCTATTTTCTAAGCAGTGTGCAGCAATAAGCGTTATTAAATGATTATTAAATGGAGCAGAGTTGAATCACTTACAAGTCATGCATCAAGTCTCCTCAGTCTTTCCTTCTACTGCTTGGAGTCATATAGTCTCAGGTGACAAACATCTGCGCCCCCTCCTCAGTGGATCAGCTCCCACCGGTCACCTCCACATGACAGAGGAGAGAGCATTGTCATTCATGATCGGAGGAGCTGGAAGAGAAGCTTCTGTTTACTTCTAAGCAATAAAACTTCACAACACGAGTTCCTTTGGAAAATATCCAGATCCTGCTTCACAAATCATCCTGAACATCTGTTTGTCACAGAAACACCACGTCTCAGGTCAAGAGGTCAATGTTCAGTGGTGTCAAAAGTAAAAACATTCATCACTCAAGTGTAGATACTGGAGTTTAAAAAGACTCTTAGTACTTAGTAAACTTAGTAAAAGCTCTAAAATCTACTTAAAGTAAAAAGTAACCTTAATAAAACTAGTTGGACTTCATATAATTGTAGAAGCTTAATTGAAACCTGATTAGTGCTACATGGAGCCCTAGATATGGTAAAAAATGTCATTTTGGCCTGCAAAACTACCAGGAAATTACTGTAAGTATCTCTACTGAAGTCCTCCTCCTCTGAAGAATGGGAGATCTTGCCTTGATTCTCCACAGCTTGGTCTTTCAAGTGACCTTTGACATAGTCAAGGTCTATGGAATAGAAATACAACAATCAGACCAAATTGGACCATGGATTTGGATTAAAACGTTGCTAAAGATGGGGACATCTGGAAGATTTCAGCCAAACAACTTCTCTTATTCTGGTAAATTTATTTGTGCTGCGTTTGCAAAAGCAAGAGCAGTTCTGTCGGCCCGCAGGCCGGAAGAACAACTGACTAACATCAGGAAGAACATTATGTTTCATATTTCTTGTTAGATATAAAAGAAAAGATTCCTATTGGCCCTAAACTGGCGTCGAGGAGGAGCAGGTCCTCCCGCCGCAATACAAAGATCCAATCACATACAATGTGTCTCCTGACATTAATGTAAACATAACGAACAAAGCGTGAGTGTTGGATGGTGCTTGATGTGTCTCTAACTCTCATCCTTATCAGACCTGCCTGCTTGGCACTTTCTGCTTTTGCCCTTTGACCTTGCACTCCTCAAGACAGTGACTCCCTAAAAAGTGCTTTTGATTATCAGTAGAATGTGAGGCTGTAAATTCAGATTTTTCCAACCGGCCATCATTAGTTTAACAAACGATTTCAGCACATTCGTATGTGTGTGGAGGCCAGAGTTATTTCAACAGCAAAATACAGATGCAGCCGATGGAAAGCCTGCAAGGGGAGCATCGTCGTGTTTTAACGGAAATAAGTAAATAATAAAATAAGTAAATACAATTGTTTATTTAAATGAGTAATCTCTGTGATTTAAACACAAAAACATCACCAAAATCCCCAAGGTTCACGTTTCCATAGCAGAGAGAAAATGGATCTCATTGGCCTCCTACAGTGTGGTCTCACAGCAACAATACACTGACCCTGGTTGCCTTCTTTTTACAAGGTCAGCTTGGGCGAAATTCATCGGATTGAAAAGTATGAACAACATTTCCACTGAAGCAGGAAAGAACTTTTTGGGTTGAAAAAATAAACATATACGAGACCAAAAGGATCTCAAGCACCACTAGTGGTTCCCTGGTCTTCAGATTTAATGGGTCTGCTAATGGACCTTTCTCCTACAGCCTGTTTGCAAAAAACAACTTCAAGTGCAGCACTAAGAAATCTATTCTGGTTACTGAGGGAAAACATCAATCCAATATCCTTTTGTATCTTGTTGTTCAGAATCCTCTATAGATCAGGACAGTCTGACATTTCATTAACATGCTGAGACATTTAGTTCATTTGGCAGGACACTAAAAATACAATATAACGATTTACCTTTGCAAAATGAAACATTAATTGAATGATCTTCTGACTAGCATTAGTCAAGCAATATGGAATCCCGAAGAACATTTTCTTAAAGGATAACTCTGTTATTGGAGAAAGATGTGTGTGATTTATGACTCCCGTTGACGGAGTTTGTTTTATGAACTGGGCGCACATAGTTGGAAAGACACAGATTTTGTGGATCTAAAATGGATCCACAATATGTCAAATGTAGGTTGTGCATTTTTGGAGCTTAAGATGTGACACTAAAGGCCAGAAAGATTAGAAGTCACCTCACCTGCTCAGGTAACCGAGCTCCCTTTAATCCAGAAATCCCCCGCAGTACGTCTACCCCGGTTCTTCATCCACTCGTCTCCAGATCGTTGTCCAACCTCCCTGGTACTGATTGCGCTTGGCAGCTCTTCTGAAGAGTGTTTTCAGCAACAGAAGTTTGTGGTTTGTCGGCCCACTTTTCCACTGGGTGTATTTGTGTCCTTTCAGTTCTCCATCCTCCTGGTTCCTCAGTCTGTCTGTCGCTCCCTGCCTGGATTTCCCTGCCATTCCCCACTGTCTCCATAGCTGTGTCCCCGGCAATAGACCAGGTCCCCCCTGTACCTCCTGGTCTCTGCATTTGGGACCGACACCACATACCGTAACAATTTAATACTTTGTCTATTTGTCTAAAAGTTATCATTAAATGATTTATATTGGCATATTCAATTCATTTTATTTTGTATAGCCCATAATTGCAAATTACACATTTTCCTCAGAGGGCTTTACAGTCTGTACACATGCGACATCTTCTGTCCCGAAACCCTCACATCAGCACAGAGATCCAGTTCTCAGCAGGAGGAAGACTTTGATGTGGCCACCACCGTTTCTAGCGGGCCGCTGCCACCTAGTGGTCAAACTGCTGTACTTATTCATGAACACTTCAACGCTTTTTCTCTCTGCAGACAAGAATCTTGAAAAATACTAATAAAATAAATGAATAAAAAACACCGTAGGATATTTTCCCTGTCCTTCTGCTTTTGGAGTCTCTCTTTTCTTGACAATATGAGAAAAAGCAATGTTATGCTCAACTTAAGACCTGCCTTTCATTTCAATAATTAAATTAAACAAAACTAGTGACCTTGTCTAATTTGTAGAACAGTAAAACTGTCTTTAAACGATCTGCCTCACTGCCTGTCTGTATCTCTCTCTTTCTCTCTTAAACGTGACAAACGTCAGTGAACAGCTGGGGCGTCATTTATAAAAGCTTGCGTAAGATTTGCCCCACAAGTGGTGTACGGATGAAACATAGGACGTGCGTACGCACAGAAATATTGAGACTTATAAAACCGTGCGCACGCACGTCCTACGCAGTTTTCCCTTAATAAATCACAATCACTTCTAAATGCAGCGCAGCTTTTGCGGCGTCATGTCACGCCCATAGTCGCCCATATATAGTCTGTGAAATGCCCACAAATTAATATTCATTGATTGCGAAATCATGACAAACACTGAGAGGAAAACGAAGAAACGTAACTTCACTCAGTGTGAAGTCGAAATGATCATTGGCGAGGTGGAAAGGAGGAGTAAAATGCTTTTTGGAGGGCACAGTGTGGACATTACTAATGCCAAAAGGGCACTCGAGTGGCAAAAGGTTGCAGAGCAGCGCTGCAGCCTCACAACCTCGGGCCGTGGCCGAAATAAAGAAAAAATGGGGGGGGACACCGGAGCTGTCCCCTCTTGATGAGAGACTGGCGGCAGTGGTTGGGGATCGGGGACAGGGTCTGGGCCAACATCGGCGTCAGGAGGTCGAGGCACGTTTGGAAGCTGTGCCACATTATGTAGCACAGCACACGCAGCACGATTCCCACACACGTTTTCAGGAGTAAACAACAACCTCCCTCCAGTGCAGTCGAGGCAGCGCCATCTGCCCTTCAACAGGCCGATGGTGCGCTGCACTACAGCGCGAATCCTTCCATGTGCCACGTCTTCTAAGAGCCCAAGATCAGCCATCAGCGTCATTACGCATTGTGACGGCATCATGGCCATTTATTACCGTCCATTTGATTGCATCTGACAAGCAACAGCTGTGTTTTGAGGATGAATTGCATAACATGCCGATATTATTGCAGAACATATTTCACTTTTCTTTTTTGAAAATGTGTTAATTTGTATTTCTGTTCAAACGGGTGTTCGTGTTATTTATGAGAGGCAGTATTGGCATTTCTTTTACAACAGTCTAGTTTTACACACTTTAACACACGTTCGGAGTCCGATTCCTTGGCGTGAGGAAGCTCTAAAATCTACTTAAAGTATAAAAGTAACCTTAATAAAAAAACTAGTTGGACCTCATATAATTGACACGACTAAGAAATAGAAGCCTAATTAAAACCTGATTAGTGCTATGAGGGATATTTGTTTAAATCCCATTACAATGAACAAATATCCCAATTCTTCCATGTTAGAAAAACAGTATTTAATTATTAATAAAAACCTCTTAACATAAAAAGGACATGACAAATCCACGTCAGCTGCTCAGGAGTCCCTTCAGCACCCTCACAGGGGACGGTGGTCTCTCATCTCCTGCAGCAGCTCTTCTAAGGCTTCCTCCATTTTCAGTTTGGGACGTCTGTGTATGCGAATATACTGTGGAAAGGACAAAATAAGTGTGAATTATCAACAGGCCATGGTTGAACAGGAATTTAGAATGTAAATTAATTTAAAAGGTCATTATTCTGTGTCAGGGTACTGACTGATTTTCTCTTATTTGAATGGCACTTCCATCACAGTGAACATGCAGGGAAAGTGTTTATCCCTCATAGTGAAGACTATGTTGGGAACATGTCTCCTCTTTTTTATTATTGGGACAGAACTGGAACCGGTTGGAATTATTCACAGCTGACTAAACACCACTACGTAATGTCTTGTTGTGTAATGTTTGCCTCCTTGGTGTCCTCCAGCGTGGTGTATCTGTAGTTCGCTGGTCCCAGGCTCTGCACCAAGCTGGAGTGAAGGCGATGCCTGCTTTCCATGAGCCGCCTGGTCATGGCAAGTTGCTGTTTCAGCATTTCATTGAGTGCAAAAACAGCTCGGTTGGAGGTACTGAGGGCTGACACACATACACACACAAACACACAGTGTTGAATTAAAGAGCAAGCTGAATTTTACTTCATCCTTAAACAAACTAATACTGCAGCGTTACTATTTGCATCCAGTTGCAGGTTTAACATTTGTGCTAATCTCTTATCACCAACATAATCGATTTAAGAGAATACTCAGAATACTCTAGCGCTCCAGGTGGAATTTTGTTGTATTTTCAATAGTTTCAGTCTTACCTTCCACCATTTCCGCACTGAGGGTGTAAGCTCCCACTGGCGTGGGATCCATGTAAGTCATGTTCACCGGGGGAGCAGGAGCACCTACGGGGGGGGGCAGACAAATGTGAGGAAATGTGACAGTGGGGGTTCAGATTACACACCTAAAATGTACAAATGCCACGTATGGCAAACTTACCGGCGGGCCATGTGTAAGCCAGAGGATCATGCTGAGTCTGTACTGCTGTTTCTTTTAAAACCTCTCTAGATGAGTTTGGCCACCTCGACTGGCGGGATGATATCCGGCAGTCATGTGACACAGAGGATCTTGAGTCATCGCTTTTGGTGAGTGGTTGACTGTGACCGGAGACGGTGCTCGAGTAATCGTCTTGTGTCCTCCTACGGGACGTGTTGGAATGCACCAAGTCCGGCTCCCTCCAGCTCCAGCTCCTCGCAAGTGCTCTGAAACGCTGTAATCCGGCTCACTGTCAAAGTCACTTTGGTAGAGACCGGCGTCCTCTTCCTCCTCTACCTGCAGCTCGTCTTTCTTCTCCTTAGATTGGGGCTGCTGCTCTTGATGTCTGTTGGGGGATTCTTCTCTCTGTTTAAGCAAAGGGAATATACCAATAAATAGTTAAATTCTCTTTGGAGAGAATTAATGGTCCATGTTTTTTTAATCTCATGATACACACAACTCATCTCTAATTGTAAACTTTATTTTACCAAACTTAATGAACCCACCTCTTCTCCTGGCGTGTTCTCAGTGAATCCAAGGTCGTCCAATGTCATCACATTTATCTTGAAGTCTGCAATAGCACAAGATCATTAAAGAATTTCATAAATTATAGAGTATATCCAGTGTCAACGCATTATTTAGTGTGCTTCTACAATTCATTCATATAAAAAAATTCATTATTCTAACCCTACATAGGGAGGATTTCTGTACCTTGTTGTCCAGCTGGGATGCATGAGACAAAGCACGAGGAATAAAATATAATGAACCAAAATACAACGTTTCCGCTCTCACTTTTAAGTCCTATGGACCTTTGACCTTAATTACCACAACACTAAAGGCCCTGATGTAACGTCTCTCACCTCCAGAGGTAACAGCACTCGTCTCACTCTGGGGATCTCCCAAGAAGAGCTCCTCCAGAGAAAGCACCTCCTCGCGGCCTGAGAAGGAGGAGAGGGAGCGCTGAGGACTCCCCTCCCTCCCTGGAGGAGGTGAGGAAACACAGGGAGGAGAGGGAGGTGGGGAGGGCACAGGGGGGCTGAAGAGGGCCTGAGCTTGTCCGGGGAATCGAAAAGGAGAACTGTGGCAGGAAGGAGAGGCGGCGCCGCCGGGTGGTGCTGTGTTTAAGGACGACGAGGAGGGGCGACAGCGGGGGGGAGGTGAGGAGGGGACCATCTGTAAGGGACAAAAGCATGAGTGAATGTCAACCGAAGGGCTTCTGTTTCTCTACAGTTGTGTCCAACTTCTGTTCTATTATTAACGTTATATTTCTTTGTAATGAAAGGGAAGTTGTTCTAAATAAAACGTTGTTTGAAAAGCCTGAGGCTCACTGAAAGTACCAACAAATACGGCATGTGCTGACTAAAATAGCCCCGTCCTCAAAGTGTAAAGGTACCTTGTCTGCTGTTCTTATGGAAGAGGGCCTCTTAGACATTGAGAGGTGGTTTATTGAATCCAATGTGTCCCCAAGAAGTTTCCTCGTGTCCTCTTCATCACCTTCCAGACTGACACCACTCGCTACTCTCACTGGCTTTGTCTCCAAAGCCGCCAAAGGAACTACAGTATCAGCAGCTCTGGACCTGGACCTGACACCAACATCAGTGCCTTTTGGTGGCCGAGCACCGGCAGCAGCATCAAGCGTATTAACAGTTACAGGCGTCTTGTTCTTGAGGAAACGTGACCCCCTCAGGATCTGGTCACTGTTGGACTGTACTGAGTGTTGCACAGGGGCCTCCAGGTATCGGGCGGCAGGGGAGATTTCCTCATCTGAGGTTAGATCCTCTGCAGGTTTTGGCCCCTGTCTGGCATCTCCCTGAACCTGCTTGCGGATGCGTCTCTCAATCTGAGCCAGTTTACTCAAAGCAGCAGCCTGGGAGCCCCGCTGGTAAGATGGCACATTTCTGACCAAAGGGGATGAAGGTGGAGATTTAAACACAAAAAGCGGCTAATGTCAATATTGGAACTGAGTTCAGTTGGCAGACAAAGATTCACTTGATCTAATCCATCGATCATTAATTTATCTTACGCACACAGAACCATACCTGGGTCCAGGCGCCTGCTGCCTTTGGCCCTTACGGACAGGTGACAGGCTGCTACTGGAAGCAGCTGGTGGAGCCTTCTTTAAGAACCTGCTCCCTCCTCCACCCAGAGGGCGCTCAGGTCTGAGATCCTAGCAGAAAAAGACCTCCCTGGTGTCAAATAGGGGTTGAAAACATCCCACTGTTCATGGTTTCTAAAGGGCCGTTGCATCGGTTTGCAAAAGCTTCCACAACCCTTTTACCTCGGTCAGAAGCCGTTCTCTGGCCTGGCTCTTGCCGGCAGGAGCAGCAGAGCCCTGCATGGTGTCCCCTCCATGCTCAGCCGCTGAGCTGCCCGAGGACAGGTCGCTCAGACTAGACAACAAAGGGTTTGTGTTTGAATATTTGGTTTTCAAAGATCCACCAGCAGCCTTAAGAGAAAGGTAGACAAGACGCGAATGTTAGAAAGCAGGAGGCAGCGAGACACTCGGAGACTTGGGGACATTTGAGAAGCTTCAGACTCACTGCTGTCCCTGTGGACCCCTGGACGGACTCAACGTCCCCCCCGCTGCTCCTCCTGGCAGACAGCAGCGCCCAAGATCGGTCTAGAGCCGACCTTTGACCCCCTCGTTTCCACATGGTTAGACCTGCTATGACGTCATACACGTCGATATATAATAACTCTTTAGTGACTGTCAGCTACATATTAGCTCCCCGTGTTTAGGGTGGTTTCACCACGCGCAGTAGCCTCAACATCAGCTAGCATGTGGCTAAGCTATGGATCTAACTGACATACGAGCTGCCACAATTTCACAGATAAAAGGTAAATTATCGATTGATAAAACGCCTCTCGTGGGTTCGCCGGTCTCTATCTGTTACACGCTGCCTGCTTAAAGCACAGCGTCCTCTCCGGCGTCCCTCGTATCCATGCAAGATGCAACAGCGGCTGTTTCTTCTTCTTCTTCTTCTTCTTCTTCTTCTTCTTTTGCTTTTTATGGCGGTTGGCAAACACCTTTCGGGTGCATTACCGCCACCCACTAATCTGGAGTGTGGACTTAAGGAAATTAAACCTCTACTAGAACTAAATCAAATCAAAACAACAAAACAAAAAAATCTCATTCTATTCATTAGTCTTGTATTCTCTAAATATGCCAACAGCAGTTCCCAACACTTGTCCCTAATGCCCTTCTTCAGTATTTCACTTATATTTGCCTCTCCCAGCTCTCTGAGCCCCTTTCTCAGGACTTCTCTCTCTGCCTCGTAACTCTGACATGCCATCAAAACATGGTCCAGTTTCCTCTTCTTGACAGTATTTGCAGCTTCCATTTCGATGTTTCCCAACCACATAGGCAGACAGACTCCAACATGGGCAGAAAAACACACACAAACCTAACTGCCATCCGCATTTGATGGGTTCTGAATAGGGATTGTAGGATTTCGAACATTAGATCATCTCTGCTTTTGGAGTGGCAAAACTTCAGACTCGTTAGCACCGCACATGAGTCTGATGTTATCACTCTCTCTGGCCTGACGTTCTCCACTGTAGTGCAAAAACTATGGCCATCATCTCACATGTAAACACTGATAGGTCATTACTGAGTCTTTTCCCACACTCAGACTGGAATTCTGGTATTACTGCTGCAGCTGCTGTTCTACCAGTTTCAGGGTCCTTAGCTCCGTCTGTATATATTTGTATATAGCTATGGTAATTCCCCCTGATATATGACTTGCAGATCTTACATTTACCCCCACCCTCATCTCTCATCAGTTCAAGTAGTCCCAGGTCCACTTCAGGCTGTGGCAGTAACCAAGGAAGAACAGCTGGCTGCACCACTGCTGGAGAGTAACTCCTATCCAGTATACCTAGTTCCCTATCCTCCCTAGCAACCCAACCAAAGCTCTTTGATGGCGCTTTATCATGTTCCCAGCACGGCTCAATTGAACTTATTGTTGGATGGTTGATATGTCCTTGTAGACTGGCCCAATATATCATCATTATCTGTGTCCTTCTCAATGCCAAGGGCATTTCCCCCATTTCCACCTGCAATGCACTGGTGTTGTTTTAAAGGCCCCACTACATAGTCTTAATGCTTTTGCCTGTATTACATCTAATTTTCCCAACATGGTTTTAGACGCCGACCTATAAACCACACACCCATAGTCTATGACTGATCTAATCAGTCCCATATATATATATAGCTTTTAAAGCAGCCCTGTCAGCTCCCCATTCGGTTCCCACCAAGCATCTGATTACATTTAAAACCTTTTTACATTTATTAACCACTTCCTCAATGTGTACCTTCCAGGTGAGCTTCGCATCAAACCACATTCCTAAAAATTTGTACGAGTCCATTCTTTTCAGCTTCTTCCCATATAAATACATTTTGCCAATTGTCCCGATTTTCTTTCTTGTAAAGGTTATTTGTTTTTTCCACAAAAAATCTAAATCCCCATTCCAATGACCACTGTTCCACTCTTTTGATTGTTTCCTGCATCTGTTTCACCACATATTCCACATCCCTACCTCTTTTGCACAGTGCCCGAATCATCTGCAAATAAAGATCTCCCTATATTATGTGCAACATTTTCATATACATAATCAATCATTATTGAAAACAATAACGGACTAATCACACTTCCCTGCGGTGTTCCATTGTCCACCAAATGGCTGGTCGACACACACCTTCCCACTCTTACTTCCATTGAGCGCCCCACCAGAAATTGTTTAATCCATCTGAACATTTTACCCGATATTCCTAATTTCTTAATTTTGATTAATAGTCCCTCTTTCCACAGTAAATCATATGCTTTTTCCACATCAAAAAAATACTGCAACTACCACTTCCTTATTCACTTGTGCCTTCCTCACCTCTGCTTCTAGACACGCTATTGGATCCATTGTTCCCCTTCCTTTTCTAAACCCACTTTGATATTTTGACCTAAGATTCTGTGTTTCCAAATAATAAGTTTTGGTTATCATTCGCTCCATGACTTTGCACATGTGGGAAGTCAATGCTATTGGTCTATAGTTTGGTGGATTAGTGGGATCTTTTCCTGGTTTCCTGATTGGTACAATCACTGCTTGTTTCCAAAGTCCTGGTAATTTTCCTTCCTGCCAAACTTTATTATACAAGTGCAAAATCACCTCTAGTGCTAAATCTGACATATGGTTCAACATGATGTAACAAATCTGATCTTTACCTGGAGCAGTTAGCCCTGATTTTCTTATTGCCCTTTTTATTTTTTCCAAAGTGAAGGGAGCATTAATTGAACCTTCCCTCCCTTCATCTGTTTCCAACAAGTCTTTATTGGCTTCACGTGTTTTTTGTCTTCCATTTAAACTCTCCTCTGACATATTAGCAGAACTATGGACCTCAATCAGTGCTTTAGCCATCATTTCTGCCTCTGCTTCATCATCGCTAGCCACCACTCCGCCATTTTCCAATACTGGATATCCCCACTCCCGTTTTATTCCACTCATTTTCTTTATCATTCCCCAAACTTGACTGATTGAAGTGCTTCTCCCTATTGTGTTACAAAACGATCTCCAATACTTCCTTTTAGTTTATTTAACAGTTTTCCGTACTACTGCTTGCCTTCTCTTGTACTCTTTGTAATTTATGAAATTATGGGTGTTTTTTAAGACCTTAAAAGCCTTATTCCTTTTCTTTATTGCCTCACTGCACTCATCATTCCACCATGGGACTAACTTCCGCCTCTTTGTACCGGTTTTCCTTAAAATTGCCTGTTTGGCAGCTCCAATTATTGCGTCTCTCACATTTCTATTAAATATTTCTATATCCTGATCTCTATCTATAACTTTAAACCTTCATTCACTGATTTCTCTAAATGTATCCCACTGAGCCTTTCCAAATACCCACCTTTCTGCTGTATCTTCTGCCCCCACCCTGCATCCTCTTCCTACTCCACAGAAAATAGGGTAATGATCACTTCCAACAGTTGAATACTTCCATACCTCCCACACACAAATACCTGCCAATGACCGTGATACTATTGTCAGGTCTAAAATTGACTCCTTAACTGAGTTGTAATTAATTCTTGTGAAACTCCCATCATTTAAACATACAAGTCCCAAGGAGTCCATCACCTCCTCCACTATCAATCCATTCCTATCAGTCTTTTCCCCTCACCAGAGAGTACTATGCGCATGAATATCACCACACCAAATAACCCTTCTTCTGTCTAATCCCATTGTTGCCTCTAATGCTTCTAACACCAATCGTTGACCCGGATTGTAGAAGTTTACCACGATCAAACTTTCATCTCCTACCCACACTTCAACAACAACATATTCTAGGTCTTTCCCTTTTCCTATTTCTCAATAAGAAAGTCCTTGCCTAACAAAGCTATCACATCCTCCCCCATTACCCCGTTCTCTATCCCCTCTTATGCACACGTATCCCCGGATCACAGAATCTATGCTTGGTTTAAGCCATGTCTCTTCAACACATATTATATCCGGTTTATATTCTACCCCATTAAGAAAACTTTTAAATTCCTGGCCATTTGCTATCAGACTGCTTGCATTCCACTGTAGAATTAACATTATGACTATTCCTGTGAACTTGATTCTTTAATTGTTCCTGCTGTTTAAGCTCTTCCTGAACAGCCATCCCAGTTATCCCCTGAATATTTAAATATCTTGCACGCTTTACTATTATTTCAATCTTCTCAGATCTCCATTTTGCTTGAAATGTGCAGTTAACTACTTCCACCATGAAATATACAAAGTTTTCCTTGTTTACTGTCAATTCATTCCCATCTCCCCTTTGACTCTTTGCTACAGGTTGTTCATTTGCCTGCTGAGACGGTTCCTTCCTTGTTATATCTCCCCCCCCCCTCTCCATTCTACTCTCCCTCTGAACCATATTTGCTGCTTCTGCATATGATATATTCATTTTCACTTTTAGCTGCTGCACTTCCACTGCCTTCTTTCTCGCTTCACACCCACCATAGGCCACGCTATGTGCACCTCCACAATTTGCACATTTGAGCTCTGTCCCGTCCTTACATTTCCCATACTCATGTTACCCTCCACATTTTCGACACTTTTGTTTGCCTTTGCACGCTGCTGCAATATGTATTTTTGGCATTTGAAACACCTCAACGGTGGTGGGACATAAGCTCTTACATTGTACCTCATATATCCCACAGTGACTTTATCAGGCAACACCCTCTCTTGGAAATCCAGCAACACTGACAAACTATCAACCCTTTCTCCCCCTCTTCTTACTTGCAGACGTTATTTAATCCCTATAATTTTCTCACCGCTTATACTTGATCTCAAATCCTCCACCGGGATACCAAATATAACTCCTCTCACAAAGGGCCCATCATTTATCTTCTTAGCACTCTCAACCACCATGTTGCACACCTTTTTCAGCTTCATTGCCTTCTCTCTCTGCTCCTCATCTTTACATTTGATCAACAAGCCGCCATCAGCCAGCACCTTGGCCATCAGAATATCACCCACTTTCTCCTTCAACCCGCGGGTCAGAGCCACCGGACTCACTTTCCTAATATCATTACCTTCCTTGAATCTAAAAATTACTTTGAACCCCTGTTACGACCCCCGGGTGGTCTAGGGTGAGGGGACCATAAACATGTGGGCAGAATCTGGTCGGTTGTAAAAGGGTAGTGTTTATTGGCAACCAGAGGTAGACAGGCACGTAACAACAAACAAAGGGAGGGTGGATGAGGGTGCTGTGAAAAGACAAACCAAGTTAAACAAAAGAGATCCCCAAAAGGAGGACTATGCCTGAATATCCATTTAAACAAACAGTAGGCGCTTACCAAAAAACATAAAGAGCACAGCACCCACCACACCTATGCTAACAGGCACAAAAATTACGTGTGGTGAATCAGTACAGACTCTTGCCCTAACTCCCCCCTTTTGCCAGAACCAAAACACAGTACTTTACTCAGTTGCACTCAAATACAAACACAGAAGGCACGCAAGTCAACTGGCCATGACGAGCTGCCCCGAGCTACTGGTGGGCTCTCCTTAAGAGCTGGAGGTAAGGCTGAGGTGGTGACGTGCCATTGGGTGCGCTGGGACAGGGTGGACCAATGGGTGGAGCTGGAGTGAACCTGACAGAGCTCCACCGAAACCAGGAAGTAGGCGGGGCTTCAGTCCACAGGGCCGCACAGCCTACTTGGTACAGACAAGACAAGACTGAAATACAGACCACGGTGACAGCCGTAACACCCCACATTCCCAACAATCCTCCTCCGTATCCCCCTGCCTTCCTCTCTCCCTTCCAAACTACTACCAGATACACTATTACGATTCCTGGCTCGTTTATTTCTCCCTACTTCAGTCCAGTTATTGTACTCCATATCCTCACTCCTACTCTCTCCATCACTGTTCTCTACCATCCTTAGTCCAGTCACAGATCAGTTTATGCACAATACGCTGATACTATTTCTCCGTGATTTACGTCAACGCGTGCTCTCCGAAATGTGTTTTTTTTCCCGCTCCAATAAAAGTGTAAATAAATACAGGAACACAAAACAAGTGCTAATAATGAATTAATAGATATGTATAAATAAATAAAAAAATAAATGCATGAAAAAATACTGGAATAAATAAATAAATGTATAGATAAATGCTGAAATAAATACAACATTATTTTAATTTTAATTGAACTCTAATGCTGATAAATGTAACGGAGTTAGAAATACACTGTCATTTTCAATATATTGTATCTTATTTTTGGTTATCAACAATCTTGTTGAGTGTGTGTGTGAATTTTATTTTGATGAGTTAAATTTGCGGAAATTGCGATTCATCTCTTCTGCGCCTCCTAGGCTTCAGTAGTCCCGTGTTTCCTTCACAGAAGTCTTGCTCTGTTGAAGGTAAGTTGAGGGAAAAATGATGTCGCACTATTTCGCTATGTTCTTAGAAATATAACATAACATCAGCAACCATTACCGTGGGTAACATAACCACAGTTTTCAGCCGTGGTGCGTCAATATTTTAGATGATGGAGTGGTGATAAAAGTATACGTTTGGTCATTGTTTAATTTCACGCCGTTTGTACTCGCTACATCCGGTCGTCCTGACATATACGTTCCCCTCTATAGACCCTGTGTGTAGGGAGCTGATGTGCTGAGACCAGAAGGCAATGTCTGTGTTTTATTGTCTTCTGGAGGTATGTGTTTTCTTTTGTTTTAATGCTGGAAATTTTGCAGTTGTCACTGTTATTTATTTGGTTCACTTGGGGTTGTTGTTCTCCCCCTTTTGTCATAATTTGGATCTTTGACAAGCTATAATTTAGATTTTGCGTAAGGCCCGTTTTTTCCTTCACAGAAGTGTTGCTCTGTTGAAGACCCTGTGTGTAGGGAGCTGATGTGCGGAGACCAGAAGGCAATGTCTGTGCTGTATTGTCTTCTGCAGGAGCAAATAAATGCTGAAAAGATCAGTACCTGAGTCGACTACTTCCATGCCCTAAACACATCTGTTACATATGCTTTCTGGAATAATAAAAAAAAAATGTTGAAGTAGATATGGAAATAAATAAATGAATTTATCCATAAATACATTAACGTTGAAAATCAAACAGCTTGTAAACAAACTGTTTAAGAATTTATTTCTACATTTATCCATGCATGTATTTATTTATTTATACTTAAGTCGTTTTTTTGTCCATCATAAACGGGACCAATGCCGCAGTAATTTGAAGATGGGGATTAAATTTGTTGTCTGTTTTCTTTCTCCCATTATCGGTAATGTGCTTTGGCTGCACTTTATTAATGGCAAACTGAAGCACAATGCCAGTTCTGTTTGAGTCATGAAGCAATTCCAAACAAGTTGCTATCCCCCTGGCCCTGGTATTGTTGTTATACTTTTCAGCAGTTTGTTACACCTACCCATGTGCTTTGTCCACATTAGGCTGCACATTATCAGCCGGAATGCACCATCACAACCTTTCATTATATCAGACTGATGTCTCAAGTGACAATGCTAACATGCTAACATTCAGATACTACAATCTTTCTGAGTATTCGCATTTCTAATTCATTCTGGATGGAACTCCAAAGTCTGAACCGAATGTGAATGCAATCCAGCCAATAGTTCCTACGCTATTTCACTTAAAACCATAAATGCCAAACATAATGGTTACGCAAAAGGAGAAATCCGAGGACCACCAATAAGACAGTGGCTCATTTTCAAGGGACCATAAATGTTACATTACAGGTCATTTAGCAGACGCTTTTATCCAAAGCGACTTACATTACACTTCAAACCCATGGCTTTTTCACATTTTTGCCTGGGGAGCCATTAGGGGTTAGGTGTCTTGCTCAGGGACACTTCAACATGGAACATGGGGCAGCCTGGACTCAAACCACCAACCTTGTGCTTCCCAGCACTCCTTCTCTAACCCCTGCGGCACAACGACCCCAGTTAGTGTTGTTACCTCCGACCTTCCTGCTTCAAAGCTTGTGTCGAAATATGAACCAGTGCAGGGCAAAGCAAATGTATTGGTGCTCGGTTTGTTTGCTGCTGATCACATGATCAGTGACGTCCGAAGCTTCGTTCCTGCGCACAGTCACGTGACCGCTTCGATTCAAATCGACTCGAAACAGGTTTTGGGCTTGTCTGTTTGATACAGTCAAAGTCAGTGTTGTTGTAGTAGTAGTAGTAGTAGTAGTAGTAGTAGTAGTAGTAGTAGTAGTAGTCGTTGCAAAGCGCAAATTTACAATGGAACCTGTGGCAAAGAGAGGTCGCTCCGAGCGCTTTAAAAGCTGTAAAAGAGATGCTTACTGTAAAGTTCCAGATGAAAGATTTGGGCAGACTGAAGAATTTTCTAGGTATCACTTTTGACCAGTGTAATGGATGTGTGGCCATGTCACAGCAGAGCCATGTTGACAAGCTGCTTGACAGGTTTGATATGCAGAATTGTAAACCCAGATCGACACCTTGTGAACCAAAGCTGCATTACACTGATGGTGAGAAGCTATGTGACCCCAGAAAATACAGAGAGGCAGTGGGTAGCCTAATCTACCTAACCTCATGCACCAGACCTGATCTGAGTTTTGTTGTAGGCAAACTGTCTCAGCATTTCAGTGAGCCGACAGAAGAGCAGCGGACAACTGTAAAGCATGTACTGAAATGTTTGAAGAGCACAAATGACAAAATGTTGTGTTACAGAGAATGTGATGGGCTGAGGTTGTTTGCTTATAGTGATGCAGATTGGGTAGGTGATGCAACTGACCGACGCAGTATAACTGGTTATTGTGTTAGTCTGAGTGAGAATAGTCCCCTGATTTCCTGGAAGACCAAGAAGCAGCCAACTGTAGCACTGTCAACTTGTGAGGCAGAGTATATGGCGTTGGCCGCTACCACACAAGAGTGTCTTTACTTATCTCAACTGCTTGAACATCTTGATAACTGTCTGTATGATGTACAGTACCTAAGATTTTTGAAGATAACCAGGGTACAATTGCATTAGCCAAGAATCCAGTCAGCAGACAGCGATCTATGCACATTGATATAAAACACCATTTTGTGAGATCAACTGTTAATGACTGTAAAGTATGTTTGGAGTATTGCCCAACAGACCAGATGGTAGCTGACCTGATGACAAAACCAGCTACTAAAGCAAAACTACTTACTTTTTCCATGCTCCTGTTTGGGGTATAGCCAGTTAAGTGCAGTTGGTTTCCATGTTTTTTTGTTTATGTTGTAGGATTTATGGTTGTCAATAATGTGCGATCAAGTGGGGGTGATAATTGGCAAACCTGACCATAAATGTCTGTACCAAAATGTCTGTACCAAATTCTGTAGCAATCCATTCGATGGCTGTTAATTGACAAACTTGATGGTGCTCCCAATTATTGCTGATCCATTTCAGGTGAGTAATTTCACTGTCTGTATAGGCTGATGCACCTGGAAGAAATAAACCCCTTGAGTGTTTACCAGAACCTGCATCCAGTCTCTCCATGATATTTGTTCTCCAAAGTTGATATAAATTGAGCCGGTATACCTAGCAGTCAAGCTCTGATTAACAGGTACCTTCGCCTATCTACCTGCTCCGGGATTTTTACCTCCTGCCTGTTTACTGCATACGACTAGCCTACTCCCTTTGTACCTTTGTTGATTAAATCTGCGCTCTGTGCTTGGGTCTACTCCTGCCTCCTATGATGCAACAGACCTGTTGGCTCTGTAGGCGAACTGCAGGGGGTCCGGGAGGGGGTCGGTGAGGGACTTCAGGTGGGTCAGGACTAGCCGTTCAAAAGACTTCATGACTACAGAGGTCAGGGCAACAGGCCTGTAGTCATTGAGTCCTGTGATCCTGGGCTTCTTGGGAACAGGGATGATGGTGGAGGCCTTAAAGCAGGCTGGTACGTGGCATGTCTCCAGGGAGGTGTTGAAGATGTCAGCACAATGCTTCAGGGTGTGAGGGGAAACGGAGTCCGGGCCGGCTGCCTTACGGGGATTTTGTCTTTTAAAGAGCCGGTTAACCTCTCTCTCCAGAATAGAGCGGGTCATTGCTGGTGGGGGAGGGGAAGGTGATATAGATGAAGAGGCGTGAGCACCTGATGGGCTGGGGGAGGGAGGGCTGGGGGACTGCAGCAGGTTGGGGGAGCTGTGGGGGATGGGATCAGGACATTGTCTTTCGAATCTGCAGTAGAACTCATTCAGCTCGTCTGCCAGGCGGCGGTCATTCATGGAGTGTTTTTTTTTTGGCTTGTAGTTTGTGAGGTGTTTGAGGCCTCTCCAAACCGAAGCACAGTCACTTGCTGAGAACTGTTGTTGGAGTTTCTCAGAGTACAGTCGTTTAGCATTATTACATTACATTACATTACATTACATGTCATTTAGCTGACGCTTTTATCCAAAGCGACGTACAATAAGTGCATTCAACCATAGGGTACAAACTCAGGAGAACAAGAAACAAGAAAGTGCAATTTCCTCAAATAAGCCAATTTACAATTTGCTATAGATGAGTGACGTTACAAGTACAATTTAAGTGCTACAATTTGTTAGTCTTTAGTCGAGGTAGAGTCTGAAGAGGTGTGTCTTTAGTTTGCGGCGGAAGATGTGAAGGCTCTCTGCGGTCCTGATGTCTTCAGAGAGCTCGTTCCACCATTTTGGCGCAAGGACAGCGAAGAGTCGAGATCTAGTCGAGTGTTTTGCTCTCAGTGAGGGAGGGACGAGTAGTTTTGCAGATGCAGAGCGGAGAGTGCGGGTTGGGATGTAGGGTTTGACCATGTCCTGGATGTAAGCTGGACCAGATCCATTCACAGCATGGTACGTGAGTACCAATGTTTTGAACTGGATGCGGGCGTCCACCGGTAGCCAGTGAAGAGAGCGGAGGAGTGGAGTAGTGTGGGAGAATTTCGGAAGGTTGAAGACCAGTCGAGCTGCTGCATTCTGAATGAGCTGCAGAGGTCGAATGGCGGTGGCAGGGAGACCTGCCAGGAGGGAGTTGCAGTAGTCCAGGCGGGAGATGACAAGAGCCTGAATCAGTACCTGCGCTGCCTTCTGAGTGAGAAGGGGACGTATTCTCCTGATGTTGTAGAGCGTGTATCTACAGGATCGCATTGTCGCAGTGATGTTGGGAGTCAGGGAGAGTTGGCTGTCTAGTGTGACGCCGAGGTTCTTAGCGGTCGAAGTGGGCGTTAGCACGGAGTTTCCAAAGTTGACTGTCAGGTCCTGGGTAAGCAAATCTTTTCCGGGAAAGAGAAGTAGTTCAGTCGGGGTTGATTTTCAGATGGTGGGCGGACATCCACTGAGAGATGTCAGTTAGACAGGCAGAGATCCGAGCCGCCACCTGGGTGTCCGAGTGAGGGAAGGAGAGAATTAGTTGGGTGTCATCGGCATAGCTGTGGTAAGAGAAGCCATGCGAGCGAATGACAGCGCCAAGAGAGTTGGTGTAAAGCGAAAACAGGAGGGGACCCAGCACGGAACCCTGAGGAATTCCAGTAGTAAGAGGACAAGGTTCCGACACAGATCCTCGCCAGGTTACCCGGTAGGTGCGGCCGTCGAGGTAGGACGAGAGAAGGGAGAGAGCAGAGCCTGTGACACCAAGTTCCTGAAGGGAGGAAATAAGAATCTGGTGGTTGACCATGTCAAATGCAGCAGAAAGGTCCAGAAGGATGAGGACAGAGGAGAGAGAGGCGGCTCTAGCAGTGTGGAGTTGCTCTGAGACAGCAAGGAGAGCAGTCTCTGTGGAGTGGCCTGCCTTGAAACCTGACTGGTGGGGGTTAAGGAGGTTGTTACAGTGGAGATAAGAGGAGAGTTGATTAAAGATAGCACGTTTAAGGGTTTTGGGCAAAAAGGGAAGAAGAGAGACCGGTCTGTAGTTGTTTTCTTCAGAAGGGTTGAGGGTGGGTTTCTTCAGGAGAGGGTTGACTCTTACCTCCTTGAGAGAATTGGGAAAACAGCCAGATAACAGAGCGTTGTTGATGAGACAGATGAGGAACGGAAGAAGGTCAGGTGCGATAGATTGTAGAAGATGTGATGGAATGGGGTCAAGAGGGCAGGTGGTCGGACGGGCAGAGGTTACTAGGGTAAGAATTTGGTTAGGAGAGAGGGCGGTGAAAGAGGAAAGTGAGGGCGAAAGAGGTGAGGTCGGTGGGACGCGAGAAGTAGGAGGTGGGTTTGAGAAGGAGGAGCGTATGTCAGCTATTTTCTTGGTGAAGTAGTTGACAAAGTCTCCCGGAAGAAGGGGTGGAGGGGGAGGAGGGGTAGGGGGTTCGAGGACATTGGAGAAGATCGAGAAGAGTTTTTTGGGGTTAGAGAATGAGGATTCGATTTTGGATTGGTAGAAAGAGCTTTTGGCAGCAGAGATAGAAGCAGAAAACGAGGAGAGGAGAGATTGAAATTCAAGCAGGTCGTCAGGTTGTTTATATTTACGCCATCTCCTTTCCGACGCTCGCATGGTGGCTCTCATGGCACGCACCGGTTGAAGTGATCAGACACATGAAGTGGAGTTACAGAGAGGTTAGTGGTAGAGCAGTTTCTAGTAAAGATGTAGTCAAGGTGATTGCCGGCTTTGTGAGTAGGAGGAGAGGGACTGAGTGACAGAGCGAAGGAAGAAAGTAGGTGTAAGAGGTCAGATGACTTCTCTGTCTGGATGTTGAAGTCACCCAGGAGGATGAGCGGAGGTCCATTTTCGGGGAAATTAGACAGGAGAATGTCCAGTTCTTCCAAGAAATGACCTAAGGAGCATGGCGGACGGTTGAGGACAATGATGGTTAATTGTACCGGGTGAGTGATTGTTACAGCATGGAATTCAAAGGACAATGGGGTGGATGGTGGTAGAGGGTAGAGAGAAAAGCTCCATTTGGGTGAAATGAGTAGACCTGTGCCACCACCCCTACCAGTGGGCCTGGGAGTGTGGCTGAAGGAGAAGGCGGAGGAGAGAGCGGCTGGGGTGGATGTGTTCTCAGGTGTGATCCAGGTCTCGGTGAGAGCGAGGAAGTCGAGTGACTGCTGGATAGCGAAGCCGGAGATGAAGTCAGCCTTGTGAGTCGCTGACTGGCAGTTCCAGAGGCCTCCTGTGACGAGGTGCTGGACATGTGTGGAGCGGGTGGGATAGGTGAGATTACGATAGAGAGCAGATCTAGCTCGAGCATCTCTAGCATCTCTCACTGCCTTGCTAAACTTGTATTTTGACTCTGTGTACAAGTCTTTGTCCCCACTCCTAAATGCCTGGTCCTTCTGCAGGCATTCCTTTGTGTTCCTTGCGAAACCTTGTGTAGTTTACCATCACATTCTGAGCGTCATCCTGTTCTGAGTTCCGCTGTGAACCAGGGTTTGTCGTTCGTTTTAACTCACCCTGGTGCATCATGGTACACAGCTGTCCTCACAGAAGCCGATGTAGGAAATTACAGCCTCTGTGAACTCATCCAGACTGTCAGTAGCAGTCCTGAAAACATCCCAGTCTGTGCAGTCAAAGCACGCCCGAAGATTCTCCAGCGCCTCACTGGTCCACTTCTTGAATTCCCTCACCACAGGTTTGCAGAGCTTTAGTTTCTGCCTGTATGCAGGAATCGGATGGACCATGACGTGGTCAGAGTGTCCCAGTGCAGCTCGAGGGACGGCGTGATAAGCCCTGCTTACTGTGGTGTAACAGTGATCCAGCGTGTTCTCCTCTCTGTTGGGGCATTTAATAAACTGTCTGTACTTAGGAAGTTCATGGGTGAGATTTCCTTTGTTAAAGTCCCCGAGGACAATAACTAAAGAGTCCGGGTTGGTCCGCTCCGCACGCCGTATCTGGTCGGCGAGTGTCCGCTAGGCCTCGTGCACGTTGCCCCGCGGCGGCATGTAAACACCGACCAGGATGAATGAAGCAAACTCACGGGGGGAATAAAATGGTTTGCAGTTGATGAAGAAAGTTTCCAGATCAGGAGAACAGTGTTTTAGGATCACCGTTATGTCGTTGCACCAGCTGTTGTTGAAGTACAAGCAGATTCCTCCACTCTTTGTCTTGCCGGAGAGCTCCGTGTCGCGGTCCACTCGGAGCAGCTGGAAGCTGCCAGCTGGAGCGCGGAGTCCGGTATCGATCCGCACTGGGATGTTTTCAGGACTGCTACTGACAGTCCACGTCTCCGTGAACCACAAAACGGAGGATGTAGAGAAGTCTCTGTCTCTCCTCACCAGCAGCTGAATTTCGTCCAGTTTGTTGCACAGTGAGCGCACGTTGGAGAGAAAGGGGTGCGAGAACCACGTTTGCGGAGTCTCACCAGCGAGCCGGCCCGTTTTCCTTGCCTACGGCGTCTCACCGTGTGACGAAAGGTGAGCGCACCTTTGACTAGATTGTCCGGTAATTCCACAGAAGAAAGCAGGAAGTTGGAAGTAACTCCGCTGGAGTTGTTCCACGGATGTTCAAAAGCTCATCTCTGGTGAAAGAGCTTCAGGAATCGCAGCAGAAAACATGATTAACAACAAAAACAAGAAACGAAGCGCACCGAACCACCGTGGCAGGCTAGCAGGCTAGCAGGCTAGCGCTGAGGCTAGACTGTTTAGCACGGCAGCCAATATCGTGGATGAAAAAAGGAAGCGTCTAACTGCAGAGAGCAGAAATGCTCATATTCCTCAACAAGAACCTGCCGATGTAAGATTTGTTGAACACTACATAACTTCCTCAGAGTCAACTTTGAGACATTCGATTTTTGTTTTCTTTTAAAGAATAGTTAGACTCTGGTGTTTAGTTTATTCCAGGTCATCTTAAGTGCTGTTCTGATGCACACTGTTTTAAAACGTATTGTGTGTGTGTGTGTGTGTGTGTGTGTGTGTGTGTGTGTGTGTGAGAGAGAGTAAGTGTGATTGCGTGTGTGAATGAGTGAGTGAGTGAGACTGTGTGTCAAGTGTGTATGTGTGTAAGATGTTTACAGTTATTTTATTGCACTTTTATTCAGATATTTGACATGTTGTTCATGATACAAGAGTCAGTTTACTTGATTTGTGCTGTTATTTTTGTGAACAAGTGAGTGAGACTGTGTGTCAAGTGTGTATGTGTGTGTAAGATGTTCACACTTGCACTTTTCATATTTCTAAATTTTTAAGACTCAAGTATTTGACATTTATGAAATTAAATAAATATTGACATGACAATCAATCTGAAACCCTTAGTTTCAAATTTGTTTTCAGAATTTTTTCTGTTAACAGGATTTCCTGTTTTTCAAACACAGCTCTGGTATCGGAATATTATCTGTATCGGCCGATATCCAAATTTAGGTATCGGATCGGAAGTGAAAAAATGTGGATCGGTGCATCCCTAATTCTTCTAATCACAGAAGACACATGAACACCACATGTCATCATTCACCATTCTCACAGACATTCACTAAATCATGACAGGCGTCCCTGCAATTTGGTTTGAACAAATGAATTCAAGTATGTTTTAATAACTCTGTATATCAACAGTACTGGTCTCTTAATTTGGATTCTTATTATTTTTGTTGCTATCACAATATCCACTCATATTTCTTTAATATTTCTCCCCCCATCACAGATACATTCTATATAGCACGTGCCCCGAAAGATTGCATAGTCCGACTAAGCAAAGATTCAAATTATACCATCATGTAAACACACTGACACGGAAAAAGGATGAGTTTATCTCCTCACCTTAACCACCACATGTATATGTAACCCCTGTAAGACGTCTTCTGCTTTCCCTGTATTTGTTGTGCTGGAGCTGTTAACCTCTGTAAAATACAACGGACACAAAAGGAAATTGTGGACCTTCTTTTAATCCTCCATTTCTCTGCACAAAATACTTAGACAGTGATTGCATAGTTTTAGAACAGAACTTGACTACACAAGCAATAAAATGAAACATATAACCAAAAAATATACAGGTTAGTCAACTTAACATAACATACCTGTAAAATACAACGGACACAAAAGGAAATTGTGGACCTAGAAGGACGACATAAAATCGATGTTAGCTAGCTAAAAAAAACGGACATTGTTACAGACAATAAACATATCAAAACATGGCAACTTTAAACAAAGACAACGGACATTAAAATAATAAAGCTAGCTATACCATAAATGAAATAACTAAACATTTTCCACGGAAGCGTAAAGTCCGCCGCGTGGATGAACCGCGCGGTGGTCATCTTCGTGGGCAGTGTGGAGAAGGCGCGCGAGGTGGTGGCGAGCGGCGTCCGCCGGGCGCACGTGCCCGTTCTGCTGCTCGCCGTGCCGGCTGTCAGGGTGACGATATCGAACGTTCCGCCGTTCGTCCCGGACGAAGTGCTGCTCGGCGAGCTGCTGAAACACGGGACGGTGGTGTCCCCTTTCGGGAAAGTGTCCTCGGGGTGCAAGTCTCCTTTATTGAGACATGTGGTCTCCCACCGGGGACAGACCCACGTGGTCCTCACCAAACCGCAGGCTCTCAGCCTGGTGTTTACGGTGAAGATCGAGGGGTTCTAGTATGCCATGTTCGCCACATCGGATGATGGGAGGTGCTTCCATTGCGTGGAGAGGGACACCTGGCGAGGGGTTGCCCAGAGAAGAACCCCTCCACTCGGAACCAGAACCGGGGTGAGGCCAGGGAGGAAGACAGGGCGGGTGAAGACCAGCGGGTCGGTCTGGTGGGAGAGGAGATGGGGGAGGTCCAGCAGGTGGGTGAAGAGCTGGATGAGGGTGAGAGTGGGTGGGACTGTGGGGACGAAGCCCAGCTGGTAGGTCAGGGGGCTGAGGGAATGAATGTCGGAGTGGATGGGGGGTTGAATGTAACCCAGCGGGCAAGTCTGTGTGACAGAGTGAAAGAGGGGATGGGGGTGGTCCAACTGGAAAGTGAAGGAGTTCGGGGGACGCTCGTTGGTGGGGGTGCGGTCCGAGGTGAAATCTCGGACAGCGAAGAAGGTATGGAAGAGGGGGGAGTGAGTTTTAAGGTCCCCCACCTGAAGCGGAAGACGAGGTGGGACGGTTCCCAGCAGGCACGGGACGGGGCCGGTGAAAGCGTTCCTGGTGAACACCAAGAACGAGAGGAGTAAATCTGGAGGACTATTTCTCCGACGTGTGGATAAGTTGGCTCGGAGAAGGAGATGCTGGAGGAGAACGGCGGAGTCCAGATCGACCGATAGTTTATATTGATTATATATATTTGTTATTATATTACCCATTGTGATGGCATCATGGCATATTATTACCGTCCATTTGATTGCATCTGACAAGCAACAGCTGTGTTTTGAGGATGAATTGTATAACATGCCAATATTATTGCAGAACATATTTCACTTTTCTTTTTGAAAATGTGTTCATTTGTGTTTGTTTGTTTTACGCTGCAGATCGATCAAACGGGTGTTCGTGTTATTTATGAGAGGCAGTATTGGCATTTCTTTTACAACAGTCTAGTTTTACACCCTTTCACACACGTTTGCGTGTTTCTTGCATTTGCCGACGGTTCATTTCACCCGTCTCTGTGCGTACGCATGGGTCCGAGTTTGCGTGAAGGACCGCACATTTTTCCGTCATGTTTGCTTTTTATAAATACCAATTATTGCGTAGAGAGCGGCGTACACCTTCTTTTATGCGTACGCAACGCTTATAAATGAGGTTCCTGGAGACCCGGAGGCTTCTACAAATTAGACAAGTTCACTAGTTTTGTTTAATTTATTTATTGAAATGAAAGGTAGGTCTTAAATTGAGCATAACATTGCTTTATCTCATATTGCCAAGAAAAGAGAGACTGCAAAAGCCAATTTTGGAAAATATCCTACTATGTTTATTTATTTATTTTATTATTAGTATTTTTAATTTCATGAATAATTATGGCGATGGGTGCATTTGTTTTGGTTTGAGCTCCTGCCCCCCACAATGTCTGCAAGTGCCTGGTCTGACACATGTGACAGCCTCTGTCCCGAAACCCTCACATCACAGGAAAAACTACCAAAAAATGCAAAAGCATTCGATGCGGAGAATAAAGGGAAGAAACCTCTAGAGAGACAGAGGAGCATCTGTCCCCCTGGGATGGAGACACTGTGAACGTTCTTCTGACTTTATTTGTGTTGCGTCCTCAGCGCAAGATTCTTGTCTGCAGAGAGAAAAAGCGTTGAAGTGTTCATGAATAAGTACAGCAGTTTGACCACTAGGTGGCAGCGGCCCGCTAGAAACGGTGGTGGCCACATCAAAGTCTTCCTCCTGCTGAGAACTGGATCTCTGTGCTGATGTGAGGGTTTCGGGACAGAAGATGTCGCATGTGTACAGACTGTAAAGCCCTCTGAGGAAAATGTGTAATTTGCAATTATGGGCTATACAAAATAAAATGAATTGAATTGAATATGCAAATATAAATCATTTAATGATAACTTTTAGACAAATAGACAAAGTATTAAATTGTTACGGTATGTGCAGTCGGTCCCAAATGCAGAGACCAGGAGGTACAGGGGGACCTGGTCTATTGCCGGGGACACAGCTATGGAGACAGTGGGGAATGGCAGGGAAATCCAGGCAGGGAGCGACAGACAGACTGAGGAACCAGGAGGATGGAGAACTGAAAGGACACAAATACACCCAGTGGAAAAGTGGGCCGACAAACCACAAACTTCTGTTGCTGAAAACACTCTTCAGAAGAGCTGCCAAGCGCAATCAGTACCAGGGAGGTTGGACAACGATCTGGAGACGAGTGGATGAAGAACCGGGGTAGACGTACTGCGGGGATTTCTGGATTAAAGGGAGCTCGGTTACCTGAGCAGGTGAGGTGACTTCTAATCTTTCTGGCCTTTAGTGTCACATCTTAAGCTCCAAAAATGCACAACCTACATTTGACATATTGTGGATCCATTTTTAGATCCACAAAATCTGTGTCTTTCCAACTATGTGCGCCCAGTTCATACAACAAACTCCGTCAACGGGAGTCACCATTCACACACATCTTTCTCCAATAACAGAGTTATCCTTTAAGAAAATGTTCTTCAGGATTCCATATTGCTTGACTAATGCTAGTCAGAAGATCATCCAATTAATGTTTTATTTTGCAAAGGTAAATTGTTATACTGTATTTTTAGTGTTCTGCCAAATGAACTAAATGTCTCAGCATGTTAATGAAATGTCAGACTGTCCTGATCTATAGAGGATTCTGAACAACAAGATACAAAAGGATATTGGATTGATGTTTTCCCTCAGTAACCAGAATAGATTTCTTTGTGCTTTTCTGTCCCACTTGAAGTTGTTTTTTGCAAACAGGCTGTAGGAGAAAGGTCCATTAGCAGACCCATTAAATCTGAAGACCAGGGAACCACTAGTGGTGCTTGAGATCCTTTTGGTCTCGTATATGTTTATTTTTTCAATCAAAAAAGTTCTTTCCTGCTTCAGTGGAAATGTTGTTCATACTTTTCAATCCGATGAATTTCGCCCAAGCTGACCTTGTAAAAAGAAGGCAACCAGGGTCAGTGTATTGTTGCTGTGAGACCACACTGTAGGAGGCCAATGAGATCCCTTTTCTCTCTGCTATGGAAACCTCAACCATGGAGATTTTGGTGATGTTTTTGTGTTTAAATCACAGAGATGACTTATTTCCGTTAAAACACGACGATGCTCCCCCTTGCAGGCTTTCCATCGGCTGCATTTGTATTTTGCTGTTGAAATAACTCTGGCCTCCACACACATACGAATGTGCTGAAATCGTTTGCTAAACTAATGATGGCCGGTCGGAAAAATCTGAATTTACAGCCTCACATTCTACTGATAATCAAAAGCACTTTTTAAGGGAGTCACCGTCTTGAGGAGTGCAAGGTCAAAGGGCAAAAGCAGAAAGTGCCAAGCAGGCAGGTCTGATAAGGATGAGAGTTAGAGACACATCAAGCACCATCCAACACTCAGAACTGATCCTGCTTTTGCAAACGCAGCGCTGATACTTGACCTGCGTTGTGAGAAATAAAGGCGGAATTCTTCCAGATGTCCCCAACCGGGCTTCCAATTTTGATTAAGTTTGTTCGTTCATTCTTTCAATTTGGTGACTTGGTGTAACTCCTGGTGTTTTACCAAACCTGGAAGCTGTGCGTATCAGGACTTCAGAAAGGACTGAGATTCCCTCAGTGGACAGCGTTTGTATTAAAGGGGAAAAGAGAGAATCGTTGTCAATAGTTGTGGTACAAACACGAGAGATTAAAACAATACAAGCAAACTGGTGCGTGTACGTGCACAGACAGAACCCTGGTGCTGCTCCCGCCCTTTTGCCCTGGATGAGAAAAGTGCCCCTTCTAATGGAGCCCAACATTTTCTCCATTAATCAATATATACGAATAAAAATGACTCTCTGTCATCAATTCCCCCCAAATGTGTTTTGATATCTGACGGGGCATTTATTTGAGTTCTGGTGAGAATTTCGCTCCGACATGCTCACAAGCCCCCTCCTCCTCCGCTTGGTGCTCGTGCAGCGCTGAGCCCCAAACGGCTGCAGCATCAGACACAAAGGTAATGAATGTTTGTACAAACCCCCCCGACGTTGTGTGTTGATAAATTAACATTAGCGCCGCTGAGAACATTACGTAGCAACTGGTCCGACGTCTCCTAAAAAAGAAACAGACAAAAAACTCACGAAATCCGCAATTTCAAAGCCGCGCCCTGCTGTTTGTCATGTTTAAGAGAGATTTTTTGGGGGATTTTTTAAAAACACTTTATTTACAAGTATCTATATATCTTTTACAGTTTAAGCAATATGATCAAAGTGCTACTTTTTTTCTTTTGTTGTTTTTCCTATGCAAAAAAACTAAATAAAATTATATAATCACCTGATAAAAACTTGTGCAAATGCCAACTCGCCATTGACCACAGAACAAACAATATCGTTAAAACACCAGCGCGTTTAAAAGCATCCAAATCCCCAATGTGTTTATAAAACCTAAACTCTAGCCAGAGCCTTGCCCTAATATTGCACAGCCATACTACTGTGGCCTCCTGACCCTCTCGGTTCTCCACTCAGTTTTTCCTGCTTAAATAAATTGACATTTTGGCCTCTCCGCACAGAAAGTTAAGGAGCTTCCATTTTTCTTTTTCTGTTTTCTTGTTGGCAGCTCCTATGATAAAAAACCTTCCCGTAAAAAACACTCTAAAAAGACTAAAAACCAATGTTAAAAGAGAGAAGAACTTACACTCAGTAAAAACATGATAGTCTCTCTGAGCTCACAGAAAGGGCACCGGTTAAGAACAGAGGGATTAAGAACAGATATAAAAGCATTGGAGGCGACAGTACACTGTAAATTTCTCTACTTTTTGAGGGGAGGTTTGTATAAAATTCTCCACTGTGGGCCAGGTCCATTTGGTCCCACCCTGTTGGACCACACAGTGGGGAGTCTGTTGCACAGTCCAGTTCTGTTTGTGACCTTCACGCAGTTAAAATACCAAGTCCTTTTGCCCGCTTCACGCAAAGTCAGTTGATCTGGGCGTGTCGTGGCTAGCAGGGGGCCGGTGAGGTCCCCTAGCCCCGGGCTCAGGTAGATTTCTGGAAAAGGGTCTCCAGGGTCCGGTATCATCTTCTTCTGGCTGTATTCCATGAGGAGGCTCCTCTCTCCCCGTCAGCCTCTGGCTCCACAGCTCCGGGAGCCTCCCCGCCACCCGGACCGAATGCAGCCCAAGCAGAGAGCCCAGGGCTCGTCAGGCCAGGGGTGACGCTGCTGCTGACGTCCAGCTTGGCCCTGCAAATCAATGGTTCTCTCAACAACCGGTACAAAGAGTTAGACAGTGGACACCTTTTGGAATAAAAAGTGCCCAAGACTTAAAAACACCCTGATAAAACGGAGGCAGGCCTTTTATATTTAAAATATTGGGTTCACAAGTTAGATCTGAGCTAAAATTCCAATATGCACTTCTAGGTAAAACATTTCCAATAAAAACACATGAAAGCAAAGAATGATCGGTAAAACCAGCAGGGACAATACTGCACATCTTAAAAATATTAAAATGTTGTTTAACAACATAAAAACGAACTAACCTGGCTGAGGACTGTAGGATATTAGAAACAAATTGACGATCCGGTTCATAAAATTAATAAAAATGCATATAGTGTACACCAGAATACAGCCATGATTTTGAAACTGTAATCAATAAAGTAATGACAATATTGTAAAACCACTGTAAATTTGCAACTGTAATAGAATAATATCAATCTACAGTTATGATTGTATTTGATGTAATGTAATCAACTGGAATGCATGCATGTAATACTTGCACAACAACTGATATTGACTAAGGGTCATTCGAAATCCGAGTTACATTGAACTCACCAGAAGACCACTCCCAGAGGTGTGGACACTGACTTTCACACCTTTTAAGCATTGTTATGAATACCTGTAGGAACCATTGTTCTGGAGTTCGCTGGTGGAGGCGACAGACGGGCACTAGGGATGGTCAAAGGACTGACCTGGGGCCTGTTGGTCGCTGAGACCAGCGGCTCCTCAGCTGAGATGTTCTTTTTACCACAACACCATCTCTTTTATTAAATACATTTGATTTTAACCTTTTGATCAGCAATGACCTCTGTCCGTCTGGCGTTTCTTCATTTTTGAACACAACAGGACATTGTTTTCAAATCATTTTCCGTACAGTTAAAATCCCCCCCACGACTAAAAAATCTTCCAGAGCACAGTCATTTAAAACGTCAATTTTTTGTAAGCTTCCTCTCTGCACCGATTGTTGGAGCATACACATTGATAAAAACAACAGTAAAAAGGTCAAACCATTCCTTGACTAAGAACAACCTCCCCTCGATGATGTGTTTGACCTCCAGTGACAGTGGATTAAAAGACCTGGAGAAGAGGAAGCCCACTCATCCACTGAGGTTGGTATTGTGGCTTAGGAGGACTTCCCACTCCCTCATCCAGTCGGCCTCGTTGGTGCTGTCGCTGTGAGTTTCTTGTAAGAAGAGAACATCAATACACTTACATTTTTTAAATTCATAAATAGATGCTCCTCTTCTTCTCATCTCTGGCTCCGTTCACATGTAAACTCCTCACTTTAAAAGAATTCATTGTGAGTAAGTTTAAACAAAAACCAATAGATTAATTAAAAGATTTCGACATTACCCTCTGCGTACTTTCGATACGTTTTTTTAACCTAAAACCCTCCTGGTCAGTGAGGCCGGACTCCTCCCTCCGGCTCATGTGGTGTCTGGCAGAGAAGTTAGATCAGGGAAGAAATCTATAACTTTTACACCCTTTTTGCCTTTTGCTGGCTGTTACTTAAAAACCCTGTTGGGGCATCACTGCAGTCAGACAGCTCCTCCTCACTGTCGCCGTCCTCTGACTGCCTCTGCCCCCGACCAGTATGTGTGTCCTCCCCGCGCTTGGCTTCACTGCCTGCGTTCTGGGCCCCTTTCTTCCTCTTTGCCCCCCTGCCTCCTCCTCCTCCTCAATTTCAGCTTCTTCCACCTGCTCAGCCCACCCCCGGCCGCTTATACCTTCCCCAACTCCTCAGCCAACCTGTTCTGCTTCCTCTACAGGCTTCTCACCATTGTCACCCGCTCCTATCTTATCCCCTCCATCCTCAGCATTTCCCCCCCTTAACCAAAGCCTCCCCCATACTGCCCTGGACACCGTCACCATCAGTGTTCGCGCTCATACTCACTGCGTGCAGATCAGGCACAGCAGCAGCACCACCATGCCGCCTCGGCACTGGAGCGGCCCCCCTGCCGCCGCGGCCCCAACCAGAGACGTGACCGCCGCAGGGACCCCGTGCCCCACACAGGCTCTCACGGAGTGCCCCTCCTCACCGCAACCAAAACACTTCATTGAAGAGGATGTTGCAAAAATCACGTACTCGTAAGCATCTATCTTAACATGGAAGCCGAGGTTGAGCTCCACATTCCGGTTGTTAAGGATCATATACAGGTGTCTGCGGTGAGACACTACGTGCTTCAGTAACTGAGACATCCAGACAAGATCTTTTTGATCGGTGACACCACCTTTCCGTGTCTGGACAGCTCTCTGCTGAGGAACTCGTCTGTAATAAACAGAGGGACATTTGACAGGATAATTTTTGTTGCCGGCAACACCTGTACAAACAATTCTTTCACCGTGAGGCCTGTCTCCACGACACGGTTCACCTTCTCCACCTGGTCCAGGAAGATGACTACGGCGCCTCTCATGCGCGACGCCGACTTATTGCTGCCGTGCCCGGCAAATAAACAAATACACGACTTCCACACACAAAGACGTGACTCTCTAGGTCGTCTTCAACAAAAGACGTCACTCCACCTGTTGTTCTGGCGGTGAATCTCTCTGCAACACACGCAAGACTTTTAGAACCATGAATTGAAACGAGTGCGTCGACACGACTGCGCGTGAAGACGCCGTTGCAGAAGCAGGCCAGTACCTTTACACTGCATATTTAACCGATGGTTTTACATTTTTAACCCATCCCACAAAGGGGGAGTAGTGTGCAGCCGTGAGGGCTGCTTAAGGGTTAGGGTGTCTTGCTCAGGGACACTTCAACATGGAGCAGCAGGGCTCTACTCCAGGCACCACGTTGTCGTCGCAGTGATCATCGTGAGACACCGATAGGTCCTCTGGTCACAGGACACACACGTCACACCGTCAGCTTGTCTCAGCTGACATGTCATACACACAACTTGTTGTACAGACAACACCGATGTGGTCTTGTGTTGTTTTGTCTAAACCCCCCCTCCTTATCATGACATGACATTATTATTGTTTATCAAGACTTTTTTGGGAGGATTTATTTTGTTTTTACAACTTAACAAGACGGCACTGTAGAAGGAATACAATGCAACAGAAGATGAGACTTTAATAAAATCTTTTATTTTTGAGCTTTAAGCTCTTTAGACGTAAGCATAAACGCGATCTGATTGGCTGGCGCCTGTGCTGTTGTATTTGCATGAAAGGTGCTGTGAATGACCCGGTGACCAGCTTGAGAGAGCTCCTGTGGGAAGCTGAATGTGTGTGTTGCAGACGGAAAGATAATATCTTCTCCATCAATTTATCCGTTCTTTACAATATGTTGGATTCATGTTAATGTGTTTTGAAAGACAATGAATACAATTCTGATTCTGAAGACATTTAAATTTGTGGAAAAAAAATGGTTGAAATAAAAAAAATGGTCTTATCAACCAACAATTTCGCGACCCCCCTGCAGTACCGCGGACTCCCTGTTGAAGACCTCTGCAACAGGGGATTACAATCCAATCAATGAAATGAGCCTTTCTATATGATGACAAGTAGACAGGATCGAGAGGCGCGGGCCTTGATGTTTCAGACAATGTATATAGAGGCCTGATCCCTTTGTCTTTTAGGGTGGCAAGGGTAGTGCATGTGGGTAGGTGTAAATGTATGTGTGTGTGTGTGTGTGTCTGTGCACACAGAAAAAAAGGTTCTTAAATGGTTCTTTAGAAGGCAGTGTGGTTCTACAAAGAGCCATCACCTTCTAAAGAACCATTTGATCTATTAGATGGTTCTACATGTTTTTCATATGGTTCTTTGGAATATTAAATGGTCCTTTGAGATATTAAAGGGTTCTTAATTCATGTTTGAGTTGTTGAATAGTCGGGGATGGGAAAAAAACTAGTAGCTAGTTAGTCATCTGCCAGCTGATACACACTGACATATATATAAATCTGAAGGCACCTGCCGATCATTATATTTCATACATTCTTAGTGTTTCTTCTCAACGGGAAATGGCAAGTCTGTGGACAGTTGGCAAGGTCTCTCTTTACTGTAACAGAATGGTTCTTACTGGGTGAGCTTTTGCAGTAGGCATTCCGTCGGTATCCTGCTGAGAACCATGGCCTCAGATTTAGAGGTGCTAATCCTCATCCCGACCGCTTCACACTCGACTGCGAAACGCTCCAGTGAGAGTTGGAGGTCACAGACGGAAGATGCCATCAGGACCACATCATCTGCAAAAAGCAGCGATGAGATCCGCAGCCCCCCGAACTGTAGACCCTCCTCCCCCCGACTACGCCTCGATATCCTGTCCATGAAAACCACAAACAAGATTGGTGACAAGGCGCAGCCTGGCGAAGGCCAAACCCCACCGAAACGCCCGACTTACTGCCGAGCACCGAACACAGCTCTCGCTTTGGGCGTACAAGGATTGGATGGCCCCAAGCAAGGACCCCCTCACCCCGTACTCCCGCAGCACCACCCACAGTTTTTCTCGGGGGACCCGGTCATGTGCCTTCTCCAAGTCCACAAAACACATGTAGACTGGTTGAGCATACTCCCAAGCCCCCTCTATGATCCTGGAAAGAGTAAAGAGCTGGTCCGTTGTTCCACGACCAGGGCGAAAACCGCATTGTTCCTCTTCAATCCTTGGTTCGACTATCGGCCGAACCCTCCTTTCCAGCACCTTAGAGTAGACTTTACCCGGGAGGCTGAGTAGTTTGATACCCCTGTAATTGGCACACACTCTCTGGTCCCCCTTTTTGAAGAGGGGTGCCACCACCCCGTTCTGCCACTCTTTTGGCACTGTCCCAGACTTCCACGCAATGTTGAGGAGGCGTGTCATCCAAGACAACCCCCCAACACCCATTGCTTTTAGCATCTCTGGACGGATCTCATCAATCCCCGGGGCTTTGCCACTGTGGAGTTGTTTGACTACCTCAGTGACCTCCACCAGGCCAATTGACGATGATCCCTCCTCCGCCTCCAGCTCCGCCTCCACCAAAGAGGGCGTAGTAGTTGGGTTCAGGAGTTCCTCAAAGTGTTCCTTCCACCGCCCGATAACCTCCTCAGTCGCGGTAAACAGGGTCCCATCCTTACTGTACGCAGCTTGGATGGTTCCCCGTTTCCCCCTCCTGAGGTGCCGGATGGTCTTCCAGAAGCACTTTGGTGCCGACCGAAAGTCCTTCTCCATAGTTACCCCGAACACCTCCCATACTCGCTGCTTTGCCTCCATCACGGCAGAGGCTGCTGCCCTTCGAGCCTGTCGGTACACTGCAACTGCCTCCGGAGTCCCACCGCATATCATAACCCGGAAGGCCTGCTTCTTCAGTCGGACGGCTTCCCTGACCACCGGTGTCCACCACGGAGTTTGAGGGTTACCGCCCCTTGATGCACCTAAAACCTTGAGGCCACAACTCACTGCAGTTGACAGCTCTGCCCCTCTCTTTACCCGAGTGTCCAGAACATGCTGCCTCAGATCAGACGACACGATTACAAAATCGATCATTGATCTTTGGCCTAGGGTGCTCTGGTACCACGTACACTTATGAACATCCTTATGCTCGAACATGGTGTTTGTTATAGACAATCCGTGACTGGCACAGAAGTCCAGTAACAAACATCCGTCTTCAGTCTCCCTTTTGATGTTCCGATGCAACCAAACATAATATCAAAAAAACTATTTCTATTGTGTCGGAAAACAAAAAAAGACATTGCATCCGATTGCTGACAAGAAGAAGTATTTGCCACAAAAAAAAATCCAGACTGGGAAACTGTATTAAATATTTCAAGTCCAAAATATGAACAAAATATTGAAAAATACCTGTTTTAATACTCTTATAAGTGTTTTGTCCCCGAGTGAAAGCAGTACAGGATTAAAAGAGGGCATTCATCTTGCACTCACGAGACAAATCTAAGTAGTAATTTTTACTTTACATTTTTACATTACAGGTCATTTAGCTGACGCTTTTATCCAAAGCGACTTACATTGCATTTTTAACCCATGGCTATTTACATTTTTCCCGGGGAGCAATTAGGGGTTAGGTGTCTTGCTCAGGGACACTTTGACATGGGACATGGAGGCCTCGGACCGCCAAACAAAATAGTCAAGCAGATTATTTCAGACATGAAGGTGATTCAGCATGGCACAGTTTTAATCACAAATAAATTGGATTAAAAAAAGGAATTACTTTTTCCATCTTCTTCGAGTAGGTTGCAGAATGAGAGCTCATATTCGACCCTCGCAGTCCTTTCAAAGCCCAAACAATGTCTTGTTCAATTATTTTTTTTAACAGAAGTTCCTTTTCCCTCGCTGCTGCTCCTCAAATGACCTGTGATTATGTCTTCTCCTCTCCTCCTGGCAAGAGGTGAAGTACTTCCAGTTTCCGGGGAAGCTGCTGATGAGGATGTTGAAGATGCTGATTCTCCCCCTCATTGTGTCCAGGTACGGGACTGTGTGCTGCTCATTATAATCCTCACAGCATTAAGTGTTAAATGCACCAAACTATTTGAGTACAACTGTAAAATATTGAATAATAAAATAGAAAAGACGAAAAAGAAATTGTACCAAAAAGAAAATCAAACTCATTTCATCTGGAAACCCACGTTACATCCCGTAAAACTAAGAGGTCAGGAAGCTGTTGTTGGTCAGAATCGACTTTCATTTTTAAACATCGTCCCAGTACATGAACTTGCCCCAAATGCACCAAAAGTAGCCTGACTATCAACCAAACTGGAGCAGTGAGTCTTTCACAAAGTTAAATGAAATACTTCAGATTCCTACTTTACAATTTTTGTAAAGTTAAAAAAAAACTACTTCCCATTGTTTTGTTCTGTTCTTCTTTCTTTCACACTGGTCTAATGCTTTGGTGTAAAACGAATCACATAAAAAACAGGTCATACGAGCCCGAAGGGGAGCAGCTGCAAGAGGAAAAGCATCCCGGTCCATCCTCTCCATGCACACAAAAGAGGTCTTCGGAGCACATGTTAGGCACGTGTTCAATCCTTCCAACTATTCAATACCCACTCGTCACCAAGATGACTTCTGAGACTTTGGAGGGGGGGAATGGAAGACCCAGTGACTGATGTCTAAGTTCCTTTGACTGCCACGATGCATGTGCAGCCCAAGTGATTACATCTGCAGAGTCAAGGTCCTGGGTGTCCACATCTCTGAGGACCTCTCTAAGATCCTCAACACCTCATCCCTGGTAAAGAAAGCACACCAGCGTCTCTTCTTCCTGAGGAGACCGAAGAAGGCCCATCTGTCTCCTCAGATTCTAGAGAATTTCTACCGCTGTACCATAGATAGCATCCTTACAAACTGCATCTCAGTATGGTACGGCAGCTGCTCTGTCGCGGACCGTAAATCACTGCACACAATCACACAAACACAAGAGAACACAGCCAAAACCCAAACAAACAGAAATACAATCACCACACTTTCCCTTCTTCCATATAACAGCGTCATCAGCATACAGCAGAACATCAGTATTATTCCCAAGTTTATCAAATATATCAAACAAAATCGGACTAATTATACTCCCCTGGGGAATACCACTCTCTAACATAACTTCTTCTGAAATTCCATCCCTTACTTTAACTCTTAGTTGCTGTGTGCACAGACGGGACTGCTGTCAACGTCGGTATGTACAACGGTGTTGTACAAAAACTCGCTGCAGTTGGAGACTCCCTCGTGCACACACACACTTGAGAATTGCGCAAAATCAGCTGATTGCAACGTTCCTTACTGTGAGACATTTAATCGCTCCGTGGTCAAGCTGCTGCAGTTTTATTTAAAGAAAGGTGGAGCAAAAAAAACTGCTGCACTGAAGAAGCTGTGTGAAGAAAATGGGATCTTTGTGAATCTGGGTAAGTTTCATAATATCAGATGGTCTGCATGGAGGCATGAAACACTGTTAAAAATATCAAGATTATTGCCTGCCATTAAAATGCAAGTGGCTATGAGTGATAACAGTGACTTGCAGCACATCTGCACAGAGCGTTTTCAGTGCTTTCTGTCAAACATGATTGACATTGGCAACATTTTGAAGACCACATCCATTACGTTTCAGAAGGACAAGCTGACCATTGGAGAATGTAAGGATGGAATTGATGGTGGCCATTGGACAGGTCACATTTCTGCTTGATGGTGAAGTCCACAGGGCACACACTGTTTCTAATGCTGATGCTGACAGAGACAATACAAACTTACTCAGGGGGTTAATTGAAGAGTTTGAAATCAGATATGACTCCCTCAAGTCATGTGATCATTTCTCAGTATTTGATCCTTCAACATGGCCTAAGGAAATGCAAGACATCTATAGTTTTGGAAAAACACAACAGTTTGCAGCATTCTCAAGAAATATGAGGCCACCTTACAACTTGACAAATACACCACTGTGACAGAATTGATGCGCTTAAAGCTGGCAGGAAAACGCCTGGGAGCCTCTTCTGTGTATGACTTGGTCCAAATAGTAAATACAAGCAACCCAGAAGCTTACTCCAACATCAACAAGCTGTCTCTTACACTGCCTTTAAGCAGTGCAGCTTGTGAGAGAGGATTCTCACATCTCAACATAATAAAAAACAAGTACAGAGCTTGTCTGTCACATGCTCGTCTCTCCGCCCTGATGCACATTCACCTGTCAAAGCAGACCACAGAGACATTTGACCCAAAGCAACCTGTGGATGAAGACAGCTAATCGGAGAATCAACCAAGGACAGGGAGGTGCATCTGCAGCATCTTCATCATCTACCATGCAGGAAGCTGAAGCAGAGGACAGTGGGGGCGACACTGAGGACAGTGAGGAAGACAGCACTTATTAAGACCACGCTACATATGGAGTGAGTACCAAACACCATCTCCCGGTACTCACCTGAGTAACTCACTGAAAAAGTTATGTACACCCCTGCTTATGGACATTAATTCTAGTACCAGCCCCATTATTCAACCATACCAGCATTCTATCATTCATCATTTCCTCAACAGCCTCGCCATTTAGATCTGTATGTTTGCTGCCCCACTATTGTGTGCATTTAAGTCTCCATATAAGACCATATTTCTCTATGATTTGTCCTAACTATACTTTGTAACATCTCATTAGTTAGCCTTTTACATGGTTTATAGAAGTTAACAATATACATTTTTCCTCTGATCCCATCGGATATTTCAGTTACTACGCATTCATGTTCTTTATTTGAATCAATGTGCCTATATGGGACTCTGTCTTTCATAAATGTTATACAACGTCCTCCTCTGTCTTTCTCTCTATCTAGTCTAATACTATTGTAACCTTTCAGCACAAAATCTAAGTGTGGCTTTAACTACGTCCCTTGATTATCAGGTTTGTGTTCAAAATCGTAAATGTATCCTTTAAATTCTTGTCCATTAGCTATTAAACTTCTCGCATTCCATTCGAGAATGAAAAATACCATAACTCTTTCAAAAAGTGTTCTGCACATATTTATGGTTAAACATTTCATGAATCTCACCAGCTTGTTTCTAAATCCTAGTAAGTCATTTGCAATGTCCACAATTGATTTCAACCTATCACTTTTCTTAGGATATTGCATTCTTCTATTGATCACTGTACAGATAAAGGCAATGAAGTCATTTTTCTTAACCAGCAGTGATTCCTCTGAGATTCTTGTAGTATATTCATAGCTTTCTAAGTCAGGGATAGTAGGTCTACTGACCTGCTGAGTTCTTCCTTTTAGGGCTTCCTATCATTCATTAGGGTCGTCGCAACGACTAGTTGTAGAGGAACCTATTGTATTTCAAGGAATTATTATTAGGGTCCTCTCTACGACTAGTCGGAGAGGAACCTATTGTATTTCATGGAAATTTGGCACACATGTGCTGTTGGACATGCTCTACAAAAAAAGTCAATCATGGTATGCAAATGCGACGAACTAGATTTTCCGCCATTTTTAATTTTTGTGAAAAACACGTTGTTGCCCATTTCTCCTAAACGCTATGTCTGATTTTCACGAAAATTTCTGTGGATCATTATCGGGTCAACGTCCCCTTTGCCTTATCAATATCTTGTTGATAGCTTCTTTTTTTGAGAAGATATGGGCTAATGAACTTTGCAAGGGGTGTGGTTTAATCTGTGTGGCAAGAGTCATAACTTCCAAATGATTTGGCCTGCCCTTAAACCGGTTCTTTTTTAAATTGGCGCAGTATGATCTCGAGGACCTAAGCTCAAAAAATTGCATTTTGCCGGAAGAAATTCCAAACTTTGTGTGTAGGGAGCATTTTCAAAAAACAACCATTTGGCATGAAAATTGAAGTTGTTTTAACTCGACCGTACTTTATCTAATCTGCTCCATATTTCTCATATAGCATGAACTTCTCACCCTGTAGACATCCATATGATCATTTTTAACCTTAGTCATAGTGCCACCTGGGGAAAACAGGAAGTTGGAAAAAAAAATTATTTTACACCCTGCTCCTCACAAGTTATGCTCCACAAAGGTTAATCTGATCCCTCAAAAATGTCCTAACAGAGAGGTAAGACCTTGCTTATACTTCACTGTGAATATTATAAGAATCCAATAATCGGTGGCGAGAGGGTGCATCGGCAAAGCTGATCCTTCGCCAATAACGACTAAACCGTTGTAACTGTACTGGACATCATCGGATTGTTTCCAATTTACACATGTTTGATGAGACTCTGGGCCTGAAGAGATGTAAAGTTCAAATTTTCTAGTGTCCCGTTAAAAACAAAGGTGTCATTTCAAGAGGCTTTAATTTATATCAGAAGGTCCTGGTTATCACCGAGTCCGACCTTGGGGATGTGTACTCTCTGCCTGAAGTGGAAATACTGTGTAACTATTTATTGGTTCCTTTGAAATCTAATCTGAAATTGACCAGATGTAGTCCTGCGATTGATATTTTGGCTCATGTATGGTATTTTGAGAGGCTTTTATTTTGGAATAGTACATCAGAATATACTGCTTATCACCGGCTGACACCTTGGGGATGTGTACTTTCCGTCTGAAGTTTCCTTTTCCAATCTAATCCGAAATTGACCAGATGCAGTCTTGTGATGGAGAATTGGAAGGGAATTGGCTCATGCATGGTATTTTGAGAGGCATTCATTTTGGAGTAGTTGATCGGAATTTCTTGCTCATCCCTGTGTCACACCTTGGGGATGTGTATTATCAGTCTGAAGTGAAATGATCATGTAACTATTGATAGTTTCCTTTTAATTGTAATTTGATATTGACCTGAAGTAGTCTCGTGAATTAGACTTTGAAGGAAGTTGGCTCGTGTATGGTATTTTAAGAGACTTTTGACCAAAAGTAGTGTTGTATAGCCGGATACTGTGTAAAACAAAAATGCTTACAAAACCATAATGCTTTGCTTTGTGCACCAAGAATCCTGCACCAAAAAGATAAGAAGAATGTTTCCGTTTGATATGTAAAGCTGTTTTCCTGTATAGACACTTAGTAGTGCAAATAGCGGGTCGTCGTGGGGCAGGGGTTAGAGAAGGTGTGCTGGGAAGCACAAGGTTGGTGGTTCGATTCCAGGCTGCCCCTTGTTCCATGTCGAAGTGTCCCTGAGCAAGACACCTAACCCCTAATTGCTCCCCGGGCAAAAATGTGAAAAAGCCATGGGTTTAAAGTGTAATGTAAGTCGCTTTGGATAAAAGCGTCTGCTAAATGACCTGTAATGTAAAATAGCGCCTTGAGGTGTGAAGCCGTTTCCTGTACCTGCTTTAAGGTGTGAAAATGTTTTCCTGTATAAAGCAAATAACACACAAACCTTTCTTAAGGTGTGAAAATGTCTTCTTGAAAAGCACTTACACTGCATGAAAAGTGGGATTTTCGGCAGTATGCGGCACTGTAAATTGTCGTGGAATTTCAGGTTTGCGGCAATTTGCGGGCAACGCCGAAAACTGCCGTAAATTGTCAGAAATTGATGTGGGCCTCCCTTGGCAGTTGTCCCCCATCCTCCTAATTCTAGGGGAGGCTTTGACATGTAAATGAAAATGCTGTGAGCTATACAAATGCAAATCAGGGTCGCAGAGGGAGTTTTAGCCCAGGTGACATTTTTTTAAAAGGTAAGAAAATCTCTGGTACAAATAGATCAGGCTCAGTAGCCTAATTATAGACTCTTACATTTTAGCTTGAATTGATTTATTTAATTCAAATATGCTAGATTACTGTGTACGCCATTAGCAATGGCAAATGCTATGTAAAAAAGATACACAAAATAACTTCTTTAAAAGATGAGTTTTAATCAAGGTAAAATGAGCATTCCATGCAAACAACATTTGAATCAGCATGAGGGGTCTGCAGAGATCACAGTCTCCTAGAGCTCAACTACAGTGCATAGTGGCAGGACTACAGTGATCTTTTCTCTTACTTAAATGCACAGAGGATGTATTAATTCTAGCAATGCGCTCAACTGGCAGAAATGATGCTGGGTATGACGTGTCTGTTCCCTGCAAGCCCCAAACTTCTATTGGCTTTCCATAAAAATGTCTGTCCGGGTGGAGATGAAAGAGGCACCACTGTACAGATTTCTAGGGAAAGTCGTTCTGCTGACACCAAAACACTGCTTTACATAAAGCATATCAGCTGTTTCATTGCACGACAAAGTCCCAACCATTTGTCTTCCTAAAATACTGGTCCTTCCGTATAACAATAACCTCGTATGTGATTGGAGGACCCTTAGACTCCTCGTCCAATCACGTGTGAGGTCATAGGCATGACTCAGACAGCAGTACTTGCCAGACAAGCATACAAACAAACACGTGTGTTACTATATTCAGAAGAACTGTATCTCCAGTTCCTTTGTTTGGTTTTTGGTGCTTCGTGAATAATGGCGGGACGACGTCTCGCGTTCAACTCGCCTTCAACTCGCCTTCAACTCCTCTCCGCGGTCACCAACTTTCGGCCAGTCCGCAGACAGACGAGAAGAAGCTGCTGAATGCTCTCAGTGGATCATCTCGTCAACTCCAACAACAAACTGCCGATATCAACGAGCGGTTCGCTCCACTGGAGCGTTCGGGACTCTGCGGGTTTCTGTCCATGGAGGAGAGGAACTGACTCAAAGAAGAGGAGACGGGCGCACAATCCCACGATAGCGGTAAGAATACGTTCGATGACTGCTAGCTAAGCTAAAAGTAGCGTAACCTCAAGCTAAGCTAAGAGTAGCCTAGTAGCCTTACAAGTGAGCAGAAACAGCTTTATTAAAGTGTGTTTTCTTTGCCGTGTCGTTTACAGGAAGCGGTGCGCCGTCTTCACAACTCCGAGACGAACTACAAGCGCTACGAACCGGAGCAAGGGTCAGATTTACAGAATATGCGTTCATTCTGCGGTATAAGGGAATATATACGTATGGATACCGATCATAACTGTACATTTTGTTTTCACAGACTAACCTCGCCTCATAATGAGGCGGTGACCTCGTATTTGCTCCGGGAAAAGTCCAGATTTAGACGACGTCATTGTGTGTAAGTGACACTGTTTCTCCTTCATTGTTAAATGTTACTGTGACTTGCGTTTGATTTTCTTTTTGTATTCATACCACACTCATTTAATTGTTTTCCAGCCGCCTGTGAGACGTATTGTGAGCAGGAGCTTCAGGTTCAGCCGAACACTCAATGCGGGCGGAAGCTGCGAAGGATTCAGCGTCGAGCGAGAAGAAAGAGGGTCAGAGTTTATTTGCTGACTTGTTTCAGGTGCATTGATCGATGTGTTGTGTCCGTACGCATCGCACAGTACTGATTCATTGTTGTTTTTACAGCTGCTGGAATCGAGACAAAGTGTGCTGGCTGATGACGAGGTGGAACTCTGGAAATCCGCCACCGTGGAGCTCACGTCGTTCGGAGGGGACGGCGTTGTTGGCGGGTCTCGGGTGGATTGTACGGTCGCCACACACACACGAGCCGCCTGCACAACAGACCTGCCTCGGAAAACACAGCGCCAGTGACGGTCTACAACCCCGAGGAGGCAAACGGACAGTTTACTGAGCTGTAGTTTTTAAACCGCCGTTACCCAAGTGTGGGCAGATCCTCACTTTGTGTGTAGTTGTTGTTTGTGTGTTGTTAATAAAGCTCATTCTTTGCATAAACATGTGGCAAATGTTCATTTTCTCTATAAATTCATTGATGTCCTGGTTGGTATCCTAATAATAGTGTAGTAGCCTACATAGGATAACCATGAAATGAATATACATCATAATATGAATATATAAATAAAATGAGGCGGGTGACCAATAGTGACAGATCTGCCAACCAATCACGAGTGATTGAAAGTTGTTTTCATCCAATCATGAACAAGGAAACTCAAGCCTGGTCTGCCCACGTGTGGTTTTGCTGCCAATGATGAGTGATTTTATTTGTTAGTAAGTTGTGGTTTCCTCCAATAAGGAGTAAGGATATTCAAGCCCGCTCGGCTCGGCCACCCGCGGTTTCGCTGCATTCATATGCTAATTCGGGCCATTCGCACCTCCGCCAGCTCTCCACCTACGTCATGGTTCGCTTCCGACAATTTTGTGGCACAGACAAACGCGACGCGTGCGCGGGTTGCAAATTGTCGGAAATTGTCGGAAATTAGGGAGATTTCCGGGCGTTTACGGGGACGAAAATCTCACTTTTCATGCAGTGTTAGTAGCGCAAATAACGCACGAACCTGCTTTGATCGAGTTTCCGAACCGAAACTGCGATCGACGCAAACGAAACCCCGGTGACGCACATTGCTTCTGCTAAAAAAGTAAATATACCAACATGTTTTAACACACGAAGCGCGCTTACTTCTTGTTTCTTGCTCACACACGAAGACGGGGAATCTAGCTCATTAACTATTGATGCACTGCCTTTTTAACCTTTAGTGTTTGAAAGATATAACTGCTTTTATTGTTTTCTATTCAATTTTTGTAAACCTTTTCGCATTTTTTTAAATATATAAATATTCTCCTTTTTGGGGAACAAAAGACCGTTTGTTTCCGAGGGATTCCTTTCCACTGAGAGGCCTCCTCCAAGGGGCTGAATGACAAGAACACCGCTTCGAAACCTGCACCTACATAGAGGCAGGGCTGTAGTGGAGGGTAAACGCACGTAAACGCCGTTTACGCACCTCTGGAATTTTGGAAATAGCGTTTACGCACCTATATATAGCGTTTACGCACCTATAAATAGCGTTTACACACCTCAAAGTTCCCTGCGCCTTGTATTCTTCCGTTGGAATAATCCGAAATAAACTTGTTGTAATTTTAAAACAGCTAAGACTACGTTTCCTATTGTTGAACATATAAACGCCGTAGTCTGAATCATTTTCATCTGCGCTGTATTACGGTCTGTGAGCATCCAATCAGTGCCTTGCTGCTGCAGCAGCGACCAATCAGGATCCAGGAGGTGTGTAAACACACGCTGTGGATCAGCCCAGTGGTCCCCAACCTTTCTTACCTCATGGACCGGTTTCATGTCAGACAATATTTCGCGGACGGGTCGAGAAGGACCGACGGGGGGGGAGTAGTCGCGCGCTCTGTGTTCGCTGGTCGTGCACGGTAAAAGAAAAACGCCTGGAGACGCGTAGATTAGAAAACAAGTCAGTTCTCAATGTGAAAAAAACCCTGCTGTATAGGCTATTTATGATGACATAGGTAGTACATGAGTGTTCCTTTAACTTATGTTGTCAGTGTAATTGACAGGCTGCTTAACTGGTTAACTCTTAAATTCAACATATTTTTCAGGCAGTGAGAGGACAGGCATTGATGCAGAGAGCACAGGGAGAGGAGAAACACCAGGTCCAATAGAGAGAGGAGAAGCACAGAGGAGCCATGAACCCCAGAACACGCGTTCTGGGGTTCATGGCTCCTCTGTGCAAGGCAGGACCTGACGTGGAGGACAAGGAGGCCCTCTGGGCACTACTGTAAAAAGGAGACTCCGTATGTAGATAGTTCTTAATCTGCAATTGTGTTGTTGTGTTGTGTTGACATACTTTTATTTACTGTTTTCTTAAATTTAATAAACTACTAACACATGTATTCATTGTCATTGATTGTATATGACTTTTACTGATAACATAATGCAATATAGCCAGGACAGCCTTACAGAGTCGCGACGCTTTGTGTTGCGTTGCTTTGCATCGCGTCAAGGTCTGTATGATCACAAAATTTAGAGTTTACCCACCTCTAATTTTACCACTACAGCACTGCATAGAGGTACCAGTCATCCACCAAGGGCATTAGGGACCTAATGCCCTTGGTGGATGACTGGTAGTCTGCAGTCTGGGTGCGCTCCGACGCAACACCTCCCACTTGACCTCCTGGTTCCTCAACCCAAGGAGGTCACACCAGTACCTATGTAGTGTCAGATTTAATTACTCCACTTTTGATCCTGTTGCTACTGCTGCTCTTCAACTGGGAGTAGGACAACTATCCGCCGGACATCCCTGTGAAGAATTGTTGCAGGTATCTTGCTCGAGCGTTTTTTCCTCTTTAGTGAGTTTCACAGTTGCGACTGGGTAGCTGGGAAAGGATCGGAGATATATATCCCTCACAATTCCCTTCCTGTCAGTGCTGACATCAATGACCCTGGCAAGCCTGAACTGACCTCTCAAGGCGTTCTGGTCGGCCAGCCAGACGACATCTCCAATTGCCACATTCCTGTGAGCTGTGTGCCACTTAGTCCGGACAAACAAGTTTGGTCCGGCTAACTGGCTCCATTTCCTCCAGAGCCTGTCAACTTCTGTTTGGATGGTTCTTAACCTGCTGTAAGAGTACCCTTCAAAGTCAAAGGTCCCTGGATCCCCTCTGGGTCCAGTTCTTCCAAGCAGAAGTGCATTTGATCTAATGTATTCTATACAGTCCTCTCGGCTCTGAGTCCTGGCATCGATAGGTCGTTCATTGGCGAGGTTGGAAGCCATATAGAGGAAAGTTTGAAACTCACCCCATGTGAAGACTCCATTACCCCCCAGATTGTGCAAAGCCCGCTTCACAGTCCGGACAGCAGCCTCAGCAGCTCCGTTTCTGTGAGGTGAGTCTGCTGGATGGATCTTCCAGCTCCACTCTGTGCCATGCTTGGAACCGTCATTTCCAACCTCTGATTTCTCCAGTCGGTCCAGAAACATGTGGAGCTCTTTGAGGGCAGGTTTGGCTCCGACAAAGTTCTTCCCAAGATCCGACCACAATTTCCTTGGGTGTCCTCTCAGTGCCGTAAATCTTTGGTAGGCTAGCAGGAAGCCTTCAGCCGACTGGTCACTGACTAGGTCTGTGTGCATAGCTCTGGACGCCATGCAACAGAAGACGATTCCCCACACCTTGAGTTTCAATTTATTTCTTACCTCATCCTTCACTTCATAAGGTCCAAATAAGTCCACCGTCGTGTACTCAAACGGATGGCTGGTGTTATTCGCTCCGACGGAAGGTCACTCATGATCTGTTGGCACCTTCGGGCCTTAAGTCTCCTGCATATCACACAGTTATCAACGATCTTCTGAGCTAGTTTCCGGCCTCTCACCACCCATGCTTTCCTTCTCATCCGGAGGAGTGTGCCTGCAATTTCTTCATGATTTGCCTTGTGGGCTTCTTGAGCCAGAAGAGTGGATACCCATGATGTGCAGGGCAAGACTGGTACTGCAGTTTTTTCTTTATTAAAGATTTGGAATCTTCCTCCAGAGAGCAATAGTCCAGTGTTTTCCTCCCTGACCACGGCAAGCCTGCTGAGTGTGGTGTCTGGCAAGACTACCTCCATTTGAGCCGCAAGGAAGAGATCCCTGAGCGCATCCTCACACTCCATGATGGTAAGTGTAGCTTCCTTGACTCTGGACTTGATCTCAAGAGTTGAAAGAATCTCCTTCCTCTTTGGCTTGCTTCTGGTTGAGGTCTTGGCCAGCATTTCTTTCCACTTTGTGGCAGCTCTCCACACCCAGGCAATGACTCTTATCAACCTGGTTAAACAGCTGAACTTACTGATGTTAAGTATTTTCCTCACTGAAGAACCAGAAGGTGGCCTCCGGACTTGGATTTGCAAGTCGTCCTTGTTTTGGTTTGACAGTGGGGGCATTGCAGTGCAGGTGGAGCATGTCGTTTTTTTTCCAACTGCGCTCGGGTTAGTGCTGCTGTAAAACATTTCCTTTGGAGCCTGTTTATACCTTCTTTAGCATCCGCAGCGACGTCTTTGGCTGACTTTGTCGGCCACTCTTCCACAGGTTGTTTCAGAAACTCTGGGCCATTCTGCCACACAGAGTTTTCTATGAGGTCTTCTGGCGTTGCTCCTCTTGTAACGAGGTCAGCAATGTTTTGTTCACCTGGAATCCATCTCCAATCTCCAACTGACGTGGACTTCTGGATCTCTCCCACTCTGTTCTCAAAAAAGGTTTGGTACCCATAACTGTCCCTTTGGATGGCACCCAGCACAATTTGACTGTCCAGCAGATGGAGCCAACATTTGACTTGTATCCGACTGTGCTTTTCAATGTATTTTCTGAGTCTTGCCGCAAACACAGCACCACAGACCTCAGCCTTCACTGCTTCTCCCTTTTGGTCAAGTGGTGTGAGCTTGGCTTTGGACTCAATGAGCCGGACCAGAATGCCTTGCTCGGTCTCCCACCTGAAGTATGCAACCGCTCCATAGCTCTGGTCGCTACCATCTGAGAACGTTATTCCCGAGGGTTCTCCAATCCTTCTGACTGGTGTGAGGCTTCTATGGAAGGTAATTTGGTTGAGGCGTGTGTATTCCTCAAACAGGTGGATGGCTTCTTCCCTGAGTCTTTCAGACAGCGGTGTGTCCCATGTGTCTCGTAGTAGATTCTTGCCTCCAGTTTCTTGAAATGCTTTCCTGACCAGAATGGCTCCTTTCTGTTTGGCAGGTGTTGCAAGGCCTATTGGATCATATAAACTAGCTACTTGGCTAAGCAGTTGTCTTCTAGTCAATGGGTTTGGAGTTTTTCTTCCTCGACGAGATTTTGACCGATTCTCATCTTCTTTTTTCTCTTTGAGAAGTTTATCGAGGTCGTGAGGTATAGTTTGTCTGGTTCGACCAGGTAACCAACTCCAAGGGCTTTGTTTCCTTCCCTCATTTGGTTGGGGAGAATGAAGACTTCCTCTAACGATGCTGAACGTTCTGATGTGGACGTCTGCCTCCCACTTTGGCCTGATCGGACCCATGGCTTTAGGAAGAATCCAACTGCCTTCAGAATTTCTTCGACTGTTTTGGTAGTTCTGTCTAGCTTTTCCAGGTCATTGTGGGATGTCAGAATGTCTTCTACATAGGAATCCTCCTCAAGGACTCTCCGTTCCTCTTCCAGATGAGTGAACATGGGCAGCCTTGTGGTCTCTCTCATGGCCAGTTGTGCGATGCACCCTGCCGGTCGATCGCCCATGTTGACCCTGGTGATGGCAAATTCCTCAATTTCTTCATCTTCGCTGTTTCTCCAGAGAAATCTATGGAGGTGCATCTCCAGGTTTTCGAGCCCACACAGAATTGTATATCTTTTTGATGTCGCCGAGGGCAGCATGGACTCCTCTCCTGAACCTTAGTAGCACTGCTCGAATGGGATTAAGCACATCAGGCCCTTTCAGGAAAAGGTCATTCATGCTGATTCCTCTAAACTTTTGGCTGCTATTCCATACCAGTCGGACAGGTGTCGTTACAGAGTTCGGGTTTGGCGCCACCAAGTGACTGACGTACCATACTGGTCCTTTCAAGTCAGCAATGGTCTCTCTAGTGAGTTTCTTCTCTGCCCTCCTTTCCACCATCTCATAGACTTGAGTTGAGTATGCTGTACGCCACTCTGGTTCTTTCTTGAGCCGTTTCTCCGTCCTCAGAAACGTGGCTTCCACTGTGCTTCTGTTGTTGGGCAGGGAACTTGGATCTTCAATCCACTGGTATTTTGCATCCCAGTGAGGCTCTCGACTATGCACATCTGACTTCACATAGCTGAGGCCCTGCCTGATCATCTCAAGCTCTCTTTCTTCACTCAGAGTCATGTCTTTGCCTCCTGGCTGACAGTTACCACACCGGCATCCTCCACACATGGGTTCGCAAGCCGCACCAATGCTGTCCCACTTCCACCAGTCCAAGAATTCCCTGCTAATAACAGTGGCTTTGGTTTGAGCTCTGGATTCTTGCATCTCAGCAATTTCTTGGTACTTCACTGCTGTGATCCTCATTGATCGTGCAAAGTGAGTCTCAGAATTGTGCAGGGCCATACCCACTACTTCACAAAGGTCTGGATGTGCTCCGCCAACAGTCTTTCCTAAGGGGCCTTCCCACAGGACGAGATCTCCTACTACTTTTATTCTCTGTGGAGCAAGTCTTCCTTCACGGTGGCTTATGAGAAGCTCAACATGTTCCGGTCTGTGAAGATCTTCCAGGTTGGTCTCAGGGAAGAACTTCTTGAGTTGCTGTGCTTTGATTACTCTGTGAACATTTGCAATTTCATCCAACCCATAACAGATCAACTCATGAGCTCTATCCGTGCCTCTAGGTGTCTTGACTCTTACCTTGAGTAAGTATCTTTTGGTCTCCACCTTCATGGCCATGCCTCCAACTCCATGGACGACAAGCGTGATATTTTCACTTTGCAGCTTCAGTCTCTTGGCGGCAACATGAGTGATGTAGTTGGTATCTGATGCTACGTCAATGAGAGTTCAAATTTTCTGTCCTGCGTTGGTAGTTACTTCGAGAAGCATAAGAATAACTGGTAACTCACATGTCCTTGAGTCCATCACTACAGGGAGGCTTCTTCCAGTGCATTGTGATTTTGCAGCCATGTTGGAGAAGGCTCTCCTGACTTTTCCTGCCATGTCTGGGGTCAGCTCAGCTATCAATTTCTCTTGTTCCTCCGTGAATGTTTGCCTCCTGGTGCTGGGTTTTCCAACTTTCGCAGAATCTTTCCCCTTGAATCCTCCTCTCAGGCAGAGAAAGAAATGGTGATCTGAAGAGCTTCCTCTTCTGCAGTCTCTGTTCCTGCACAGGTAAGTGTCGGTGCATTCACTATCATCTGCGTGACATCGGAGGGATCTTCTGCATGCTCCCAGCCTTTCAATAACATTCAGCTTTTCATTAGGTTCCAGTTCTTTAAACTGCTTACAAAAGAAGATCTTTTCACGATGCTTCTCCTCTCCACAGACAACACATCCTCCTTTCCTTGTTGACTTTGTGAAGGCATACCTCTTCTCCAGGTACGTAACTTTCTTTTCAGGTTTTTCACCTACGCCCAATTGGTCTAGGCTCTCTAGAATCTCCTCTTGTGTCTTTAAGAATGTTAGAAGGCTGTCGAAGTGATTATCAGGGGTGACTCCATTTCTTGGATTGACCATGAACGCCAGCCAGTCCCTCTTCATATTATCTGGGAGCTTGCTCTCTATGTATCTGATCACAAGGGGATTCTTTATGGCTCCTGTGCTTTGGAGCTCCGTGAGGTCATTCAGGGCCTTTTCCACAGCCTGAATTAGGTCAATTACCTGCCTTGGCTGGAGTGACTTTAAGGGAGGGATCCTCTCTAGGTCCTCAATTAGCTCCGAAGCAATCGTTTGCTTGTTTCCATACCTGTTTTGAAGTACTCTAAAAATGTCTTCAGCACTGTTGTATGTTGACAAACTCGGGTCTTTACATATCCTCTCCTCCACACTGTCAAGGAGTTGGAACTTCTTCACTTCCACCGATCCAGTCGGCTCTCCCTGCTTTTGCAGACTTTCCCAGTCTCTCTGCCGTCTATGGAAATTTCTCCTAATCCCAGTGAATTTGGGTAGACATGTTGGCTTTATTCTCACCACAGGCTGTGGGACTGCTGTTGGTTGAAGCGGTTGGTCTGGACCTCTTCTTTCGTCTTCTGCAATTCTTTGTGCGGTGAGGAATTCTGCTCTCCTGGCCTCTCCAGCTGTAGTTCATAGCCGTCCCTATTGATAGCAGTGATGGGGCTTGCTTGGGCTCTGTCACAGGCTTTTTCCGCTTCTTGGATTGCAAAGTCTACCTCCTCTTTACCATATCTTAGCCAGAGGTTGGATTGGACCGCGTCAAGGATGTTCCCCAGTCTCATGTCGCACTCTTCCATTGTCCTTTCAAGCTCAGCCTGCTGGTGCTCGTTGAGCTTTACTTTTTTGTCCTCTTCAGTTCCTACTTCAGCCAGTAGTCTAGCCCTGTAGTCTTCATTAGCATCGCTGACATGCCTTGCCAAGGAACTGAGTTTGCTGAACTGTTCTAGAAGTTCATGTTTAATCATACCATCTGAAGCTTTGTTCAGGTAGTTTGCGTTTTTGCTTAGTGAAAGCAGATTTAGCTAAGTTTCGTGTGTTTTTCCTGATTAACCACGGCTCTGCCCAAACTTGAAAGAGCTTTCTCTCCGGTGGACGCAAAGGACAACTCGAGAACTGTTGATTTTTTGATCCTTTATTCCTCTTAAGGGTGGTTTGGTGGATCAGACAAAGAACAGAGCAGGTTGATAACCTTTCAAACACAAAGCAAAACCCATGAATTAGTCGAATACATTTCGATAATAACTTTCTTAAAGTAATAATAAATAAATGCGACTGAATTCTCAAACCAAACCAAAATTATTCAGATAAACCTAGGATAAGTCTCCATTACTTAATTTAAATGACACATTTCACTAAGTAAAGCAAAGCATGAACAACAATAAATCATACTGTCCTACCAGTTGCGTCTCTGAGAGATTAGGAGCCGTGGCCACAGTGTCCTTTTCCTCAGGGCCGAGTGAGAGGGCCATCTGAGCTCTCCACAAACATTTCATGCCATGCGCTTCCTGTTCGTACGCAGACACTTCCTGTGGGTGGAATCTCCATTAGCCGCATCGTCGCCCCCTGCAGTCTGGGTGCGCTCCGACTGTCCGGGGGGTGGATATGGGCCTTGAGTGCTCTGTGCGGCTTGTGACCGGAGATTGACGCAACAGACAGTTTTTACTTTCAGAGGAAAGCGAGTATGCACATATTGCATATTGTTTGAGATTTCCTTTTAGGCTGAGAATCTTATTTTATTATTATTATTTTATTTTACTGTATAACATAACAAAGTAGCATTGGTATCTCCAATCTCACGACTGTGAGATAAAAAGCTTCATGAGTTCCCGATGACGGGCGGGTATTTTCATACAAAACTCTTGTAGCTGCAGCTTTGAACATGTGAGGCAGCCCGCCGCTGTGACTGAATCCTGCTCTCCTCGTCCTTTCAAGGTGCTTCTGAGAGGCATGAATGACTTTGCAGTTCTCAACACGGGGCGGAAGATGCCCCTCCTTGGACTGGGGACGTGGAAGAGTGAACCCGAAAGGTAGATACTGCACGTGTTTCCTCTTTTCAAAATAAGTGTGTTGTGTTTAAAAAATAGGATGCTTAATACAATTTTTAGTCATGAATGTAAAAGCAAAGCGGCTCCCTATCTCTGCACATTGAGTTCTACTTTACCCCATTCTATATCCAAAAGTATGGAGGACAAAAAATGAATATGTATGTATGTATAAATAAATAAATGTATAAATAAATACAGGAATAAATAAATAAATGTGTAAATAAATGAATAAATGTGTGAATAAATAAATAAATGCTGCCATAAATATGGAAATAAGTAAATTAATGTATCCATAAATATACAAAAGTAAAATCAAACAGGTCATAAACAAATGCATATCATACATGTCTGTATCCTAATGAGGTGGGAGGTCCAAACCTGTGTCTGAAGCAGGATTGGTCACAGGAGTGTGATCCTCCTGGTCTACATTTTCTGTCTTGAAGTTAGCTCCTTAGCAGAAGTTGTTATATGACTAAGTGACAGTTGTCCTCATTTACTTGAGCACAGTTTTAAACTGTCATCAGATGAAATTCCAACAGTGTTAACTCTAGACTAACCTTCTATTTCTATTGTCGAGTCTGAAGGAGAGCTTTGCTAAAGTAGATTTTGATTGGCAGACAGTACTCTTAACCTTTTCACGAGATTAACACAGCTATTTGTAATAAACTGTCATTGTAAGCAGAATAAATCATTTATTTTCCCATCAGGATAGAAAGGCTCTGGACAGACGTTTACAAGGGCGTACTTGATCTCTTCTACACCATCTTTACCAACCTTGAGGGAGAAGGCCTTCTCAATCACGAAAACAAAATTAATCTCAATGCTCTGAGCTGGTGCTTTGTTCCCCACCTACAGAAACACCTTCAGATTATGCAGGGTGGACCTGCTGCGACTACGTACCGAGGGAAACCAGTCCCACTGAGAACGAGGGAAACCAGTCCCCGCTGCAACTGTGGAGTCTCCGTGAACACGAGGCACAGCAGGACCCAGTACAGATGTGAATTCATTCAGTCATTTTATTTTTACTGTAACCATACATTCCTACATTGGACAATGCAACATGAACCTGCCCTTATCTAACATTAAGTTATTTTGTATATTATTAACAATGTGGGGAAGGTTCATTCAAAAGTGCATTTATCAGAAGAATAATGTAACTAACAGAGAGGCCTGGACGTGTGGATTCTTACTAGTCTGTATTTCATGGGCACTAAAGCACTAAAATGTTGGGATCAAATGAGGAACAGTGTTTTAGGGAGATCATTATACATCCTAGCTCTTTGTTCCCTGTTAATCAGAGCTTGACTGCTAGGTATACCGACTCGATCTATCTATATAAACTTTGGAGGACAAATATCAGAGAGACTGGATGCAGGTTCTGGTAAACACTTAAGGGATTTATTTTGTGCAGGTGCATCAGCTTACAGTATATAGACAGTGAAATGACTAAACTGAAACGCATCAGCAATAATTGGGAGCACCATCAAGTTTGTCAATTATCACCCCCACTTGATCACACATTATTGACAACCATAAATCATACAACCTAAACAAAAAAACATGGAAACCAACTGCACTTAACTGGCTATACCCCAAACAGGAGCATGGAAAAAGTAAGTAGTTTTGCTTTAGTAGCTGGTTTTGTCATCAGGTCAGCTACCATCTGGTCTGTTGGGCAATACTCCAAACATACTTTACAGTCATTAACAGTTGATCCTTACATGCTTTCATCGCTGTCTGCTGACTGGATTCTTCTGTCTATTCTGGATTCTGGCTATCTTCAATATTCTTAGGTACATCATATAGACAGTTATCAAGATGTTCAAGCAGTTGAGATAAGTAAAGACACTCTTCTGTGGTGGTGGCCAACGCCATATACTCTGCCTCACAAGTTGACAGTGCTACAGTTGGCTGCTTCTTGGTCCAGGAAATCAGAGGACTATTCTCACTCAGACTAACACAATAACCAGTTGTACTGCGTCGGTCAGTTGCATCACCTGCCCAATCTGCATCACTATAAGCAAACAACCACAACATTTTGTCATTTGTGCCCTTCAAATATTTCAGTACATGCTTTACAGTTGTCCACTGCTCCTCTGTCGGCTCACTGAAATGCCGCGACAGTTTGCCTACAACAAAACTCAGATCAGTGTAATGCAGCTTTGGTTCACAAGGTGTCGATCTGGGTTTACAATCCTGCATATCAAACCTGTCAAGCAGCTTGTCAACATGGCTCTGCTGTGACATGGTCACACATCCATTACACTGGTCAAAAGTGATACCTAGAAAATTCTTCAGTCTGCCCAAATCTTTCATCTGGAACTTCACAGTAAGCATCTCTTTTACGGCTTTTAAAGCTGCAATAACCAGGTCATCAACCCAGATCAGTATGATCACCTTGCCATGTTCCACTTCTCTCTCATAAACACAGTGATCGGCTGGGTTCTGTACAAACATGTTTTCACATAGATAGTCATGCAACATTTTGTTCCAGTTTTGACCTGATTGTTTAAGCCTACATAGTGACTTCTCTAGTCTACACACCATCTTCTCATTTGTCTGAGATTTTACAACATAACCCTGTCGCCATTCTATGTAAATCTCACAATCAATCAATTGGTGCATGTAGGTAGGCAGTTTTAACGTCCATCTGATGTAGGATCAGATCCTCCTGGGCAGCTTTCTGCATCAACACTCACTCGTCGGGTCGTCAGTAGGAGAAAACATCTCTCCATAGTCTACACCCATCTGTTGACTGTATCCCTTGGCTACATAGCGGGCCTTGTACTTGTCAGATCCATCGACATTGGTTTTGAGAGTGTACACCCATCTACCCCCCACTGCTTTCTTGCCCTCAGGTAAGGTGGTAAGAGTAAAGGTGTTGCTCAGTGCCTTCATCTCCTCATCCATTGCATCTACCCACTCTCTTGAGTTGGATGAAGTCACGGCATCTCTGAACATCTGAAGTACATTACAAACCATCCTGTAGCAATAATCAATGTTGATCTGAGTCTGATCACTCTCTATCCCATAGAAGTCTGGCCTCCTCCTCTCTCTAGCAGGGAATCTCCGTGGAGATTGGGATTCTGGCTTGACCTCACCTTTCTCTGTGGGCCTATCTGGACCTGACCTGGCCTACCTCTGGGATGTCCTTCTGCTCGGGTTTGTCAGGGTCAGGTCTGATTGGGCTAGCTAGCCTGCACACCACTGTCATCGTCGGACATGTCATCAGTTTGCTGTCCCTCAACACAGGACATGAATCTCACCAGTCTGTGCTTCATCACCTTCCTGCTATCAGGGTAGTAGACCATATAGGCTGGACTGTTCTTGTCATAACCAATGAAGATGCCTTTGTCAGACCTTGGCTCTAGCCTCTTCCTGTCCTGCCGGTAGGCATAACACACAGTACCAAACTTCTGAATCCTGGAGACTTTAGGTCTCCTTCCTGTCAGCACAAAGTAAGGTGTCTCTCTGGTGCAGTTGTTGAAACATCTATTCCTCACCACTGCTGCTGTCTGGCCCGCATACGGCCATAGCTCCTAGGCTAACTGGCCCTCCAAGAGCATACATCTAGCCATGTCGAAAAGGGTTCTCTAGTTACGCTCGGCAGTGCTGATCTGGTGTGGTGAGTATGGTGCTGATGGATCATGTCTGATTCCATTTCTACGCAGTAGGGCTTGGTAACCCTGTGAACTCGGTACCATTGTCAGACCTGATACACTTCACTTTCCCATATGGGGCTGTGTCGGCTAGAAACCTCTCTGTGGCTTCTACAGTGTTACTCTTGTTATTGAGACAGTACACAAACACTGCACTTGAATAGTCATCAGTAAAGGAAAGTGCATGGGCCTGCCAAGTCAGTGTGAACCAGCTCTAAGGCTGATTTGGCCCTCGCATCAGGCTTCCTGTTCCTGCTCTGAGTGAACTTGCCCTGAGTACACACTTCACATATCATATATTGGACGCTTTACCCCTGATTAACATTCCATCCACAACATTCTCCAACTTCAAGACATCATCAAAATTACAGTGCCCCAAAATCTCGTGCCACGTCTGAACATCATGACAGCGCATACATTGATCATCACAGTAATTGTTTACTGGCACTGTAGGCAAATAGAACAGTCTGTCATGCTCATGAATGGAGAAGCGCGTACCGTCTCTGTACTGCAAGACGTTTTTTCCTTCCTTGAAGATCACCGTTGCCCCACCGGAAGTTGCAGCTCTCACAGAGAAGATGTCTTGGGGATACGAGGGGATGTACAGCGCCTGCTTCAGTGTGGCACTGAGGCGCCACCCCCTGCTGTCTTCAATGGAGGTGCAACAAAGAAAGATCTGTTGATCGTCATCGAGGGCAAGAGGTCCTCCATGACTGAAAGTGTGGCAAAGTTGTGCCTTCTTCTCATGGCCTTCACTTATGCAATGAACTGGGAGTTATCAGGTTTCAGGAGCTCTTTCTGGAGCTTGATGTGTTAAAGCGGTCTCTCAGTCAGAACCTTCCACAGCAAACTGTATAACTACCCGTCTGACACTGAACACAGAATTCTTAAAGTTTTTGAAGGAGTTCCCCTTTTAAAAACACAGAAAGTGATGATACTTGCGTTATGTTGATGCAATTTTGCACTGTTATGGTTCATTGAAAATAGTAGCTTTGTATGGATCTCGTCTTTGTCAGGGAGATCTCTGAAAATGTTGGTTAAATGTTCTTAAATGTCCACTTTTTATGTCTGTATTGGTTGTATGCCTGTAAGTCCGATGACAAGTAAAGGTGATGTAGTTTAAAAGAATATTTTGATTCATGTTTTGTTGAAGCCTTATATTAAGAACATTTTATTGAATAGAAGTAGCCTCTATTAAAAAATCCAAATATGATTACATTTGAATAGGTGTAAATAGACAATATATCAAGTAATAATTACTTAATATTTGACCATAGAATAAGGAAATAAAAGCTAGTTAAATAATCCTGAAACATCTAGTCATCTTTACTTGGTTTTTGTAATGTTAGATGCTAAAGTAGCATGAGTAAAGATTACTAACAAACACTAAGTACGTCTAATGTCTAAGAAAATGATTTGCAAGTAGGCTACAGTTTACTTGAATATTTTGGATAAAAAAACAATTCTGTGAATGTACAGGAAGATGTCAACACCTGCTGGAGATTGCTGCCTGTCGCACCTCCTCCAGGGCCCATTGGTCAGCTGCCGGGTCATCAGCCAGAAACCACCATTCACCAACGTGAATGGAACGTCTCCTGGTGGCGGAGCAGTGACAGGGACGTCTCCCTGTCACCCCCTGCAGCTGTTGTCTGGGGTTAGGTGTTCTTCCCCAAACACCTATCCTTCCTCCTCAGCCAGAGCCAAAAGCTCCCTTTCTCAGCCTCCTCTGCCAGGTCCTTTGTTGCCCTCCTTAGCCTCCCTCCGGTCACTCCTGCATCCCTCAAGAGGCGTGTGGTTGACAAACCCAAGAACTCTCGGCCTCCAACCTCCACTGGGTAGATGGTAGCCTTCCAGCCAGCCTCCCGGCACTCAGCAGCCAGCTCTGGGTACTTCTTACGTTCAAAGGCAGCCTCAATCCCCTCCTCCAGTGGTACTGTGAGCTCGATGAGGTGCAGAGATCTTGCCTTGGTTCACCACACAACTATGTCTGGCTGGAAAAGATGTGGTGGTGATCTCCGCAGGGAATTGGAGCTCAACCGTCATGTTCCACTCCTGGTCGGGGGAGAAGGGTCTTGATATTTCTCTTGGTCTGGTGTTTCTTCTTACCCATCCTTCTGAGACAAAGCTGGTGTGGTCCTGTGCTAATGGTTTATTGTTGCCCTGTCGACACGCCTCCAGCACTTCAGCTAGCTTTCTTCACCTGTAGCGCCGCTGTGAAAGCGCGATCTTGCAGCCTGATAAGATGTGCTGGAGGCTTGCGTTGGGGGCTTTGCAAAGTGAGCAGGTTCCGTGTACAGGGAAACGTGTCGTAGATTAAGGGGATGAGGAAGCTGAGTCTTGCCTGTGGAATCTTCCACATGTCTGACCAACTGATGTTCCGGTATACAATTCCCTCCCAGGTTGTCCAGGTTGTGTGGAAATGTCTCAAGGAGTATTTATATGCGTTAAAACTCCTGTATTAACTTCTCTGCACTGGCTCCCTGTAATCAATTTTAAGGTACTTCTCCTCACCTACAAGGCACTTGCTGGTGAGGCACCGTTGTATCTTAAAGAGCTTGTAACACCATATTGCCCTACAAGGCAGCTGCGCTCCATAGATGCTGGGTTACTTGTTGTTCCTATGGTTTTAAAAAGTCGGCTGGGGGCCAGAGCCTTCAGTTATCAAGCTCCTCTTTTGTGGAACCAGGTTCCACTTTCAGCCCAGGGGGCAGATTCGGTCAGCTCTTTTAAAGTAAAGCTTAAAACTTTCCTCTTTGATTCTGCCTATAGTTAGGGCTGGCTCAGGTCAGCCCGGACCAGCCCTTAGTTAAGCTGCTATAGGCTTAGACTGCCGGGGGACATCTTAGGACACACTGAGCTTCTCTCTCACGCTCTCGTTCTACAATAATTCACGTTTTATTAATGCACATGACTAATTCATCTTCTTTCCGGGAGTTTTTTTTTGTGCTTTCTCCCCTATCAGGTCTCCGTAGATCGTAGTTCCTTCTGGACCCTGGTCCTGACACCTGCAGTGGCCCTGCTGACGCCTGCTGCTGCCATCATCATCATCATTATTATTTTAGATATCAATCATATTACTGTACTCACAAACCAACATTACCCTCTCCTAAAGTCTCTGTGCTCTCCCTCTCCCCACAGTGGATGGTGGTTCTATCTGATGGTGGTTGCCCTTTCAGTGGTCCTGCTATGCGCCTGGCTTACTACTCACATTTACTTGAATCATTTCTGAAAGATTTACCAAAGATAATTTTAGAATCTGCTAAAAGCGCACCGCTGTACATCGTTTCCAAGCTACACGGGACCGGCCCGGCCTGGAGCGGAGCTCCTGAAGACGTCTCTGTCCCTCCCCGTGTGTTATGAGGTGTGGACTGAGTGGGTGCGAGTCTCCGTAGTGGATTTACCTCACGTGACCCAGCGGCCCACCGGAGTCCTCTGCTCGGCCCCCTCGCCGGAGGCCGGTGGGCCTCAAATGAAGAAACTTTTCAAAAAACTTCAAAGACTCAGAGCGAACTCGGTTTTATTTACTTCATAACAAACATTCAGAATATAACACCAACATGCATATTTTTGCAGTTTTAGATGACATGGACATAGATATGTGCAGCTGTTCTAGGTGTGTCAATAAGTATGACTTTATGCCTCTTATAATGCCGAGGTTAAGCTTTGGTAAATCTACAGAGCATCTCCTTTGTGTGTACTCCATAATATGGCTGATTATCTTATATAAAAAAGTATTTGGTTGTACTTGTAAGATTAATAAATAGGCACTTCGGATTTATGTGTCCTTTTCTTATCCTAAACCCTTAACAGTTCTTCGTTCTTAAAAAGTCATTAACATTATCAATTTTTTTGACAACAGGGTGCAGAAAAATATCAAATTTTTGACACACACAAGTGTATAGCTTTAATAATACTTTTGGAAAATATAAATTTAACTTGAGTTCTCCAACACCATTCTATAAATGCAATGATAGTAAACATATGTGGCTGTGCTACTGAGGTCTTCAACTACCTCAAGAATTTGTCAGTGAACAGATGGACGTATTACACGAATACTCTTAAAAGGAGCCAAACCGTCACGGCACGACGTGTGAATCTGCAGCTACAACATAGAAGCTCCAGCAACATCAAGTGAAACACGGACCGGTGCAGGATGTGAGCATCACACTGATGGTTGGGTATGAGATGCAGCTTGTGTCCTTTCTACGGCAAGCTAAAGGGCCACTGGTGTCATGTCCTCTTCTGGACGCAGGTCCACTGCGGGTGGGACAGAAGTCACAGCGCTTCCTGCACTAGGGGGCAGGTTCAGGGGAAGTGACTTCATGTGTGTCTGTCCGTTAACAGGTGACTCTTGTCATAAAATACTGAAGGAAGGTATCCAGCGTGAAACACTTTCTCTGGCGTTCAGTAAGGATGACATAGAACAGCCTCTGGACTTTTTCTGGGGAAATAGAAATGTATTCTAACTTTAATCCAAAGCCAATTAAAACCATCCATCTCAAAGCATCAGTACTTAAGAGGGTTCTCAGCAAGTCAATCTCCTTCACCCAGCAGTCCATCACTACTCTATGCAGTTTCACGAGCTCCCACATTGCCTCCCTGTGTTACACCCTCACTACTTTTCACAGGATTTCTGGCGACTGGCTGTTGGGCAGATAGGTCTCGTTGACATACTGTATATATAATTCCTGTCATTCGCATGATGCCACTGGTTACCATGCAACAGGTAAGTCTCTACAAGTTATCATTCCTAACCTGACAGGGGCTTGTTCAGAGTGGCCATGTTTGATGCAGTGTAGTGTAGTAAATATAGGCAATGGAATGTGAATGTGTTTAAAGTTACAGAGGATGACTAAATATAACACATGGATTTCATGTCACATACGGAAAGCCACACAAGACGTTTCAGAGGAGCCGCCATTTAGCTTCCTTTGAGCAACTACACAAGCCAAAAGTAAAATAGTCTGCCAGTCTAAGCAGGACCCTCGACATTGATAGATGTCTCAGTGGACACGAAACAAGGTTGGACGAGGCGCTCAGGGTCCTGGGGCTGGTTGTCACAATCCAGTTTGCCCCTCAGGAAGGGTTTCTTCAAGTCTTGAGGACCAGCGGGTGCACTCAAAGGGCTTGGTCCTGGTCTTTGTGGACTCAATGTAGAGCCTAGAAGACAAAAGAATCAGTTTTGGACCACACAGACCGGCTGTGATGAAGGATGACATCTTTAGACATCTTTAGGCTGTCAGAGATGCAGCTCACCACTAATGGACCTGTTAGTATTATCTCAGGATCCTCTTTACATTCGCTGTGTTAATGTTAAATGGTCAAACCAACTTGAAACTAAAATATGGCGGAAAAAACAAATTAGGTGCATTTCCAACACCTGGTTGAATAAACTGCCACAGTATAGATTGTGTTGTGTTGATTGGGAATCTCTAATCAGACAGTATCACAAGTAATGCTCTGTAAAGATATTGTTTTACTTTGACAACTCAAGGAATAATTTCCATCAGTCATCATACATCTTGTACTGATGAGGTTCTCCAGCCTCAACAGCTGGTACATGAGCGTGAGAGATTTGAGTGAAGCTGGACAGTGTCTCCACTTCTGAGGAGAAACAAATACATGTGGCATGTGTGTTGCGCTTTTAAATGTGTTTACTGGCCAAATGTCCCAGCTTTAAACCAGGCTTTGAAACAACCTCACAAATTACACTCTTGTTACGGGCCATCAAATCATACTAGCAACACGTGTTCTGTGGCTCCGCAGCAAATTTCCAGCTGCGTAGATACGGAGACGCAGTTGTTACCTGTTGCTTGGAGCTCCAGCCCATTGTCCAAACCTCTGGGTGCAGTGGTGATGATCAAATAGCAGAGGATACACAGAGAGACGAGGAGGGCAAGAACACTCATGACTGCTACGGAGAGACCAAGAACAGATCTGAAACTGTAAAAACAGAGGAAAAGAGACGGATTATTAGATTCCTGCCTCTCAGCATGTTGCACAACAGAAGGGAAATATGATACAGTTCATGCATGAATGGATAAATGGTCCTGTACTTCTATTGCACTTTTTCTATTAAAAATGTACCTAGAATTCATTGCAGTTGAATGCCTCAGCCATCTAGTTATGTTGCAGTTTACTGTCATATCTGTCCAAAATGCCATCACTCTTTTTAAGCTTTTTCAATAAATAAATAAAAAATCCCTCCATGCGTTACTAGGATATTGCCTTTGCGAGAATTGTACTGCGGCAAGTACAAACTGAAAATATATTACAGGTTCACAAATATTCTGTACGACCTTTAGCGTCTCTTAAAAACCTTGTTTGTCTTTGGAAAAGCAAGGGTTTTTTTTGTAGCTTTTAGATGTTCCATAAAAGTTCAAATATTCTCTATTTTTCAGCAACATGTCAATTTCAAACTTAACATTAGACAGCCAATCAAATAAATTATGTTTGTATTATCTACTGTATGATACCTGTCACGATTCACTAGTGGTAGAAAATAAAGGGGAAAAAAAGCTCAAGGATGTTTTACGCAGTACGTTTTGTAGTGAAATAATTGAATGTGTTGGAGCAGCAAGGTCTGCTCAACAACCTGCCTTTGTATAGGCGGAAAAAAATGTATTACTGTCACAGATGTGTTGGGATACAAGCGTAAGGTACATTCGTTCTAAATACATTCCCAGAGTGGATTACTCTGCAACATTTCATGTAATTCTTTAAAATTCAATTCTGCACATGCTTTCCTTTTGCATGATCCCCGCTAATCTGCAACTGCTCTGGTGACACAAAATATACTGAAACAACAAGAAGAGTCAGACTGAAATTTTCTTAAAAACCCTGATGCTGCTTGATTAAACACGCCTATGCCTTGTCTCATGTGAGAAAATATTTGGTAAATGCCTTTATAGCACTTTTCTTCTGATGACAGAAGACTCATGAACACCACATGTCAACATTCTCACAGACATCCACTAAATCACGGCAGGCCACTGCAATTCGGTTTGAACAAATGAATTCAAGTTCTTAAACAGCATGATGGCACAAACACAAGTCCAAAACATATTAGTGTGGATTCCTGGGTGCTGGTGGTGAGCCTAACAAATGTGTATTACTCCCTGTATTCTGTTCCATGTATGTTTTAATAGCTCTGTATATTAATCACAACGTTTGACAGTTGAGAGGATTAAGAGTGAACATGTTGGAATAATGCAACCCTAAACCAGTCATTTAATTAATGACAGAAGAGAAGTTATCCCAAATGTAATTTAAAGATGTGCGACTCAAAGGTGTGTTTAGAGGATAATTAGTAGTGTTTTTTTAATCAAAAGTACTAACTACTGTATAGACTGACAAATAGTCTAACTGGAGTCACAAAGGGAGAGCCAGCAACAGGACACACACACACGTTTTAAACAGAAAAAACTCACATTTTAAAAGGATTTTGAACATAATACATTATTTGGGCAGAATGCCTGGTTCACATCATACACATCTGGAGAAGTTCCCGTCACAGATACATTCTGACACGGAAAAAGGATTTTTTCTCCTCACCTTAACCACCACATGTATCCATACTCGTAGGGGAAGAAGCTGTTGGGATCATCACAACAATACTTCAAGTCCTTGAACCCGCAGCAGAAAAGTGCCGCAGCGTCACTGTCCGCGTTGGGACACGTGAAGCCCGCCACGAACACGGCGTCCTCACCGTAGTAACTTCCACACACGGAGCTCATATCAGCAGACAGATCAGATCACCAACGACAGAGGGACTGATCCTGGAGGCGCTGCGGACCTGCTGTATATCTCTCTCTCTCTCTCTCTCTCTCTCTCTCTCTCTCTCTCTCTCTCTCTCTCTCTCTCTCTCTCTCTCTCTCTCTCTCTCTCTCTCTCTCTCTCTCTCTCGGTGCATGCTGGGAGTGAGTGTGTGTGAGCGTGTGTGTGTGTATTCTTCTTATTATTATTTAAGTGTTTATTGGCGGTTGGCAAACCATCTTAGAGGTGCATTACCGCCACCATCTGGACTGGAGTATGGAGCAGGAGATAAATAATAAAACAATTTAATAAAAAATAAAAATGTGTGTGTGTGTGTTTGTCTCTCTCTCACTCGGTGCATGCTGGGAGTGAGTATTGCTGAGTGAGCAATTTTCTTTCATTGTTTTTTCCCCTGAGTTATATATATTAATTTAATATGGTTTATTGGTTGTTTTTCACCTTAGTTGTGGGTTTAGTCACAGGTTTTTTCTATGTGTTTTTCTTTCCTCCTGCCGGTGTCTCGCCGGTCGGCGTCTCTAGACGGCAAGGTAAATGGAGACACGTTCTCCCGGCTCCCGAGGAAGAACGGCAATAAGCCTAGTTTATGCTTCTGCGTTTTCAGAGCAACGCAGAGCAAGACCCCCTTACGTGTCCCTTGAGATCGCTGCTGGCTTCTCGTGTAGCGTGGAGGACATCGGGCTGGCTGTGGGGGACAAGGTCGGGCACGGCAGCATCAAGTCGGCCTTGCAAGTGAACGGCGCCGCGGTAAACTTGCTGGACCAGGTGGAGAAGGTGAACCATGTCGTCGAGACAAGCCTCATGGTAAATGAATTGTTAGAACCATATCCATCCATGTCATCATTCTGATATACATTATAGGTACACTATGTTGTATGTATTACACTGTACATTTACATTTGATAAATGTAATACAGGCGATATAATGGTCTCAGAACATTTTAATGTTTAGTAACTTTGGAACTTCAACAACAAATTAATTAACTATCTGGCTTTATGTGTCCCTCGTTCAAACATTCTGCACTGTCCTTGCCAAATAAATACTGTGATGTCTCGGAAGGCTGGGATCAAGAATCAGGAAACATTTATTGCTTAAATATGTCATACGTACAAGGACTTTGATTTGGCAGTTGGTGCGTGACAGTAGACAGTATAACCATAGACAACAAGACAGCAGTGCACAAGTAATAAAATAAAATGCTAATGCTATGGGTTAGTAGAATAAGGCTATGGGCTAGTTTAAAATAAGAGAATAAAGTTAAAGTTAAATTAAAAATATTTAAAAAGTAAAAAAATATTGAAAGAAATTAATAATAAAGTGCACTAGCGAAGAAGTGACAAAAGTGACAAGTGAAAAATGACAGTAAAGTGACGTGTGCAAATCGTGTCGGCTACGATCTTTTTAGCTCGCTTCAGAGACCTAGATGAGAACAAGTCCTGCAGGGACGGCAGATTGCAGCCGATCACCCTCTCTGCAGAGTGGATGACACGCTGCAGCCTGCCGTTGTCCTTGGCTGTGGCTGCAGCGCACCAGACGGTGATGGAGGAGCAGAGGATGGACTCGATAATGGCCGTTATGATGGAGCCCAGGAAACGGAAAGAGTCCACAATAGTGACGGGGGAGTCACACAGGGTAATGGGGGAAGGTGGGGCTCTGTTCCTCCGGAAATCCACAACCATCTCCACTGTCTTTAGAGCGTTGAGCTCCAGGTTGTTCTGGCTGCACCACAACACCAGATGGTCAGACTTCCACCTGTAGGCGGACTCATCCCCACCAGAGATCAGTCCAATGAGGGTGGTGTCATCCGCAAACTGCAGGAGCTTGACGGACTGGTGACTGGAGGTGGGGAAAGAATGCAGCCTTGGGGGGAACCGGTGCTGATGGTCCGAGAGGCTGAGATATGTTACCCCAGCTTCACGTGCTGCTTCCTGTCAGACAGGAAGTCTGTGATCGAGTCGGGCACGTGTAGCTGAGAGTTTGTCCTGCAGCAGAGACGGGATGATGGTGTTGAAGGCAGAACTGAAGTCCACAAACAGGATCCTGGCGTAGGTTCCTGGGGCAATCCAGATGCTGGAGGATGTAATGGATGGCCATGTTGACAGCATCGTCCACAGACCTGTTGGCTCTGTAGGCGAACTGCAGGTGGTCGGCTCACTGGTCCAGTTCTTGAAATCCCTCTGTAGCCGTGATAGCGCTACCACCG
>BMAF01002455.1:0-85469 GCA_014132575.2 Gasterosteus nipponicus
ATTTAAATGAGGAATGAAGGTGATAAGGAATTTGGAGAGTTGTTGTATGTATTGTCCGTATTTTTGTATTAATGTTTGTAGTTTTCGAGTTTCCTCCTAAATTCAGAGATGGGCGGTAAATTGTTGAGTGCTGCTATTGAGTGTATAGTGCACGATACACTTGATACAGTATCTTGATGATGGAAGCAAATGTCTGATCAAAGGAACATTTATAGCACCAGTACACGAAATATGGAAACTTGTTACAGACGGTCATCCTGTAATGTTCAACAAGTAGTACACCCTTACATTTGGACACGCTAACCATGAGAGGTTGGTGATCTATCAGTAATGAATGAATGGATTGGATCAAACTGAGCATGAGCTGAGTTGTATCTGCAAGTCACAGAGAACTAATACCCAGATTTGGTATTCCAGAGTCATCTGATCGGGATAATGGTTCCACCTTCTCGAGCGCTGAACTACAAGAAATAGAGAAAACGTTTGGGATCCTACCACTGTCAGCCCATTGCAGTACCAACATGTGGAAATATCTGACTATATGAGAATGTGTAATAATACTGTGATGAGTATCTCTCAACAGGTGACAGAGATCCTTTCTGAAGAAGAAGGAGGAGTGTGCACCAGTGGAGGTGGATGACTGGGTACTACGTAAAGTAGCCAGATTCAGTTGGACTGATCCCGCTAGGAAGGTCCATACAAAGTTGCAGAAAGTAACCACGCACTGTGTGATAGTGTGCCGAGAGGGTACCTGATCAATACAAGTTAACGGATCAGATAGCGGCCGGATGGGAATCATTGTTCCCTTTTATAACTGTAAACAAAAATGTGGATCGACTAAATTATGTACATTTCAATATCCAGCGGCTCACCAATATGACGAGAGAGATGCTCTGGAAGGGTGCACAGCCAACTATCGGCCACCTCATTGATGACTTACCAGAACCGGATGGCTTTGGATATGTTATTAGCTGAAAAAGGAGGAGTGTGTGCGATGTTTGGCCAAGTGTGCTGCACTTTTATCCCCAATAACACCGCCCCAGATGGATCCTTTACTAGAGCATTACACGGACAAAGAGCCATGTCTGTTGAGATTAGCTGAACACTCTGGTATAGACGGCACCGTCGGTAATTGGTTTGGTAAATACTTTGGACAGTGGAAGGGCTTCTTCCTGTCAGTTTTCTGACCTTAGTAATCGCAATAGTGGTTTTGCCCTTTGTGGATGCTGCTGCATCCCTGTATCGAACAACTATGTCTCCGATGCATCACCTCTGCAATAGATGCTAAAATACCCCTGCCATACCAGATGGTTTTTGTTACATGAGAGGATCAATTGTTAGGGCCGGAGTGGAGAGAGATAGGTATGGTAAGAACCGACTTCGAGGACCTGAAGAAGAAATCCTTTTAGGTTCAACATTCCTGTCAGCGTGATCTGCTAACTGTTGCACACATCATATATAGTGGATGCATACACGTAGATGGTGTGATATTTCTAGGCTAGGATGTATTCTGTGTCTATTATACTCGGTTTAGATTTTTTGTACTGTTTAGGGATTTCCATGACTGCTGCATTCACCCGTATTCACTGATATAGATTTTTAGCGTTTAGATTAGTGGTTTCTTTTGATTTTTGGTTTACATAATGAATTATGTAAAGGGAATTGATAATCAAAAGTTCTTCTCATAGGTTTAGTTGGGGTTCGCTGTCTTGTCTTGATTTTAAGAGTTAGGTAGGGGGGGAAGCAGGATCTGCCAAGCAGGCAGACACTTGAGTCTGACAGGATGGGGAGTCAGTTTATGTCTGGCTGAGGAATGTAAGGTCTGCGGGTCAACTAGAAGATTTACCAGCCAAGGGGGTTAGAGACACACCAACACTATTCAACATACACACTCTGTTTACGTTAAGTCAGGAGTCTGGACATTGGATGTGACCGGATCTTAGATGCGGGAGGTGGAAGGTCCTCCTCTACGCCAGTTTAGGGCCAATAGAAATATTTCCTTCTGTCTTTCAAGGGTTATAAAACATGATGTTCTTGCTGATGTTAGTTAGTTGTTCTTCCGGCCTGTGTGCTGCCTGAACTGCTCCTGCCTTTACCAAACGCAGCGCTGATACTTGACCTGTGATCTGACAAATAAATTTTCCAGAACGAGAGAAGTCATTCGGCTGAATTTTTGATAACCCCGACCGGGCTCCAAATCTTGAACACGTATTCTTACAGGGCTAACCTGAGCCAGCCCTAACTATAGGCAGAATCAAAGAGGAACGTTTTAAGTTTTACTTTAAAAGAGCTGACCGAATCTGCCCCCCGGACTGAAAGTGGAACCTGGTTCCACAAAAGAGGAGCTTGATAACTGAAGGCTCTGGCCCCCAGCCCACTTGTTAAAACCATAGGAACAACAAGTAACCCAGCATCTATGGAGCGCAGTTGTCTTGTAGGGCAATAAGGTGTTACAAGCTCTTGAAGAAACAACGGTGCCTCACCAGCAAGTGCCTTGTAGGTGAGGAGAAGTACCTTAAAATCTATTCTTGATTTAACAGGAAGCCAGTGCAGAGAAGTTAATACAGGAATGTTATGATCCCTTTTCTTAGTTCTTGTTAATACACGTGCTGCAGCAATCAACTGGAGAGGCTTAAGAGATTTACAAGAGCAGCCTGATAACAAAGAATTACAGTAGTCCAGTCTGGAAGTGACAAACACATGAACTAATTTTTCTGCATCACTTTGAGACAGGAAGTTCCTGATTTTTGATATGTTACGTAGATGAAAATAGGCAGTCATTGAAGTCTTCTTTATATGCGAGTTGGAGGTCATATCCTGGTCGAAGAGAACTCCCAGATTCCTGACGGTGCTGCTGGGTACCAGAGCAATTCCATCCATAAAAACTGTATCACGTGACAGCTGGCTTCGAAGGCGCTCTGGGCCTATCAGGATAACTTCTGTTTTTTCTGAGTTTAGCATCAGGAAGTTGCCGGTCATCCAAGTTTTGATGTCTCCAAGACATTCTTGAAGTCTAACTAACTGGTCCATCTCTTCTGGCTTGATCGACAGATACAGTTGAGTATCGTCTGCATAACAATGGAAGTTTATGCGGTGTTTCCTGATAAGATCGCCCAAAGGAAGCATATAGAGGGTAAATGAAATCGGTCCAAGTACAGAACCTTGTGGGACTCCGTGACCAACATTGGTGGCCTTTGAGGATTCACCGTTTACAAGCACAAACTGGGATCGGTCCGATAAGTAGGATTTAAACCGGCTGAGTGCAGTTCCTTTGATACCAATTAAATGTTCTAGTCTCTGCAACAGGATACAATGGTCTATGGTATCAAATACGGCACTGAGATCCAGCAAGACAAGAAAAGAGATGAGTCCTTGGTCCGATGCAAGTAGAAGATCATTCGTAATTTTCACCAGTGCTGTTTCTGTACTGTGATGCACTCGAAATCCTGACTGGAAATCCTCGAACAAAGCATTGTTTTGTAGAAAGTTACATAATTGATTTGCGACGGATTTCTCAAGGATCTTAGAGAGGAAGGGAAGATTAGAGATAGGTCTGTAGTTAGCCAACACCTCTGGAGCAAGAGTAGGTTTCTTAAGAAGAGGTTTAATTACAGCGACCTTGAAGGACTGTGGTACATGTCCTGTCAACAAAGACAGATTCATAATATCTAATAAGGATGTGCTAACCAAAGGAAAAACTTCCTTAAGCAGCTTGGTCGGAATCGGATCCAAGAGACAAGTAGAAGATTTAGATTTTGAAAATAAAGAAGTCAGTTGATCAAGGTTGATGGAAGGCATCCAAACAGGCATCAGGGCCCACTGCTGCATCCAAGGTTCCTACATCGGAGGACAGGTCGGCACGGGTTGAAGGCAGGAGACCATCAATTTTCTCTTTGATAGTCAGAATCTTATCATTGAAGAAGTTCATGTCGTTACTAGTGGGGGTCCAAAGGAATACACGGCTCGACAGAGCTGTGACTCTCTGTCAGTCGGGCTACAGTGCTGAAGAGAAACCTGGAGTTGTTTTTATTTTTCTCTATTAATGATGAGTAATAAGATGCTCTTGCGTTACGGAGAGCCTTCTTATACGTTTTAAGGCCAGAAATGATGCTGGGTATGACGTGTCTGTTCCCCTGCAAGCCCCAAACTTCTATTGGCTTTCCATAAAAATGTCTGTCCGGGTGGGGATGAAGTCAGGAAACTTGTGCAAGAACATGTTTAAATGCCGTACCCTTTGACACAACATTAACAACTATAAACTGCTTTATAATGGCTGGTCGTAGTTCTGCTAGAGGGTCAAGGACGGGTTCCTCAAAACTGTTGAGTTAGCATTAACACCACTTAGCATAAACATATGCTGACCTTTATGCTCTGCATCTATCGATTGAGTAAATTACATTCATATATGTTACCCGTTTACATGTCATGGCAAAACATTCAACCTCAGTGACACAAGGGTACATCTGATGATACATTGTCAACATTGCATGTATGTCAGACTCATCCAAGATTGTCTGGTGGAATGAAGAAAGAGTCACCACTGTACAGTTTTCTAGGGAAAGTCGTTCTGCTGACACCAAAACACTGCTTTACATATAGCATATCAGCTGTTTCATTGCACGACAAAGTCCCAACCATTTGTCTTCCTAAAATACTGCTCCTTCCGTATAACAATAACCTCGTATGTGATTGGAGGACCCTTAGACTCCTTGTCCAATCACGTGTGAGGTCATAGGCATGACTGATACAGCAGACGTTACTATATTCAGAAGAACTGTATCTCCAGTTCCTTTGTTTGGTTTTGCTGGTTCGTGAATAATGGCTGGACGACATCTCGCGTTCAACTCGCCTTCAACTTCTCTCCGCGGTCAGCAACTTTCGGCCAGTCCGCAGACAGACGAGAAGAAACTGCTGAATGCTCTCAGTGGATTGTCTCGTCAACTCCAACAACAAACTGCCGATATCAACGAGCGGTTCGTTCCACTGGAGCGTTCGGGACTCTCCAGGTTGCTGTCCATAGAGGAGAGGTTGGCGGCTCTGGAGGAACTGACTCAAAGAAGAGGAGACGGGCGCACAATCCCAAGATAGCGGTAAGAATACGTTCGATGACTGCAAACTAAGCTAAGAGTAGCCTAGTAGCCTTATAAGTGAGCAGAAACAGCTTTATTAAAGTGTATTTTCTTTGCCGTGTTGTTTACAGGAAGCGGTGCGGAATTACAGGCGCTATGAACCGGAGCAAGGGTAAGATTTAAAGAATATGCTTTCATTCTCTCCACATACGTCATGGTTCGTTTCCGACAATTTGTGGCACAGACAAACGCGACGTGCGCGGGTTGCAAATTGTCGGAAACGGTCGGAAATTAGGGAGATTTCCGGGCGTTTACGGGGGACGAAAATCTCACTTTTCATGCAGTGATAATTGAAATCACCGGTGGGCCTTTGTGCTCACCTACCCCTCTTTGTTTGGCATCCTCCACCACTGTGATGTCTCGGAAGGCTGGAATTGTGAGTGGGTAAGTGGGTGCCCAAAATAAAGACAACAACCAATTATTCGAAACTTAAAAGTCCTGTATTCATAACATATGTAAAACTTAAATCTGACAACATTGTTTGTCAACATAAATCTCTTCGCTAACAGGACGTCAACCATCATCCCTTCTTCTTTTGCTTTTTAAGGCGGTTGGCAACCAGCTTTCGGGTGCATTACCGTCACCCTCTGATCTGGGGTGTGGACTTAAGAAAATTAAACCTCTACTACGAACAAAAAACAGCTCTCAAATTCTATTCATTAATCTTGTATTCTTTAAATATGCCAAAAGAAGTTCCCAACACTTCCCTAAAGCCCTTCTTCAGTACATCGCATATACAGTATTTACCACTCCCAGCTCTCTTACCCCCTTTCTCAGGACTTCTCTCTCTGCCTTGTACCTCTGACATGCCATCAAAACATGGTCCAGTTTCCTCTTCTTGACAATATTCGCACCTTCCATTACTATGTTTCCCAACCACATAGAGGGAACTGTTAAGACCAGTATGGCCATTTTTTATTCTTGTCATTACCCTCTCCTCTTTTCTCTTTCGTCCACTAGGTACTGCAAACCCAACCAATGGATTGTTTTTAAACAGATATCTTCCTTTGCTCCCTTTGTTCCATTCATTCTGCCATATCTTTTTGAGTTGTCTCTTAATCACCCCTTTAGCTTCTGACTTACTCATCTTTATATCGAATATATTTCTCCCACTCTTCAGCGCCCTTTTTGCTGCTTTATCCGCCCCCTCTGAATAGGGATTGTAAAATTTCAACCATTAAATCTTCTCTGCTTCTGGAGTGGCAAAACTTCAGACTCATTAGCACTGCACATGAGTTTGATGCCATAACCACTCTCTCTGGCCTGACGTCCTCTACCCACTGTAGTACAAAAGTATCCAAGGAGGGACAGCTGGCTGCACCCCTGCTGGAGAGTAACTCCTATCCAGTATACCTAGTTCCCTATCCTTCTCCCTAGCAACCCAACCAAACCCCATTGCTGGGGCTTTATCATGTTCCCAGCACGGCTCAATTGCACTTCTTCTTGGATGGTTGATATGTCCTTGTAGACTGGCCCAATATGTCATCATTATCTGTGTCCTTCTCAACTCCAACAGCATTTCCCCCATTTCAACCTGCAATGCACTGGTGTTGTTTTAAAGGCCCCACTACATAGTCTTAATGCTTTTGCCTGTATTACATCTAATTTTCCCAACATGGTTTTAGACGCCGACCTATAAACCACACACCCATAGTCTATGACTGATCTAATCAGTCCCATATATATATATAGCTTTTAAAGCAGCCCTGTCAGCTCCCCATTCGGTTCCCACTAAGCATCTGATTACATTTAAAACCTTTTTACATTTATTAACCACTTCCTCAATGTGTACCTTCCAGGTGAGCTTCGCATCAAACCACATTCCTAAAAATTTGTACGAGTCCATTCTTTTCAGCTCCTTTCCATATAAATACATTTTGCCAATTGTCCCGATTTTCTTTCTTGTAAAGGGTATTTGTTTTTTCCACAAAAAATCTAAATCCCCATTCTAATGACCACTGTTCAACACATATTCCACATTCCTACATCTTTTCTACAGTGCCCATTATCTGCAAAGAAAGATCTCCCTTATTATGTCCAACATTTTCATATACATCATCAATCATTATTAAAAACAATAACGGACTAACCACACTTCCCTGCGGTGTTCCATTGTCCACCAAATGGCTGGCCGACACACACCTTCCCACTCTTACTTCTATAGAGCGCCCCACCAAAAATTGTTTAATCCATCTGAACATTTTACCCGATATTCCTAATTTTTAAATTTTGATTAGTAGTCCCTCTTCACAGTAAATCATGCGCTTTTTCCACATCAAAAAATACTGCAACTACCACTTCCTTATTCACTTGTGCTTGTCCTCACCTCTGCTTCTAGACACGCTATCCCCTCACCAGAGAGTACTATGCACATTAAAATCACCACACCAAATACTGTAACCCTTCTTCTGTCTAATTCCTTTATTGCCTCTAATGCTTCTAATTCCAATCGTCGTCCAATCGACACGGATTGTAGAAATTTACCACGATCAAACTTTCATCAAACTACATATTATAGGTCTTTTCCTTTTTCCTCTATAAGAAATTCCTTGCCTAACAAAGGTATCACATCCTCCCCCATTACCCTGTTCTCTATCCCCTCTTATTCACACATATCCCTGAATCACAAAATCTAAGCTTGGTTTAAGCCATGTCTCTTCAACACATATATCCGGTTTATATTCAACCTTATTAAGAAAACTTTTAAATTCGTGGCCATTTGCTATCAGACTCCTTGCATTCCACTGTAGAATTGACGTCGTGACTAATCCTTTGAACTTGTGTGTGCTTTTTAAGCTCTTCTTGAACAGCCATCCCAGTTATCCCCTGAATATTTAAATATCTTGCTGCACTCTTATTACTCTTCTTACTATTATTTCAATCTTCTCAGATCTCCCTTTTGCTTGAGATGTGCAGTTAACTGTGGTGGAAATTTGTGGATTTAACCCTTGTGAGAAATCAAAAGTATCTTGAGGTTGCTTTGTTATTAAGTATAGAAAAAGTCAAATGACTACAATTCAGCTGAAAAGGGACAGATGTTTCTCTCTCCCAAAGAGGACCTAAAAGATCCGACAAAGTTAAAGAGGAGAACAGAAGGTTTTATACACTTCAGGGAGGTTCGTGCTGGAGGAGGAGAGCCCACCCCTCAAAGAGGAGTGTTAGGAAAAGTACCAGAGACGACGTAGAGGAGACACCATGACCCTCCCTTAACGGACCCGGTCAATCAACAACATCTAAAAGGTCAGTAAGGGCATGTATGGTTCCATCTGTGTCTTATCTCACCCTGGACTGCCTTAAGTCACAGGCTCACATAAAAGGTCACATTCCTGAGAGCCTCGCCTCACCTCATGTCACGAACATGACACACCTGCCAAACATACAGAGGTTAGCGTCTTCATAGAATACCTCGTGGCATGATAACTGTTAAACACAAAAATAAAAGATATGAGCTAGTTGATATAGCATTGGCATTGACAAGGGGACTTTTCTACAGCCGACTTACCGGTTACACACCCTGCAGCAGACTAACTTTCCGGTACTGCGAGGTCTGTGGCCTGTGCCAGTTCTGTTTTTAGCTTGATAAACGCCTCCTCCGCCCCTTGGTCCCATTCGAGAATAGCAGTGAGATTTCGCATCCCTTTCTTGTTTACCTTCGCACGCAGAACTTGAGTGAGATTTGAATAGCGCGGAATGAATTGTCTACTGAACCCCGTGAGGCCTAAAAACGAAAGCATTTCTTTTACGTTTTGTGGACGGGGATGATGGAGAATACTGGACCTGTAAGTGGCTGAGAGCCCTGAGCCGCTTCCCGACAGTACTCTACCTAAAAATGAAACCTGTCGCCTGGCGACCTGCAACTTAGACTTACTGACCTTAAAACCTGTTTTGGCCAACCAGCGTAGGACGGTGTCTGTTGCTTCCAAACAGGATTCCGCTGAAGTGGATGCGAGGACGATGTCGTCCACATATTGGATTAATGTCGTGCCCTCTGGCAGGGGGCACCCCGTTAACGCTTGTTTCAACCCTTGGTTAAAGATACCTTTCAAAAGACCCTTGTGGTAGCCAAGTATATGTAGCGGTCTGTTCCCATACGTGAATGACAACAAATCCCGTAAGTCTTCGTGTAACGGCAGGCAAACGAACGCGTTCGTCAAATCAATGCAAGTGAACAATTCTACCTGTGGTGTTAGACCAGTCAATCCAGTGTACGGGTTTGGGACAGGTACTGTAGTGGTTACCGGTATGTCATTTATTTTTCTGAGGTTATATGCCATGCAATATTTACCGGTCCCTGTCTTTTCTACATGAAGAATGGGCGTGTTCCAAGCGGACAGTGAGGGCTCCAATACACCTGATTTGATGAGGCCCTCTATAGTTTCTTTGATCTCTTCTGCAGCGGGTGGCTTGTGAGGGTATTGAGGTTGCTAAATGAGAGAACCGTCATGAACTTCAAACGTCACTGGTTTACATGCATTACAAAAATCTACCCCTTTGGTTTTGGGACGTGTCAGGATCTCCGATCCCCCCGAGTTGGTTGATGAGAACAATCACAGCACATTGATCAATTAAAGTCAAAAGTTAATTTATTTAGAAGAGAAAAAGATTACATGAGCAATTCTCCGCAGATATCTGGCTCGAACTATTGCTTGCAAGCAGGAGGTCCAACACACCAGCACGTATCTCAGCGCTCGGCGTAATGACGTCTCCGAGCAGTGAAAACGCTGAGTTTTTATACACATGTGAAGAACATTCTCCGTGCCAGTTACGAGACGCTACAAAGCAGGTTGAGATAAGAACCCAGGTGAAGCTGAGGGTAGCAGACACACACACAAGATCCTCCTCAGTGGCCGGTGCAAATCATTATTAATTGACATAAAGTAAAAACGTGGATCCGGAGCGAAAGCTCCGAATAAGATATGAACCAAGGCCATGAACAGGAGTCCTTTGTTTTGAAGCTTCTACGAGATCGAGTTAACCGCTCTCCCTTCTCAGTGCGCAGCTGCAAAGCAACATTTTGTATAATGCTGCTCCTTACACTTCAGGGTCAAATACAGGACACTTGAGACACAGCCTTAGCACAAAACAATGTTATAATATATTTTACCAGTACATGCATCTCACAATTCCCCATTTTGTTTCAGAGATCACCCCAGCTACTGGAGGACGTCAGCTGGATCAGCCACCTCATCTTGCCTCCTTTCCAGGCCAATAACGGGATTGTGTCTTGTTCTTGTTTTTTGTTTTTTTGCTAAACTAATGTGGAGAATTGAGAAAGATAGAACAGAGGAGAGGATCGATATACACTTATTCTTGGTCTTCTTGGTTGTAGACAGTCGACACAGATCACCATGCTCTGGGTGTCTGTCGGTCAACTGCCCGTTGAGAGTGAGTTTGGGGACCCTCCGGTGCCCGTTGCCGCATCTTGCTCCTGATCCTTCAGGACGTCCTGGAGAGTGCGAGCTGGTTCCTCTGCAGTGGCACACTGGCTCCAGTGGTACCAGGTATCACCTTTCCCTCTCAGCCTTGCTGCATGTGAGGTTCTCTCCTCCACCTGGTATGGTCCGGTCCACCGCGGCTCCGACCACTTTCTCTTAATGACCCTCAGGAGGACCCAGGCTTCCGCGTGGGGGTTGTTGGCGTTCTGATCCCCTGTTTTGTCTCGCACCTGGTCCGCAAAATCTGAAACAAGAGCTCGTAGATCGTTATACGACATGCATACTCACCTGGTGGAGCTTCCGGGTTGGGCCTAAGCTTCTGGCCGGCACTAGGTCCAGGGCACTGTCTCCCGTTGGTCAGTTCATACGGGTTGAAACCTGTACCTTGATTTACTGAGCTTCTATTGGCCATCAACGTGAATGGGAGGGCTTGAACCCAGGTGAAATTTGTCTGTGCACAGATTTTAGCCAATTTTTGTTTCAAGTTTTTGGTTTTTGTTCTACTTTTTCAGATTGTGGATGTTTTGTTTCAGCCCCACAAGAGCCATCATGCCTCCTGACTTGTTTCCCGGCGGCATTACTAGGCGACCATCAGGGGACCTCCAGAGGCCTCCAACCTCTGTATCCCCTCTTTGCTTCCACACCGTTTTCTCCTGAGGAGACGCCCCCTTTTGGGCTTCCTTAATTCGTTCCTCATTAAGTTGTGGCCCCAACTGTCCCTCATCTTCTGCAATTACCATTTCGAGCCCAATTTGGTAACCTGCAGCCTGTTTTGCAGCTTGATCTGCTGCCTGGTTTCCCTTGGCCACCATACTGTTGGAGTTCTCGTGTCCTTTGCACTTAATAATAGCCACGGTGCTCGGTAGAGCCGCCAAATCTTTAATTTCTTGTTCCTGATTAATCGGTTTTCCTCCAGCCGTCAGAAAACCTGCTCTTAACCACTGTCCCAGCTCCACGTGAGCTGCACCTACTGCATACGCCGAGTCAGTATAGATGTTCACTGCCTTCCCTTCTGCCAGCTGTAATGCTCTTATCAATGCACCTGAGTACCTCAGCTCTTTGAGCTGACTGACTTCCCTGAATCTTTTCTGCTTCCAGAACCTCTGTCACTGCCCCATGGCTTCTGACTACCACGTATCCCGACTGCAACCCTTCTGTGGATGTCTAAAGCAGCTGCCATCAGTGAACAATTGCCAATCAGAGTGTGCTGTTTTCATTACAAGCTTTGCGACCCCTGCTGCGTCTTGTGTGCATTAATGATTTGGTTTTTCCATGTTATCCAACATGACACTGTTATACAGAAGCACCTTCCTTTTACCACCCCCTTTTTCTGAAACAAAACCCCATTTACAACCCATGTTGTTTCGGAAACATCCAGGTAAAACGGTGCACTGTAATCCGGTACTGCAAGGTCCGCGGCCTGTGCCAGTTCTGTTTTTAGCTTGATAAATGCCTCTTCCGCCCCTTGGTCCCATTCGAGATTAGCAGTGAGATTTCGCATCCCTTTCTCGTTCACCTTTGCACGCAGAACTTGAGTGAGATTCGAATAGCGCGGAATGAATTGTCTACTGAACCCCGTGAGGCCTAAAAACGAAAGCATTTCTTTTACGTTTTGTGGATGTGGATGAGGGAGAATACTGCCCTAAGCTGCCGACAGCCCTGAGCCACTTCCCGACAGCATTCTACCTAAAAATTAAACCTGTCTTCTGGCGACTTGCAACTTAGACTTACTGACCTTAAAACCTGTTTCGGCCAACCGGCATAGGACGGTGTCTGTCGCTTCCAAACAGGATTCCGCTGAAGTGGATGCGAGGAGGATGCCGTCCACGTATTGGATTAATGTCGTGCCCTCTGGTAGGGAGCACCCTGTTAACGCTTGTTTCAACACTTGGTTAAAGATACCTGGCGAAAGCGGGAACCCTTGTGGTAGCCGAGTATAACGTAGCTGTCTGTTCCCATACGTGAATGAGAACACATCCCGTAAGTGTTCGTGTAGCGGCAGGCAAAAGAACGCGTTCGTGAAATCAATGCAAGTGAACCATTCCTGCTGTGGTGTTAAGACTAGTCAATGTAGTGTACGGGTTTGGGACAGGTACTGTAGTTACCAGTCTGTCCTTAATTTTTCTGAGGTCATGTGCCATGCGATATTTACCGGTCCCTGTCTTTTCTACAGGAAGAATGGGCGTGTTCCAGGCGGACTGTGAGGGCTCCAATACACCTGATTTGATGAGGCCCTCTATAGTTTCTGTGATCCCTTCTGCCGCGGCTGGCTTGTGAGGGTATTGAGGTTGCCAAATGGGAGGACCGTCATGACTTCAAACGTCACTGGTTTACATGCATTACAAAAACCTACGTCAGTCGGACCTTCTGACCAGAGGTAGTCTGGAAGTTTCTCAAGAAGGGTTGCTGTGCAGGGATGGTCAGTCTTTTCGCGTCCGTGGTTTCTGGACACCTGTTTGTGTGTTAAAATGACAGAGTTAGTTGCTTTCCCTGTAATTCTGTACTTTTTAGCGGAGGGACAAAAACAAACATCAGGCAGTTGAGTGCATACCCAGTCGTCTAGCAGCATCGCCCGTTTCGTCATTAGACCTAGGTCTTTAGCCTGATGTTTGGGATGCAGAGCCAATGACACATGCGGCACCGCATCTTGATTCATCAAATACCATTTTGATTGATCGGGGGGAGAGGATGACAGCTGAGGCTACCCCTTCCGGGCCCACATAGAGATTTTGGGACGTCCCCTCCCATTCCGTGTTTCCTAAATGTTCCATGAATTCGTCACAATAGCACTCATCCCCTTGTCTATTATAAAACAATGTTACATGAGGAGGATCTGGAGGAGGAACATACGGATCAAGAAGAGTTATCCAAGGCTTCCACTTCTGGTAAAGAGTCATAACCCCTGGGACTTCAGGACACTCAGGCTTCAAGAGGCCCCAATAAATGTCTGCATATTGTTGTTGTTGCTGCAGTGGCTGCACCACCCACTGACCATTCGTTTGTCCATTGTCATTGCAATGCAGAACCGTTCCATCCATCATGGTGACGCTTAATCCGTCTGGGCTGCACAAGATCGAAGCCCCCGTCTTAATGAGAAGATCCCTTCCCATAAGATTCACTGGAACTTGAGGCGAAACAACAAAAGAATGAGTCAATGTCCGATTTCCCACTTTCACCAGTAGGGGGACTGTTAGAGGCAGTTTCTGTGACACCCCGGAGAATCCCACAACGCTGACGCTATCTCTGGACATAGCAGACAAGCCCGCTGCCTGTATGGTGGAGTTCGTGGCCCCGGTGTCAACGAGACACGGCAATTGTTGTTGTAGTACCGTGAGTGACATCATGGGGTCTGCCCTGCTGTCCAGGTCAATCTCGGGGGTGTGTCACTGAGAGGCATCTGCCTCATAGCCCCAGTCCTCCAGTGTGGGGTACTGTCCTCTAGGGGGCGGTGCAGCATGTGCGTTGGGAGCCCATGCTTCTTGGGGTGGGACACCTCTACCCCTCCCCTGTCTCCCTTTACCAGGACACTCCTTAACCTGGTGCCCCTCCATACCACAGTTGAAACAACCTCTTCCCCATCTGCGTCCGCCTCTTCCTCCTTACCCTGTATATGGACCTCCTCAACACGCCTCTCCCCAGCAGTTACCTCCATAGCCTCCCCCTGTAACCACCCCCTTGGGCTGTCCCATACGACGTCTCCTCCCATGGTGGGAGTGGATACAAATCAGGGGCGTTACCTCCAGCTGGGGCAGCCTGTGCAACCATCTATCACTCGCCTTTCCCTTTCTGCTTCTTGTCACTCACTTCCTGTCTTACTTTGGTGAGCTGGAGCTTCAGCAGTTGAGTCTGCAGCTCCTTTAACTGTTTATCTTCTCCTGTCGCTTCTTCTGTCGCGTCTTGTAAATGGTGTGGCAAATGTTTTTCCCACACAGCAAAGTCACTACCTGGCAGGTCTGTGTTAGTGATCCTTTTAGCTTTCACCTTCTCTGGTACGCCCTCCAGTACCGCCTGTCTAAGCCATTCCCTTTGCACTCCCGCAGTGCCTGGGTGATGACCTGTGTGTTATTTGGACGAATGTAAGGAAATTACATTCGTCCAAATAAGCGCGCAGTGTTTTTCCCCAAAACAAATGTATTTCTTGCTGCTCAATTTGTTTTCATGTTTATTTCTATTTGTTCAAATAATTTTTTATCTTATTTTAAATCCTTGATTCAATTGTTACACTTAAAAAGAAAGTAGTTCAGCGAAACTAAAAGTTGCAATGTCTTATCAACCTGTTAGTTGATTTCATAAAATCCCCTCTACGACCCGCTTGTTCATGTAAAGGTTTTTGGCAGACCTTAGACAGCCCAGTAATGATGAGCTTATTATTTTCAACTGAAAAGCAAAAGGAAAATTCATCCTCTTTATTCTTTATATATCATGGTATTCAAGAAAGATGCATAAACTTAATTATATCACTAAAAAATGATGGCACTCAGGATTAACTTTATTCAACAGTATGTGTGTGTGCGCTTCTTAAAGTGAGGAGGTATAAAACCTTTGTCCAGCCATATTGGCCTCCACCGTTGCTCCCACACATCTTCTCACTGCTGTGACCTTTTTACTCCCATAAAACCCCCGCTGCTTATTACGCTTATTCCAGCCGTTGTTGCTTTAAAGACTTTAAATCTTCTTTTTCTTTCTTCAATGCATGTCTACAATTCTACTATTTTTAATCAAAAGTGTAGTAATAGCTTGGAGAGCTTAAAAAAAAGGCTCTGCAGCAGCAGGCTTGTTGGTTGAGAATCACTCTTTTTTTTTTTTTTTTTCTCGTATGGAGGTGGTTTTCCGAATTACACCGTTCTTGGTTGTTTTTGTCTACGGCTTTACTTTTTATCCAAAACGAAAACCATACGGACCTCAAGTCCTCTATTTTGTCAATTACTTTGTGAAGTTTCCTTTTTTCCCCACACATTCACCTTCTAACATTTTGCTATCAATGTTCCTTTGATCAGACATTTGCTTCCATCATCAAGATACTGTATCAAGTGTATCGTGCACTATACACTCAATAAGCAGCACTCAACAATTTACAGCCTATCTCTGAGTTTAGGAAAATACTCAAAAAACTACAAACATCAATACAAAAAACAGACACTATACAGAACAATTCTCGTTATTTCTCATCTCTTAATTTTCAATGACTGTTTCCCCTCTTTTTAGTAAATCAATCTTTTCCTACGGTTTTAAGTCTAATTTCAGCTGACACTCTCAGCAGTCTATAATCTCTAGTCTCCCTTCTCCCACAATATGTGCGTCATTGACGCTCTATCTGCCAAACTAACACCTTTCTCCTCTAACAACTTTCTCACCGCGTGTCCCGTGTGATCCACAACATCATGTTTCTTTTTCTCAGTGGTGTCTCCGCTCACCGCCACCAACAACAGCCTCATTTGGTCATTATTTTCCATCGATACCCCGACGCTGACTCCCAGCTACCATCCTCCGCTTCTCCATCAAATTCACCTTCCATTTAACAGCAGTCAACCAGTTCGTATGTATTTTACCGGAGCAGACAGCTATGTTCTGAAAGTTTATACTAACCTTTCAGAGAAAATGTTTGTGTCCGCGAGCTTATGTTAGTCTCGCAGAATTAATTTATGCCGAAAGTTTATACTTAACCTTCTGGAGTTAATGCGTCTGTGAGTTTATGTTAACCTCTCAGACTCAATTATTATAGCCAGAAGTTTATGTTTTTACCTTGCGGTCTGTCCAAAACGTATTTCTTAAAGTGCATTTCTCAACACATTTTATTTATTTATTTAATCACCCCTCTCTCCCCCTCCACACTCCAAAGCGCGCTGTTTAATTTTACTGTATCCCAGCACCTTTCCAAGGGCTGCATCTACGTCTGAGGAAATTGAACACGTTTTTTTTAAGAAACTCTAACCTCAGGTCACCGACCCGCAGCGTTTCGGGGGTCCTCAAATCCCCAGGGCACCACACCTGGCGAAATCAGCCCTCGTCAGGGTCTGAGGGGGTTGCCAAACCAAAGACCAGGATATTGACTCCGAATCAATTCCCTTAATTTATGCCGGACTCTAGATCCCTTGATACTCGCAGGTACCCACTAAACAACAGTAATTACTTCTTTTCGAGAACTTAAGCACTGCAGTACTTTTCCCGTACTCGGCGGTACGCATTCCAACACTCGGCGGTGTTCAAGTATCAATTTGGCTCTTACACCACCAATTCATAACGTACTCCCTACTGTAGTTTATTCAATATGCAGAATTAGATGTAACAGATTTCTGCTTACCTTGTTTTAAGCCCGGCCCGGGAGTACGTTGCGGTCAGCAGGTGTAAGCGTTTGGGATCAAATTCGCCTGTGCAGAAAAACCTCTCATCCCAGGCAAGCCCCCAAATTGTCGGGATCCCCCAGAGTTGGTTGATGAGAAGGATCGCAACACGTTGATCAATTATGTCCATATTTTTGGCATTTGAAACACCTCAACGATGGTGGGACATAAACGCTTACATTGTACCTCATATATCCCACAGTGACTTTATCAGGCAACACCCTCTCTTAGAACTCCAGAAACACTGACAAATGTCAGGATCTCCGATCCCCCTGAGTTGGTTGATCAAGGGTCGCAACACGTTGATCAATTAAAGTCAAAAAGTTAACATTTATTTAGAAGAGAAAAATATTCTCCGCAGATATCTGGCTCTAACTATTGCTTGCAAGCAGGAGGTCGAATATACCAGCACGTATTTCAGCGTTCGGTGTAAATGGCGTCTCCGAGCAGTAAAAACGCTGAGTCTTTATACACATGTGAAGGCCAGTGCCGGGTACGAAAAGCTGCAAATCAGGTTGAGATAAGAAGTCAGGTGAAGATGAGGGTAGCACACACGCTGTTCCTTTGTTGTTCGCCTGTGAGAGCAAGTTACCTCCCTTCTTCAGACACAGCTGCATCTGGAAACCTTAAATCTTTCTGCTTTTGCACGTCAGGGTGAAATACAGACACTTGAGACACGGGTTTAGCACAAGACAGTGTTATAACATACTTTACCATTACATGCATCTCACACAAACTATCAACCCTTTCTCCCCCTCTTCTTACTTGTAGACGTTTAATCCCTATAATTTTCCCACCTCTTATACTTGATCTCAAATCCTCCACCCTTTCCTCCACTGGGATACCAAATGTAACTCCTCTCACAAAGGGCCCTAGAAAACTGTACAGTGGTGCCTCTTTCTCCATTCCACCAGACAATCCTGAGTCTGACAGACATGCAATGTTGACAATGTATCATCAGATGTACCCTTGTGTCACTGAGGTGAAATGTTTTGCTATGACATGTAAACGGGTAACATATATGAATGTAACTTACTCAATCGATAGATGCAGAGCATAAAGGTCAGCATGTGTTCATGCTAAGTGGTGTGGAAACACTAACAGTTTTGAGGAACCCGTCCTTGACCCTCTAGCAGAACTACGACCAGCCATTATAAAGCAGTTTATAGTTGTTAATGTTGTGTCAAAGGGTACGGCATTTAAACATGTCCTTGCACAAGTTTCCTGGCTTCATCTCCACCCGGACAGACATTTTTATGGAAAGCCAATAGAAGTTTGGGGCTTAACAGACACATCATATCCAGCATCATTTCTGCCAGTTGAGCGCATTGCTAGAAGATATGTGGTTAATACATCCTCTGTGCATTTAAGTAAGACCAGAGAAAAGGTCACTGTAGTCCTGCCACTATGCACTGTAGTTGAGCTCTAGGAGACTGTGATCTCTGCAGACCCCTCATGCTGATTCAAATGTTGTTTGCATGGAATGTACACAGTAATCTATCATATTTGAATTAAATAAATCAATTCAAGCTAAAATGTAAGAGTCTACTGAGCCTGATCTATTTGTACCAGAGATTTTCTTACCTTTTAAAAAAATGTCACCTGGGCTAAAACTCCCCTCTGCGACCCTGATTTGCATTTGTATAGCTCACAGCATTTTCATTTACATGTCAAAGCCTCCCCTAGAATTAGGAGGACGGGGGTCATGGGGGGACAACTGCCAAGGGAGGCCCACATCAATTTCTGACAATTTACGGCAGTTTTCGGCGTTGCCCGCAAATTGCCGCAAACCTGAAATTCCACGACAATTTACAGTGCCGCATACTGCCGAAAATCCCACTTTTCATGCAGTGACCCCTCCCGGACCCCCTGCAGTTCGCCTATAGAGCCAACAGGTCTGTGGACGATGCTGTCAACATGGCCCTCCACTACATCCTCCACCATCTGGACTCCCCAGGAACCTACGCCAGGATCCTGTTTGTGGACTTCAGCTCTGCCTTCAACACCATCATCCCGTCTCTGCTGCAGGACAAACTCTCTCAGCTACACGTGCCCGACTCCACCTGCAAGTGGATCACAGACTTCCTGTCTGACAGGAAGCAGCATGTGAAGCTGGGGGAAACATGTCTCAGCCTCAGCCTACAGGTAGGAGTCTGACCATCTGGTGTCGTGGTGCAGGAAGAACAACTTGGAGCTCAACGCTCTAAAGACAGTGGAGATGGTTGTGGATTTCCGGAGGAACAGAGCCCCACCTTCCCCCATTACCCTGTATGACTCCCCCGTCACTATTGTGGATTCCTTCCGTTTCCTGGGCTCCATCATCACCCAGGACCTCAAGTGGGAGCTGAACATCAGCTCCATCACCAAGAAGGCTCAGCAGAGGTTGTTCTTCCTGAGGCAGCTGAAGAAATTCAACCTGCCAAAGACGATGATGGTGCACTTTTACACGGCCATTATCGAGTCCATCCTCTGCTCCTCCATCACCGTCTGGTGCGCTGCAGCCACAGCCAAGGACAACGGCAGGCTGCAGCGTGTCATCCGCTCTGCAGAGAGGGTGATCGGCTGCAATCTGCCGTCCCTGCAGGACTTGTTCTCATCTAGGTCTCTGAAGCGAGCTAAAAAGATCGTAGCCGACACGATTTGCGCACGTCACTTTACTGTCATTTTTCACTTGTCACTTTTGTCACTTCTTCGCTAGTGCACTTTATTTTTAATTTCTTTCAATATTTTTTTACTTTTTAAATATTTTTAATTTGTAACTTTAACTTTATTCTCTTATTTTAAACTAACCCATAGCCTTATTCTACTAACCCATAGCATTAGCATTTCATTTTATTTTATTACTTGTGCACTGCTGTCTTGTTGTCTATGGTTATACTGTCTACTGTCACGCACCAACCGTGCGAAAGACGATGATAGTCCACTTTTACACGGCCATCATCGAGTCCATCCTCTGCTCCTCCATCATGTCTGGTACGACATGGTGGATGACACGCTGCAGCCTGCCTTTGTCCTGTGCTGTGGCTGCAGCGTGTCATCCGCTCTACTGCAATCTGCCATCCCTGCAGGACTTGTTCGCTTCCAGGTCTCTGAAGCGAGCTAAAAATATCGTAGCCGACCCCTCTCACCCTGGACAAAAAATGTTTGTGCCCCTTCCATCTGGCAGGAAGCTGAGGTCCATCAGGACTAAGACCTCCCGCCACACCAACAGTTTCTTCCCGTCGGCAGTCGGGCTCCCCCACTGACTGACTCTGACATTCCACCGGTCACATTCTTTCATACTGCACATGTCACTTACTGTCATTTTTCACTTGTCACTTGTTTGCCAGCGCACTTTATTTTTTTTAATATTTAACTTTATTCTCTTATTTTATACTAACCCATAGCCTTATTCTACTAACCCTTAGCATTAGCATTTCATTTTATTTTATTACTTATGCACTGCTGTCTTGTTGTCTACGGTCTACTGTCACGCACCAACCGCCAAGTCAAATTCCTTGTATGTATGACATATTTTGACAATAAATTATTCTTGATTCCTGATCCTGATGCTGTGGGGATGTTTTTCAGAACGGGAGACTAGTCAGGATTGAGGGAAAGATTAATGGAGCAATGTAGAGACACATCCCTCGATGAAAACATGCTCCAAAGCGCTCTGGACCTCAGACTGGGGCGACGGTTCATCTTCCAACAGGACAACGACCCGAAGCACACAGCCAAGATAACAAAGGAGTGGCTTCGGGACAACTTTGTGAATGTCCTTGAGTGGCCCAGCCAGAGCCCTGACTTGAACCCGATTGAACATCTCTGGAGAGATCTGAAAATGGCTGCACCGACTCTCCCCATCCAACCTGATGGAACTTGAGAGGTTCTGCAAAGAAGAATGGGAGAAACTGCCCAGAAATAGATGTGCCACGCTTGTGGAATCGTACCCAAGTAGACTTGAGGCTGTAATTGCTGCCCAAGGTGCTTCAACAAAGTATTGAGCAAAGGCTGTGAATACTTATGTACATGTTATGTTTTCGTTCTTTCTTTTAAACAGATTTGCTAAAATTTGCAAAAAACAGTTTACACTTTGTCATTATGGGTTGTTGTGTGTAGAATGTTAAGGAAAACTAGAAAATGCAAATGGAATGCAAAAAGCTGAAATGAACTTCAGAAAATTGATGAAATTACAGAAAGTTGAAGGGAATTTTAACAGCTGAAATGAATGTGAAAAGTTGCAAGAAAATACAGAAATTAATATTTTAACATTCCGGTTAATACAGACATAAGAGCTGAAATTATTTTAAACTGAAAAGTCAGGGGTGCTATGACTGAAAAGTCACTCCTGAAGCCAAAACTAAAGAACTCTGGGATTCCATGAACACATTAATCCAATCAGCACAACCATGCCATCATTAATCCAAAGAAATGAAGCCTCAAAAGTGTATACTTTGGCTGCAAGGACAGAAGTTCCATATTTTCTTAACCAGATTCTGACGCTGCTCTACACTCTAGCATCTCCAGCTCTCACTCTAACAAACGCAATACACACATGTAAAACTCCGAAACGGAATGAAGAACTAGTGAAACATAATCATGGTGTCTGTAGCTGAAAGATTGGCAAAGCTGAAAAATCTGAAAGTTAAGTTTAAGAGGATTTGAAAACGATCTCCATTGGACATCCATGTGAAGAAATATTGATATGATTTATATGAATTCAAGCTTAAGAGCTAGAAAGCTGAAAAGTGATAGCTGGAAAGCTGTAAAAGGAGCTGAATATTTTAATATTTGAACGGTTTTAATAGCGTAAAGTGTGAAGGAGTTGAAAGGTGCAACGGAAGAAATAGAAGAAGGCGGCGGCGGCGTGTGACAGGGTTCACTCTCAGTCCTTGCTGAATCCCACAAAACGATGCCGTAGTCGTAGGCAGAGTTGGTGCATTTTTATTATTCTTTTTTGAAAGTGCAAACCAGGGAAAACAACATTACAGTAGTAAAGACACCTGGCCAAAATAAAAACCAACAAAAGAAATAAACCAAAAAGTCACCATCTCACTCTCTCGATGGCTTTTACCATGACCTGCCACGGCCACACTTCAAACAAAAACCCTTTGCTTTTCCTGCCATGAGGAGGTTCTCTTAAAAATGCTAAGCCCCTCCCATCAGGCTAATCGGCAACCTCTGGCTCGTGATTGCAGGCAATCACTCAACCTGCTTCTTGTTGTCTAACTTGTTTGGTGTGTGTGTGTGTGTTTGTGTGTGAGGCCTGCGTATGCAGCCAGTGACGGACGCTCCGTCACACTGCGGAATAAATGCTTAATGCATTCCAACAAATTAGTGAAATTCGGATCATTTTACCGACTGGGTTCTTTGAATCTCGTTCAGTAAAATGAATCTTTTTTCGAGTCATTCGTTCATTTTGGGGGGGTGATCACGTGTATATGTGATGTTATGGAATTTAACTATGGAAATTAAGTGAGAGGAGATGGAAAGCTCTTATGGGTACACATTTTCAAATCGTTCTTGTATGAAGATAGTGGTAAAGAAGAAAATGTATAACAAAATGGCTCGTGGTTTTATTTTATTTTGTCAATCAAGCCTCGATCATTTTTTGCAATGTCAAGTCACTAATTCACATTACAGCTCATACACATCCACACATTCACATTAATGTGGTTTCTAAATGAATATGGCTGAAAGGTCATTAGTCTAAATGTAGCAATCATCATCCAATATCTGAGCATTTCACTGTGGTTAATTAATTTGAACACAATGCCAACATTTCCGTACACGGTTTTAACGAACAGACACTTTTCTTTAATTTGAGATGCTTGTACAGCAACTAAAGATCCCAAACTTTTCCTTACAGGTATGAAATAACAAGGATTCTTAAATTGGCCACAGATGTCCTGTTTCACTTTTTGGTAGTACTTCCCCACTGCATAACATGTCTCCCCCTGCCCCAGATCACAGACAATGAATGTCTTCACAGAGAAAATAATCAGAAAGAATGACAGTGTACGAGTTTCTCTGAAAAGCACGCAAGTAGTTTTGTGAATGAAGTATTTCACCATTAACCACTACTCTGCAAAAATACTTCACAGTAACTCTATTTTCTAGGTTGCTGATGCTGTTCAAGGCCAGAAAATCATCATTTCTGATTATACAAATTTTAGGCCTACCCAGTGATGTAACACCATCAGAGCGACTTACTTCCTGCACACAGATAAGGAGACAGAAGCATTCCCGCTAATTATGCCACATATGTTTACATGATACCTGTAGCTGGTAGCTTTGTAGCTAGCTTCTAGCATGTTTTACAATACTTTCGTTTACGTCATCGCTTAGTTCTTTCTGGAACGGGTGCGTCGCCGTTGACGAGGTACCTTTTGTAACGTACTGGATCCATTCTTTTTCTTTATTTGTTGCTTATGTACCACAGACCGTAAAGCATACTGGCAAGCATGTATCCACTCTGCTCCGATCGGCCACTACAGCGTCGCGTGCGAATGACGTCATCAACCGCGCTGGGCCGCTTGTGGATGACGTCATTCCCATGCAGGCACGATCGCGCCGAAAGATAACGGCTGGGACTAAGTAAAAAGTATTAAAAATGGAGACATCAGCGTTCCGCTATGTCCTACTTGAATGGACTGAGGGTGATGTTAGTATTTTGGCGATGGACTGTGTCCAGAACTTTTCAGTTCAAGATGTTTTTGCCTCGACTGAACAAAACGAGAAGCTGAATGGCGAAAAGGCCGCCAACCCTGGCCGGTTCACCGAGCCAAAATTATTGACGTGGCAAGTAAGTTATGTTACATTCTATTATGTATATGACATTAAATTTTGCTCGCACTTAAAGAAGTGTAAAATGGATCTTGTTACCTGACTAGCTTAGTATGCTGGCTGTTAGCTACCTAATTTGCTAATGCTACCTAAGTCTCTTAATTGGGACTAATGTTACGTTTGCTAACGTTAAACACGATTAGACAAACGTTTGCAGTAAACATTTCAATTTTATTGCACCAGAATTTGAAAAACCTCTCCAAATTAAACTGCGTGAGATCGAGGTTGTTACGCCCCAGTCTAGGGGTGCCTAAGGTGCAACATGGATAGGCCCCAATCTTCCCCGTCTCCCAAGTAGCCACACACACTTTGCGTTATATAGGGGATATTTATTGAACAAAAGAGCGAGGTTGAGTAAACCAGGTATGTTAGGGTAGAAAAACCCACGGCTTTGCCGTTGCCCATCCCCAATATAATAAACAAACCAAAAAACAATCCTAGCTAAAAATAAGACGCTGACCTACCAAAACAAAGGAGAATAATAATGACACCAGTCTTATCTATCTACTTTAAAACAGGAGAAAACCAACTCAAAAGAAAAACGGCATACTTATTAGGCTTCACAGTATAACACAAGTGGCTGGTTGGGAGAGGAGGAGGACGAGGGTTGTGGTTGTGGTTGTGGTTGTGCTGCTGCTGCTGCTGCTGCTGCTGGCCTGCTCTGCCTCGGACGCCATCTTTACTTCCCTTATATGCAGGCTGCAGCCAATCACAGGACGGGTAGGAGACCGTCCACCAATCCGTGCCTGGTTGTGGCACATCCCTGTTTGAATGAAGGGAAACCAGAAAGACACAAAAGGAAACCCCATAACACTAGACATATGACCCCAGTCATAACAGAGGTGGAGAAAAAGGGCACACAAACAAAACGTCCTCACATCCCAAACTCAAAGTACATTGAGCAGCAGGGGAAGACTGAGAAGGCTTCAAAAAAAAAGGTAACTGACTGCACCAATTGGTGCTTTAGTTCAAGTTATCTCCCCTCTCTTGTTTCTTAATGTGTAGGCATGTTTGTAGTTTGTAATTGTGTCATCTATGATGATTTAATGTGCTTTGACAAGATATATGTGCAAGCTGGTGTAACGCAAGTTAATAAGAGTTGGGCTAAAAGTCAGTCTGTGTCTTTCTGTTGGTTGACAATAAAAAGGGAGGGTCTTCCAAATACAAGCACCAGGAGGGTGAGAAGCAGGAGGAGGGTCATGACAGACTTTCAAAGAACAAGGTACACTACCATTCGGCATCCTGCGTGTGCTGTTACATTACAATACATTCATGGTTCCTCTATTTCTCCCGCTCCCTCCAAAGGTTGCCGTGAAAAAGTAAAATCTTTCTAAATACGAGGAGGAGGAAGTGGATGATGAGGCACGTCATGACACAAAGAACAAGGTACACTACCAGTTTGCATCCAGTGTGTGTTATTACATTGCAATACAGTAAAGATGAGTAAGACTTTTATAATAAAGTGCATTACCAGTAGCTGTTACAAGGTATGACACCAGCACAGTAGGCAACTTTGTCCTCTCTCTTTCTCTCTCCCTCCCAGCGGGCCAGAGAAGAGGAGAAGCATATTGGGGATGAAGGGATGAAGTACCAGCCTCAAAGAAAAAGGTAGCCTAAATGATGACATCCGGTGTGAGCCCCGAGGAGACCGAGCCCTTAAAAGACAGTCCCACGGGGACTGAGCCCTGTCGAGAGAATCCACAGGTGTGTGTAACCCTTTTATACCTCAGATTTGTCTGTACTTATTTTACTTAAAGCTCCAACAACGAAAGCCTCAGCGAAGCCACAGGTGAATAAGATTATGTAGTAAGGATGAGTATAAACTGTATGCTTTCTAGGATCCAATTATGGCACTCTTCCACTGCACAGTATAGCATGGTACGGCCCGCTTTAAATGGTACCTGGTCTGTGAACCGAGCTGTGCCGTACTGAGTCGAGTCGTACCACGCAGTGGAAAAGCAAAGCGAGCCGAGCAGAGGCGTTACATGCAGTGGAAAAGCGCCATTAGTGTTATAAGTGACAACCATCCTTTCCTCCTGCCCCCCTTAGCTCCTTACCTTTTCTCCTTCCCTACTCTCCATCCAACCTCCTCCTTTCCCCCCACCCTGTCCTCGTCCTCCTTATTAACATTTAGGACAATGATTAATTGTTCATATCTTTACCATTAATCTGCATTTATACATAAAAACCTATGAACTATTGGGAAGCTAAGCATACGAATCAATATGAAACATGAAAAGGTTTCTAAAAGTGGCATATTGTGATGTGAAATTATTTTTCAGATTGAAGTAATAAATGGCTCTGGGATTTTTTGCCATGCCGAAGCTTGGAAAGCAGCCCGGGTTGCCAACTCGGCTACTGCCATGGTGCAGAATCTCCTGCTGGGCACCTTTGACGTAGAGACGTTATTGAAAAGCAACCTGAATGGTACAAAAACATGTTGCTAATTTCTTCTGTCCTTAAAAAAACAAAAAACAAGTCAGACACAAACATGATTTATTCCACAGAATATGTTCTGTGAAATAAATCATGTTTGTGTGCGGGCATACCATTGCTTTTTTACTTGCCATTTTTGTATTTCCTTGCACCTCAAGAAAACGTGATGTGTGTGTGTGTATATATAAAAACCTCTTGCTTACTCCACCTTCATTTTACCCGCCTTTCATAATAATTTTGAAATATTACTTTAAGGTGGGAAGCCAAGCAGAGGGGACGGGGAGCAGCTGGTTGCCCTGGACAAAATAAAAAAGGCAGCCATTATTGGTGTGAAAATACATAATGTGTTGAGAAGGGAAAACAAAATTTTTTAGACATTATAAGTTCACCACTTTAACCATAGCCTACTTGTATAAATGTTTATTAGGCATCAATGGAGACTGCATAAGGTAGGGCACCCATTATTGTTACTGTATCTGCTTAGCACCTATAATACTAATTCATTGCTTGCTCACTTCTTGATCCCACCTTTCCTTTTCTAAAACCACATTTCTGGGGTATTGCGCTCAATGTGCTCTAAGGTGTGTAGTCTTCTATTTTGTAGAACATAGTGTTGCAAATAACCTCATGGCATATTGTTGTTGTCTGAAGTGTTCATAAATAATAATATTCACCCCTCCTTCACCCTTAATCCCCTCTGTCCTGCCTTATTTTGTCTATGCCGGTAATTGATTTGCTTGATTTTAATGCATACCTTCTTCGAGCATGGTGTGTGTGTGTGTGTGTAAAACAAAAGGTCTTGTTTGCTCAAAGCCCAGCCCAGAGAACACGGAATGTGTTAAATAGTCAGGATTTGTTAATTCAGAACAGATGGCTGAATGCCATTCGCTCATTATTGTTACAATATTATTATATTGTCTAATGATTTTTGTCTTCTCTAGATGCTACATTGAAGAAGTGGCCGGCAGCCAGCCGAGGGCAGATAGGCACAGCTATAAATTCCAAGCTCGCAGAGATGCGAAGATCCATGAAATGATTTTTTTTTCCTTTCCATTTTTTTGTCACTTTTGTTTTTGTACATTTTGATAGTCCTTAAATGTAAATTTCTACATTTTGGGCTTTTATTTTTGTTTCCTAGTAGCTATGGATTTTACTAATTTTACTAATATACAGGCGCATGCATATATGCATGTATGCATATAAGCGTGCATATATGTACACATATATGCACGCATATACATATATAATATAAAATATAGGAAAATGGCCAATTTCGTATATGTCACATATATCTAATACCTATATCAAAACATATATTAAAACATATATGTTTATATAGGTTCTTTCCATGTGGGTTTTTGAATTTAGATCAGATTGAGGTGCAGAAAAATAAAAAAAAAGTTGAGACAACACACAACCCATTGTGAAGCATAGCTTTAATAATAATAATTGGAAAATATAAATTTACCAGTGAGGCACTTGAGCTCTTCACCATTTTATAAATATAATGACAGTAAACATATGTGGCTGTGCTACTGAGGTCTCTAATTACCTTGAGAATTTGTCAGTGGACAGAGATGGACATATTGCACTAATATTCTTAAAATGAGCAAAACCATCATGGCACGACATGGTAATCTGCAGCTACAACATAAAAGCTCAGGTTTCTCCTTTAGCAACATCAGAGTGAAACACGGACCGGTGCAGGTGATGTTTCCATCAGACTGACGGTTGGGTATGAGATGCAGGTTGTATCTTTTCTACGCCTTTGACTCTCATGTAAGTGGAATTGGTGAATGCAAACTGCATGTGACAGATTTGTGAATGGTTTGTTTTGTGGCTGCTTAAGGCTCGTATCATGCGTCGATTCACATCTAACATTTTGTTTTTTAGGATTAAAATGTTTGGTTAATCATCTCTTAAAGGCAGCTTTAAGGTAATTTCTTAGGTGATTTGGGGCATAGTTTTCTGTATTTAAGAAAAATAAAATTCACGACCAATAAGTGCTCACAACTGGATATCTTCCGTCAAGTGGAGGTCCAGTCACTTGTGACCTTAGATCACCACCACGGTCTATAAGTGTCATTTTAAGATGGTTCACGAATCAGTGACCCAGAACTCTGGCGTTCATCCAGGATTCAAAGAACTGTAGTTATATTACATTATGTAACATTCAATCTTCATCCTTATTAACCGCCTGGAGCAGTGTTTTACACTTGATGACTCATACCAAGTCTGAGGGGATGCTCGGCCAGAGAACCTCACTTATTGGGTGAGGGGTTGACCCGTTAATTCTGGTGAATGTGCTCGGTGATGTCGAGCCAGCTAGCTAGGTTGTTTGGCCTATGAGCGAGCCAGCACCTTTTGGGGCAAAAATCTGTGTCTAGGACACAAGATATCACGCGAGCCGTCCAAGTTCCACCTCAAGCATTTTGCTCACCGGCCGACGGCCCAATCACGCTGCTGTGTCATAAGGCCTGGAGAGCATTATTTGTGACACTACACTGGAGTCAAGGGCATCTGGCATCTGGCCTTCTGGTCTCCCCGGGGTAAACTATGAGGGACGCACATCGGATAGCCTCAAGGGTTAGACCAACCCATGTGAGACGGGACAGAGGCCAGGTATCTCTCTGTGTAGTGGCAGCGCCCCTGAAAGAAGGCACTAGCACCTGCAGGCGGGGCGGCACCATGTGAACAAGGGACTCCATGGAGCTGTCAACTGCCTCCTCTGAAGAGCTTTGAGCTGAGAAACGGACCAGGCCCAGACCAGGCCGGGAAGAATAAGATGGACACAGTGGTGGTCCTCTGCAGACTGTGTGCTGCGCAGGGTAACGTTTGATGTTGAGATGGAAGCTACTAGCAGCTAGTTTAGTTTAAGTGGTCCGTTTGCCACTCACCCCCCCTTCTGTTTGACACGTGGAGTAATTCCTCTGCACAGTTGTAGGTCACACCACTGTTTGTTTTACTTCCAATGCAAAGAGCTCTCTCCATTTTGATATGATTGAAATAGCGGCCGTTTGGTTTACCGGAGGTAAACAACAGTACGTTAACTCTGTTAAGATATTGCTGCATTAATCTCAGCCAAATTAATCGCATAGCGTTTATGTTGACAGCCCTTCTTTTTACTGTACCAAGTAAAAAAAAAGTTTGGGCTGATGCCGCCACTGAGATGATGTCCTCTTGGGGACCCAGTTCCGCTGCGGGTGAGTCAAGTCACAGCGTGACAGACATGAAGGGACTTCATGTCTGTCTGTTCACAAGTGACTGTTTTCATAAAATACTTAACCTGCGCTTGTGCGAGAAGGAAGGTATCCAGTGTGAAGGCAGGAACGAGAGCCATCCAGGACAATTGACAATGATGCGGCAAGTGACAGGAGACACACACGGCTTAAATACACTAGGGAGGTGCAGGTGATTGGACACAGGTGGAAACAATCAGACAATCACAGACGATGACAGGACAAGGCAGGAAGTGAAGTTACCCAGGGAGACAAGAAGCAGAAAACTACACAATAAGACAGGAAGTGAACCACACCGGAACAGCCTCTAGACTTTAGGGATGTTTCCAAAGCAATATAAATGCATTCTGAAGCCTAGTTTATGTTTCTGCATTTTCAGAGCGACGCAAGGAAACGCAGACGCAAAAGCCCCTTGCGTGTCCCTTGCGTGCATCGACCCATTTTTCTAGTCGAGGGCTGCCCTGCAGGGCACAAGGCTGCGATTGGTCTGCTAACTACATCCTTTCCGAAGTCTCACATTTCCATTTTCACTTCTACAAGCCGTCATTGGCGGACTATAAGGACACGCGGAGGATCTCTGATTCATGGAGGGAGATCTCCACAAACGTCGGTTTGCCGGTCGAGAGGTGAACAGTTGTGGAGGAAAATACAGGACAAATGTGTCGGCGATGAAAAGCAGCAGTAGCGATGCGCGGGGCAATAAAGTCTATGATAAATAAATAAACAAACCAACGACTTCCACACACAAAGACGTGACTCTCTAGGTCGTATTCGACAAAAACACGTTACTCCACCTGTTGTTCTGGCGGTGAATTGCTCTGCAACACGCGCAAGACTTTTAGAACCATGAATTGAAACGAGTGCATCGACGCAGAAGCAGAAGCATGCGCCAGCCTTAACTAAACCCATGTCTTCAATCCAAAGCCAATTACAACCATGCATCTCAAAGTATCAGTGCTTCAGCCTTGAGATTGAGAAGAGGGGTTGTCAGCAAGTAAACCTCTTTCACCTAGCAGTCCATCGCTAACTCTCTAATACTACTCTACGCAATTTCACACGCTACCACATTGCCTCCCTGTGTTACACCCTGACTACTATTCACAGGATTTCTGGAGACGGGCTGTTGGACAGACGGGTCTCATTGACATATATTTATTTCCTGTCATCCGCGATATGCCACTGGTTGCTATGCAACAGGTAACTCTCTACAAGTTGTACCTTACAGGGGCTTGTTCAGGGTGGCCATGTTTGATGCAGTGTAGTGTAGTAATTATAGGCTATGGAATGTGAATGTGTTTAAAGTTACGGAGGATGATTCAAATATAACGCATGGATTTCATGTCACATACGGAAAGCCATACAAGACGTTTCAGAGGAGCCGCCATTGAGCTTTCTTTGAGCAACTACACAAGCCAAAAGTAAAATAGTCTGCCAGTCTAAGCAGGACCCTCGACATTGATAGATGTCACAGTGGACACGAAACAAGGTTGGACGAGGCGCTCAGGGTCCTGGGGCTGGTTGTCACAATCCAGTTTGCCCCTCAGGAAGGGTTTCTTCAAGCCTTGAGGATCAGCGGGCGCACTCAAAGGGCTTGGTCCTGGTCCTTGTGGACTCAATGTAGAGCCTAGAAGACAAAAGAATCAGTTTTGAACCACACAGACAGGCAGTGATGAAGGATGACATCTTTAGACATCTTTAGGCTGTCCTAAAGACAAAAATATACAATCCTTCCCATTCAAGATCACCAACGACAGAGGGACTGATCCTGGAGGCGCTGCGGACCTGCTGTATATCGCTCTCCCTCTCTCTCTCTCTCTCTCTCTCTCTCTCTCTCTCTCTCTCTCTGAGCGGAAGGAGTGCTGAGTGTGCGGAGCGTGAGGTGAAGTGTTTGGCAGCGTTTTCTATCTGTATTTTCGGGGGGGGTTTCGGTGTGGTTTCTGGTGTGTGTTGTGGTGTGAATGCGTGTTGGTGTGTATGTGTGTCTTTTGTCTCTTTCTGTGCTCCGCATGTCGGACCTCACGGGGCTGACGCGGAAGCCCTTCGCGTGCTCCGTGGAGGGAGGGAGTGTGAAGTCATTTTTGTGGACAGCGTGGAGAAGGCGCGCAAGGTGGTGGCGAGCGGCGTGGTGGTCCGCGGGGCGCACGTGCCCGTTTTTCCGCTCGCGGTGCCGCCGTCAGGGTGACGGTAGCGAACGTTCCGCCGTTCGGCCCTGACGGAGTGCTGCTGGAGGAGCTGGTTAAACACGGGAAGGTGGTGTCCCCGCTTAAAAAGCTGTCCTCGGGTTGCAAGTCGCCTCTATTGAGGCACGTGGTGTCTCATAGGAGGCAACTCCACATGGTCCTCACCAAACCCCAGGCCCTCGACCTGGTGATTAAGGTGAGGATCGAGGGGTTTGATTACGCCATGTTCGCCACATCGGACGATGGGAGGTGTTTCCGCTGCGGTGGAGAGGGACACCTGGCGAGGGGTTGCCCGGAGAGGAACCCCTCGTCCGCTCCGCTGGATGTGGGGGCGAGTGTGGGAGGGGGTGAGGCCCAGCCGGTCAGTCAGGTGGTTGAGGGGGTGACGGTAGGGACGGGTGAGGGGGTGAGTGTGGCGATGGGTGAGGCCCAACCGGTCGCTTGTAAGAATACGTGTTCAAGATTTGGAGCCTGGTCGGGGTTATCAAAAATTCAGCCGAATGACTTCTCTCGTTCAATTTAATCAGGTCAAGCAACAGCGCTGCGTTTGCAAAGGCAGGAGCAGTTCAGGCAGCACACAGGCCGGAAGAACAACTCACTAACATCAGCAAGAACATCATGTTTTATAACCCTTGAAAGACAGAGAAGGAAATATTCCTATTGGCCCTAAACTGGCGTAGAGGAGGACCTTCCACCTCCCGCATCTAAGATCCGGTCACATCCAATGTCCAGACTCCTGACTTAACGTAAACATCGTAAACAGAGTGTGTATGTTGAATAGTGTTGGTGTGTCTCTAACCCCCCCTTTGGCTGGTAAATCTTCTAGTTGACCCGCAGACCTTACATTCCTCAGCCAGGACATAAACTGACTCCCCATCCTGTCAGACTCGTGTCTGCCTGCTTGGCAGATCCTGCTTCCCCCTTACCTAACTCTTAAATCAAGACAAGACAGCGAACCCTCAACTAAGCCCATGAAAATAACTTTTGATTATCACGCTGAGGGGGTGAGTGTGGCGACGGGTGAGGGTCAGCCGGGCGGGCAGGTGGATGAGGAGGAGAGTGGGATTGGGTGAGTTCGGGGGGGGCACTTGTTGGTGGGGGGGTTTCCCAGGTGGAATCTCGGACAGCGAGGAGGATATGGAGGAGGGGGGGTCTTTAAGGTACCTCACCTGAAGAGGAAGACGAGGGCCAGCAAGGGAGACTCTCAGGCAAAGGGGTTTGGTTGAATCTTTTTTGGGGGAGTTTGGTTTGTTTAATGGTGTTGTTTGTGCAACATCAGTCTCCGTCAGCCGTTCTTCTTCTTCTTTCCCTCCCACACATCCAAACATCAGAATACACAGGCTTCTCCACAACAGTCGGACAAACACATAGCATTAGCCTAACGAGCTAACCTAATAACGACACTATTTATAACAGAACAACAACTTTTCAATCTATAACTGCCATTAACTAAGAAGCACAACTTGTTTTCTTGAACAGTGCTTCACAACAGGAAAGAATCTCAGCTTAAATACATATAAACGTAAACCGTTTTAATGGTGGTGGTGTCTGTGCAACGTCAGCCGTTCTTCTTCTTTCCCACGGAAGCGCATGTACGATGCACAGACACCCCCCCCTAGTGGTGAGATGGTGACACCTGCTGGTCATCTTTGACACTACACAACTAAACATTACAGCAGAGTTGGCCAAACGAAAACAATGGTCACGAAGCAACTTAAAAATACATCTACATTACAGACAGCTCCACATGTTCCTCATGTGTTCCTCACGACGACCAGGCTCTCAGCCTGGTGATCAAGGTGAGGATCGAGGCGTTCGACTATGTGATGTTTGCTACATCGGATGATGGGAGGTGTTTCCGTTGGCGAGGGTTTGTCCAAAGAAAAACCCCTCCACTCCGGACCAAAACCGGGGGGAGGCCAAGGAGGAAGAGGGCGCAGGTCAGGACCAGTGGGTCGGTCTGGTGGGTGAGGAGTTGGATGAGGGGGCGAGTGTGGGGATGGGTGAGGCCCAGCCGGTTGGTCAGATGGGTGAGGGTGTGAGTGAGGGGGTGAGTGTGGGAGTGACTGTGGGGATGAGTGAGGCCCAGGCGGTTGGTCAGGTGGGTGAGGGGGTGAGTGTGGTGCTGTCTGAGGTGGAATTCCGGACAGCGAGGAGAATAGGAAGGAGGGGGGTGGGCTTCACGGTCCCCCACCTGAAGAGTAAGACGAGGGCCAGCAGGGGAGGCTCTCAGACAAAGGCGGCGGAGTCCAAGTCCTCTTTGGGGTGGGGCTCGCCACCAGCATCTCCTCAGGTGGGACGGTCAGCAGCATGTATGAGGCAGGTGAAAGCGTTCCTGCTGGCCACCAAGAACGAGAGAGGAGTGAGGTTGGAGGACTATTTCTCCAAAGCAGAGAAGTTTGCTCGCTCCGCTCGACATGGCGGCACGAAGAAGGGTGCTGGAGAGTACACCCAGCAGGAGGTTTTCAGACTGAGGAAGATCCTCCTTAAGATCAACAGGGAAGGGGGGAGCAATGCCGGGACTGAGTGAGGTGCCCGTTCAGCTGAGGAGGATCCTGAGCGGGGGAGGGGTGGTGGGCCACTGACGGAGAAGGAGATCCTGGAAGAGAATGGATGGATGGATATATGTTTTATATTATATATCTGCAATATTGTCTACTTATTGATATTGTTTTATGTAAAATAAAGGTTTTCTAAAAATCCTCTCTCTCACACACACACGCACACACACACACACACACACACACACACACATTGCATATCCCTATAAATAGATGACGTGTTTAATGTTTATTGTGATAAACAGGTTCTAAAGCCTTTTTTTGATTGTTGAGAAACACCATAATAAATATTTTTCTTACACTCTAAGCCTCATATTTTGTGTCTTTGCTACTGAGGGGAAGTTTGCTTGCTAATAGTTGCTGGCACAATAGAAAAGATGTTTGTTGGTTGCTATTTTGGTTGTAATGGTGATGTAGTAACCCCCTGACTTGAGGCTTAGGAAAGTACAAGGAAGAAGATACAAGAAACTTGGTGTGGATTTCCAAGAGCTTCCCTGTTACAAGAGTAGGAGTTGTGAAAAGGCACGCAAGGGACACGCAAGGGGATCCTGCCTTTACTTACTTACTGCTCTGAAAACGCAGAAGCATAAACTAGGCTTTAGTTTGTGCGTGTTTGTAGCCGATCGATCCTAACAGCAAAAGCTCTATTAAGTTATTTTCCTTCATAATTTCTCCCTCTCTGTCCCAGTGATCAGCTGATTGGCCAATATTAAATTAACCAACCGCAGTTTCATTAAACCAATCACATTGTTGCTGTACAAATTAAAACAAATTCTCCTCTCTGAGGCTGTCAGTTGTTATTTCAGCTCAAATCAGATGTCATCGCCCTCCACCAACTGTTTCCATGGATTGTGGTTTTTCCTGCCACCTGCCATGGTCCTGTTGACACCTGCTGCTTCCAACACCGTTATTAGTCCGAATACTATTACTGTCAACATGCACATCACTAACTGTTTTTTTCCACAGAGCTGCTGCTATCACTTAATCATAATTAATATTATTAGTCACATATAACTGTCAACATAAACCAACATCAACGACATTGCTTCTATCAGTCTTTGTGCTTTCCCTCTCCACAGAGGCGTGCGACGACCGATTTTTCAATCCCCACATTCCCAGTGAGGTAATAAAAAGTACTTGGGGCCTCTCTGCTATGATATGAATACACATTGCCATTACGCTTGCTCCTCCTTTTTGTGGACAGCCTTCTGAGCATCATGATTTAATAACAAGTGTGTGTTATGTGTGTGTCTAGTGTCTAGTGTAAAGCATTCTGCAAGCTGCAAAGCGAACTTTTATAGTACATTTATGCATTTCTACAGGAAATACCACAATGGCAACCAGAGGACAAGTGCATGACTTGGGAAAAAGATGTCAAAGTCACAGGTGGGTTTTATTCTTTAGGATGTGGTCGTAGGCTTGATTGAAAAAAAACACTAGCTGGACTAGGAAAAAGGTGCTTGACAACAGTACAAGAAAAACTGGAAACAAACAATACAGAGTATGGCACTTAAGGGAGGGAGAGTCAACAAGACACATGTGGCATGTGGACACAATCCAGAAGGCAGCTGCATTCAGCACACTGGGAAGACACGAGGGCAGAGGAAAGCTCAAAGCCAAAAGTTAAAAGATTAAATTAATTTGAAAGAATTGCTGAAAACACAGAAATGAGAGAAGCTGAAATGTATTTAAAGAAATGCTGAAAATGCTGTTAATAAGAAACACTGAAATGATTTTCAAAACATTGTTGAAACTATATATGGAAGTAAATGAGAAAAGATGAGATGAATTTCTAAAAATGGCCACGTCCGGCCCGCCTAGGAGTCCAGTGCGGAGTGTGATCGGCCCGCCGGATGACTTTACTATTGTGAGAAGAACAGAAAGGTCCCTATGTATATATTCCTTCTGACGGACGACAGGCTGGTCCGTCTCTTTCTCTTATATTGAGTCGTATTCATATTCATTTTTCATACATTAGGCCCTCATTACTGAATTCAGTAGGGCTCTTTATGATTACTTTCAACGTAGCGTTATCAGCGCCATGGCCAACCCGCAGAAAGCGCAGACTGTGATACTGCAGCTCACATTTACGAAACCTGCAGTTCTTTGGGTAATCAGTGCCTTTCCCCGTCTACTATTCCGCACATGGCAAGCACTTAAACGTGCAAGTGAATGGACCTGCTTGCTTCTCTCTACTCAGTGACAATAGAAAAATTTATTATTTGGGCATTAGTGGTTGGGAAATGTATGTATTGACTAGTGCGCTGTAGCAATGCGTGAAGTACTTGTGCTGTGATACAGCTAATTGCAAAATTGCAATATTCCCTTTATTTATATTATGACTGTTTGAAATGATCCTGATGCCAATAGTTGTAATGTAGCGTGGGGTTTAATTGCTGCTGGAGTGGAATGTGAATGCCAATTATTTTATGTCATCTTTGATTTCTTCTAGTAACTGTAATATTGCCTGGTTGCTTAATCTGTAACGCGTAATGATTTCATGTTCACTCACCTGAAAAAGGGTGATCCTTGTGGCAAAAACCCTTTGAGCCGTCTCCCCTGCCTCTGTTACCGTCTGGCTCGGATTACTGCTGCAATTTCACCAGGAGGCATATGTGAGGAAATAAGCATTCAGGTTTGCACCTGCTTTTAAGGCGGAGAATTGGAATACTGGGATTTAAACAATTAGGCGCACTTTATGCATCCCCTCCCATTTTGACCTCTCAATTTCCCCATGACCCTCATTTGAATGCATATGCATGAAATGGAAAGCTCAATTTGCCGTTTTAAGTTCCTGCAACATGCGGTCTGTTTGTATATACCTGTTGTGCTTTTACGCGCACGTTGCAAAACAAATACACCTGAAGTGGGTGCAAGAGCGTTAGTACATGAGGCCCTCACTGTCATTTGATGAACCATTGATTGGCAGACAGTCTGATCCACCGGCACACTGAAGAATTAGAGTGGTACATGCCACTCTGTACCAATCCTGACATTGTTACATAGCAACTGCCACTGTTCGATCTAGGCGCTACTTTCTTTTTAACTAAGCGGGAGCCAACCTAACAGTACTGCTGTTTTGCGTTGACTTGTTTTTTAACCATTTATTAAACAATGTGCAATGTAATTTCCTCCTGATTGTTACTTTTTGGACTATGACCAGCTAACCTAACGGCCTGCCCTTGTCCTTGGCTGCGGCTGCGGCGTGATGGAGGAGCAGAGGATGGACTCCAGAATGGCCGTGTAAAAGTGCATGAGGTCCTGGGTGATGATGGAGCCCAGGAAACGCAAGGAATCCACAGTGGTGACGGGGGAGTCACTTAGGGTGATGTTGGAAGGTGCGACTCCCGTTCTTCCTGAAATCCACAACCATCTCCACTGTCTTCAGAGCGTTGAGCTCCAGGTTGTTCTGGCTGCACCACGACACCAGATGGTCAGACTCCCACCTGTAGGCGGACTCATCCCCACAAGAGATCAGTCCAATGAGGGTGGTGTCATCCGCAAACTTCAGGAGCTTGACGGACTGGTGACTGGAGGTGCAGCTGTTTGATGAGCAGAGGAGAAAAGCCTTGGGGGGAACCGGGGCTGATGGTCCGAGAGGCTGAGACATGTTTCCTCAGGTTCACGTGCTGCTTCCCGTCGGACAGGAAGTCTGTGATTCACTTGCAGGTGGAGTCGGGCACGTGCAGCTTAGAGAGTTTCTTTACCATTGGATAAAACCATACACCTACTACTACTTATACACCTTTATAACGTGGGTCAGTCTTTCACTGCTTTTAATTTAATATGTGGATAACTTTATATTTTTCATATATTTTTCATATTTTTAACTTTTACCTTCACACTAAAGACCTGACTGCATGTCAATTTGGTATCAGAAGCCTGTGTACAGCGCATCACACAATATCCTGGTTTGCATATTGCGTTTTTGAGGGAAACAAGAAAAGGAACGTGTCTGTTACCCAGGAAGACACGGTATTTACATGAATATAAAACAGGCCGAACTTTCCACCAAACTAACTTCAATGACATCCTCTGAAGAAAAGGGAACAAAAGATATTTCCACGTGAATCCTTCAGCCAATAAGATCATAACAATATATTCATTGAGTTTGCACAAACAAAGAACAAAAACAAAAATATGACTTATTTCAGAAACGTAATTTTCTTACACAGTAATCTATTGGGGGGTAAATGTCTTTTTAAGCAATAATACTTCCTCACTATTACTCAAGTAATTATTAGAATCCAGGACATGTATTTGATAAAGCTCCTTTTTTTTTTAAACAACTTTTTTATCACAAATAATTTTAACCTGCCGAAGACTTAAAGTATTGGACGGGACGAAGTGATGATGTGTTGTGGAATTCAAGCAGTAACAGTGATTCACCTGGTGGGGGCATTAAACCTAAAGGGCAAACACCCTACATCACTGGTCAGGCTGTGACACAGTGAGGGGACGCAGGGATGAGTTCACAAGCCATAAATCCCCAAGAGGAAAATAAAAATATCCAACATTTTTTTAAATTGTAAACCGATGTTGGCTTCATGTGCTCTGTATATTAACCCATTCCCCTTCTTATAGCCCCTTCTCCTCTTCAACACACTGTGCTCAGAAGGCTGCAGATCAGTCAAAGTTTCGCTGAATTTTTGTCACATGGCGTTGGTCTCAGCTGAGCCAAACCTTTCAGAATTTCAGAATGCAATGGCCTTTGCAGGATCTACATACAGTACCGTAAATGTCAGTGTTAATTTTGTCAACAAAAACTATGACGAAAAATGTTCATTAACAACCTTTTTTCCATGACTAAGACGAGACTAAGACGTGACGAAAACCATATAAAGAAAACAAAAACTATTACTAAATCTATTCTAACTTTCGTTAACGAGACGAGACAAAAATATTGGTGTCTTGACGAAGTCACAATACTGATATAAAACCCAGTGAGCACAAGACATAATTTCAACGTTAAAATATGGTTGTAATCGGGTTGAAATTAGGTCTGAACGTCCTCATTTCATTTCAACGTCTTTTCAACAAGCTAAAAATTGGATGAAATATCGTCTCTCTTTCAACCTTACCTTACGTTACAACATAACACATTTATCAACAAATTGACGTTTTTTTGGCACGTTTCATCCAATTTTTAGCCAGTTGAAAAGACGTTGAAATGAGGTCTTAGACGTTCAGACCTCATTTCAACTATATTTCAACGTTGAAATTACGTCTTGTGCTCACTGGGTTTTCCCCCCTAAATTCGCACGCAGCTAACAGACAACAGACAGGCAAAAAGACAAAAAAAACAAAAAGACAAAGAGAAAGAAAAGACTGTTAAATGAAAAGTGGGGGTCCAGTTTAGAATGGCTGGTTTATGATGCCGTTAAGAAAATAATGTATTGCAACGATTGTAGGACGTTAAGGGGTCTCTTTTGTTGGGACGAGCAATTTCACAGTGGAAACAATAAAGGACCATGAAGTTTCAAAAGCATTGCAAGTAAACAGACAAAGACAACAAAGTGTTGTGTTTAGATCCCTGGTCCTCATGAAGTTGTTACACCTTTGCCAATTTGTTAAATTGCCTTGCAAATAAATGCTTTGCTATTTGTTAAAATCCAAATCCTTTCATGTTGTCACACATACGCCCACATCATAGTTTATTTTTCATCTTCACTGCATGTTCACTAACTCTCCTGTCATTTAAGATCCTCCCACCTCGTCAACTGATTTCCTGCACCTGGTTCTTCTCACCCTCACCTGTGGTGCCTCCCCTCGTCAGTCACTCACTATTTAAGCCTGTCACATTCTGTTGCTCCCTGCCAGATTGTCTTGTGTGTTTAACCAAGTTTTCCAGCGTGTCCCTTGAATTCCTTCAATTGGGAGGCATTGAGAGGAGGAGGTGTCAGATCAATGACACGTGATGTGACGTGGTAGCAAGCGAAAAACACGCTGCGTCTTGCGCTCTCGCAGATGTTTGTTTAACTCATTGCTTGAAACTCAACTCCCTCCTAAACTTAGCAATAGTACTAGATTTACTACCCCGCTGATCTGTTACTGAGCGGTGCAGACCGCTACTAATGCCGAGGCGGTCACCATGGTGTCCCTCACCCACCTGCTTGAGTCCCATCGAACCGCCATCTCCGAGGATTTTAAACAAACTTTCTCAGGACTGGAGACTAAATTGAACGGTGTCTTAATTACCGTGACCGAACATGCTGAGAAACTCGAAATACTTGAGAGTGAAGGGAAGGCACGAGAGGTATGTCTGAATGCTGCCAACGAAGCTATCATCAAGCTACAAAGAGACCATGCTAAACTAGCAACTAAAGTTGTCGACCTCGAGTCACGGAGCCGGCGCAACAACATCATGGTCATCGGTGTACCTGAATCTATGGAGGGGCCTGGGCCGACGGCTTTCTTTGCTGGGATGCTCGAGGAGGTATTTGGAGGGGTCCTCGATTCACCTGTGGAATGTGAACGGGCCCACCGAGCCATGGCACTGAAACCTCCACCTAACCAGCGACCAAGACCGGTCATCATTCGTCTTCTCAGGTTCCAGATAAAGGACAAGATCATCCGCCATGCCCGGACCATGAGGGGTAAACTGAAGTTTTGCGATCACCCCATCCTTGTGTTTGAGGATTATCCTCCAGAGGTTATGGGGCAGCGGAATGAGTTTAAGGCGGTCATGTCGAAGTTATACGAGCAAGGGTTAAAGCCGGCCCTACTGTACCCGGCCAGGCTTCATGTCAAGCTGGAGTCGGGAGGTAGGAAAAACTTTCCCACGGCAGCTGAGACTGAAGCCTTCATCGCATCTTTGCCACCGCGGAACACCTAAGTCCCAAATCAGCCCAAATCCAAGGAACGAGGATGGCAGGCCAGTGTGCAGACTGTTGTATGGAGTTGAGTTCATATTTTGTTACGTCTTTTATTGACAGCGGTGACCTGTTCGCCCATATTTTATTTATTACGGAAGTTAGGTCGGTGTTAAGTTTTAAAATGTATTCAACAAAACCTGATGGAAAGGTGAAAAACAAGTGATCTTAATAAAATGAGTTGTGTAAAAGTTCAGTTTCTTCTCATCCCTCTCCGATGCGAACCACACTGTTGCTGGGTGACATGGTCTATTATTAGCATTGGAAATGTGATTCCCTTGGTCCAAGCCTCATTTTTCTCAGATATGTCAAGGAACAGGTTTTAATGATGTAATGATTAACATTACAGTGCGCTATTTTAGAAAATCAAGGAGCCTTTTTGGAAAATATACCCTCATATTGGTGACCAAAGGTGTCTAGATCAAATGGGCTTTGGGTTTCTAATATTATTTTCATGATCATTTATTATTGATGCATTTATATGTGAAGGCAGCATTTCCATGTAGTCATATTGGAGTTGTACAGTTGGGTATTCTCTAAAAATACACTTAGTGCCAACCACGTCGTTGTTTAATATGTAATGTAAAACCGCTGTCAAATAAATGTTGTGGAGAACAGTACAATATTTGCCTCGTAGTTGTAAAATGTATACAGTTCTGGAGCAAATGCACTTGGTCACATTCCCACCTGGAGAAGGACTAAAACATCACGCTCATTGTCCTTTTATTGGCTTTGATCAAAATAACAAAAATACAGAACGTATTGTTTGAAAATTAAGAACATACAAATACATAATTTTCCAAGATACATTTTCTTTTGCAAATGATATACAATACAGCCATTTCACATATACGCATACATAAACACCTGCATAAAGTCCTTAGTACCCCAGAAGTTTTCTTTTTGCTCATGTTACACATTGCTGTCAAAATCCCAGATGCCTTTATTCTGTGAAAAGGACATTTTGCATGCGAATGGATGCCTCTCATGCTGTCCGTTATGGCGTTACTAATTTACTTCTGCACAAAAACTGCAGTTCACTAAAGAACACTAAAACCCGCTGCTACTCAATGTGAAAGTGAATTTCACCCTGCAGCTGATCCAGGTGGAGCACATGACAACTTAACAACTTAATGAATGATGTAATGTACTGATGCAAAAACAGAAATTTTTGTTTCAGAAGCAGAGAAAAAAGTTCCAAAAAGGCCTACATGTTGTATAGAACCAGGACAGAAAACTAATTGCAGTCCAGTGAGGTACGCATTCCAGTCTGCCCACAGTAGCTGTTTGTGTTGTTCTGATTGAAGCAGAGGCCTGTCAATCATTCAGTGTGTGGCTTACTTGAAATGACGTCTGTCCTAATCGGATACTTCATGAGCCTTTGCAGAGCACAATGACAGAAAACAACCTTGTTGAATACAAGTCACACCAAAAGTGGTTCAGTCCCTCATATCTACATATTTATACATACACACACATTTATATTCAAGCAGTCTCACTAAGGTTATTCAGACACAATGAAACCATAAAGTACATATTTGGATAGAATGGAAAAACAACAACACCAGCATAGTTATTCAAACTATTCCAAAATGTAACTTTATATTATCATATTGTTAAAATATTGTAAAATATTAGCTGATAATCTTTTTTTTTGTTTTTTTTCTATCTACATGGGGAATCAGGCAGCTGGAGGATCACGCTCCGGCAAGTTAAGGTTGCTAAACCGCCCCTCAATACCACCCCAACCCATACGACATCGGGGTCGCCACACACCACCACTGCGTCGCACAATCGCATAACACACAGTCAACGGTAAGTAAATAAGATGAAGTGGTTCTAACAACTGGTGCGTTTTACTGGAGGCATGTGAGCAACTGCATTTGGTTTTTTAAATGAATGAATGCATGTCAGCTTCTGGGAGGTTGTCTAATCCAGTGTAATCCTTTCCTGATGAATCCAGATAGAGTGGAAATATTGGCAAAAAAGCGAGATTACTGACCATAGAGTCTGGCAAAACATGTGATCGCAGCACGAGCACATACTGTAACTCACACACATGCAGCTCTCCCCGTGGTGCCAAGGCAACACGCCATAGCGCCCAAGGCAACACACCACAGCGCCGGCCTCCATTCATGATTGTTCTACACACAGAAGAAAGTGAGGCATGGGAGAACATGCGTGCCGTTAGTATGACGCGAGTCACGGAATCCAAGTACACAACAACGCAGTGCTGAAGAAAGACAAAACATTTCAATTGACAAACGGAATCTGTGTGACCTGACTGACGAACACATGGTCTCGTCCTGAGGACAGACGGTAAAGGACAAAGCGACCTGAATCACTCTGGCTTTGGGCTAACGGAAGATTAAAGCTCCTCTCTGGGTGAAATAAATAAATAAAATAAAATCTGTGCAGCGGGCAGAAGGGTTCAGCTGCGGACTTGTGCAAACACGCAGCGAGACGGCGTCTCTTGAGAGCGTCTCCCTTTGGGACGGACAACTTGGACTGGACTGCACTGCCTGGTTTGGCCCAAGGCTCTTTTTTGCAGTCGATAAACAGCAATAGTTTTGGTAAATACACATGTTGTGCGAGAGGATGGTCCTCCTCTCCTCCACCCTTTCCCCACTGTCCGGTTTTAGTGATACAGCCGGCCATCCTAACCAGCTTGTTAAATCTGTGGTGTCTCCAGCTTGGAGGGCAACCGCCACGAACAAATAACATAAAAAGAGTACAGCTATACAACAGATGACATAGAGGAATAGAATGTCAAATATAAAACAATGTAAAAGCAATGGTAAGTGTCATCAAATGCAATACTATTTATAGTAAATATACAACATATGACCATATATGGCAAGTTATATGTGTGTTGATACAAAGTTACTATTCAAAACTGTGACAACAGAGGGGGGGAAAAAGTGATGGAGCCCATGTGACAAGATGGGAACCCAGTAAACTGACAGCTATTGTGCGTATGTATGAAATAAGTCCATTCATATGCACTCCTGCTAATCCCCTGGCTATTCTAAAAAAAGGCATTTACATACATTACAGAATGAAACCCATCTGACCATCTGATGAAAGCCCTCATGCACGCCACTTCCCTGTCACGCAGCAGAGGAATCTTTAAATGCGGATTATCATTGAGAACCGTGAGGTATCCTCATTAGAATCAGCTGCAGAACTTTCTGCATGAAGTACAAATGCTGAATAGTTTACAATCTCAATATCGTACACCTGTCCAATCAGAAGGGTCCGTCCTCTGCTATCTGCTATAAGGTCCTACCAGGGCTGTAGTGGAGGGTAAACGCACGTAAACGGCGTTTACGCACCTCTAGAATTTGGAAATAGCGTTTACGCATCTATAAATAGCGTTTACGCACCTCTAAGTGGCGTTTACGCACCTCAAAGTTCCCTGCGCCTTGTATTCTTCCGTTGGAATAATCCGAAATAAACTTGGTGTAATTTTAAAACAGCTAAGACTACGTTTCCTATTGTTGAACATATAAACGCCGTAGTCTGAATCATTTTCATCTGCCTCACGGACCGGTTTCATGTCAGACAATATTTCGCGGACCGGTCGAGAACGACCGATGGGGGGGAAAACGCCTGGTGACGCGTAGATTAGAAAACAAGTCAGTTCTCAATGTGAAAAAAACATGCTGTATAGGCTATTTATGATGACATAGGTAGTACATGAGTGTTCCTTTAACTTATGTTGTCAGTGTAATTGACAGGCTGCTTAACTGGTTAACTCTTAAATTCAACATATTTTTTCAGGCAGTGAGAGCACAGGGAGAGGAGAAACACACAGGTCGAATAGAGAGAGAAGCACAGAGGAGCCATGGCTCCTCTGTGCAAGGCAGGACCTGACGTGGAGGACAAGGAGGCCCTCTGGGCACTACTGTAAAAAGGAGACTCCGTCTGTAGATAGTTCTTAATCTGCAATTGTCTTGTTATGTTGTGTTGACATACTTTTCTTTACTGTTTTCTTAAATTTAATAAACTACAAACTACTAACACATGTATTCATTGTCATTGATTGTATATGACTTTTACTGATAACATAATGCAATATAGCCAGGACAGCCTTACAGAGTCGCGACGCTTTGTGTTGCGTTGCTTCGCATTGCGTTGCTTCGCATTGCGTTGCTTCGCATTGCATCGAGGTCTGTATGATCACAAAATTCAGAGTTTACCCACCTCTAATTTTACCACTACAGCACTGGGCCCTACCCTTTCCGTAAGAAGTTCATTTCGTTGTGTTTTCCTATTTACCGCTTGTTTTGCACTTCAGGGCCACCTTACAAAAGGCTATTTCTCATCCGTAGTCCCAAGAAACAGATGTTACAAAAAAAACTAAAAACTGAAGATACAATTAAAAAGGTCGTAAAATATTGAATCTATAAATATGTTAAAACGTTTTGCTCATTCGCTCAGGACTGGTGGGTGACCTCCAGAGCCAGCTGGCGAGGGTGATCCTACAGAGTAAATGGATTTGAAATGTTATTCAAATCTGATGAGTCTGGCAGGATAACTGGCCTTTTATCAGCTCTGTCAACATGCAGCAGAAGCGGTGATCCTTTAAACGCTCGGGACATTTTTGTGCAACCTCTACAATTCTTTGGACATAATAATAACACACATGCTTTAAATAAAATAAGAATCGTTCGTTTACCAAATGGCTCTAGGAAGTTCCCTCTATCATTGATATAATTCCCTGAAGTCCAAAGAGGTTGGATATATTTTTTACAGCAACCGGATCATTTTACAGAAAAATGTGTGTCTATTCAAATATAAGATATTTGTTGGGGAGACATAGTATGTTTCATAATGGATGTTCGCCTTCTCTTACAGAGCATCACACGGTCAGACTCATGAAGCTCTAGCACGCGTTCACACAGGGACACTAAACTCTTGTAAGCCTATGGCCGCCGCTTATATCTCAGACATCGGCCAATAACTCGACACGCGTGGTCACTTGTGATATCCTCTTTGTCTGGGACTGTCAATCAGAACATCAGCTGTTCTGATCAGATGGTCTTTTCTATCCAAAAGGCACAACAAAACAGTTGCATCCTTTGCATGCTGTCTCTTTTAAATATTATTTGCTCTCTACCGTCACTAAGTTAATGCTGCTAAAGGGATTACGCTTCCCTCCACCTCCCCTTCTCCGTCCAATATTTATCAGTCTCTCGGCCTCATCAGCCAACACCAGTGTCTGGACTCCACTGGGAGGGTTTATCCTGCAGATGACCATCTATTACAAATCTCCCTGTAGAGTCTGAGCACCCAGAATACTTCACATATCATTTATTAATAATAAAGAACTATCTTTCTTTATCTGACTCATCTCTCCTGTTTGAACTGCATCAGTGGCTGAACTACTGCGACCTTATTTATCAGTCCACCCCACGCACTCGCCTTAAGACCCGTGGCGACCAGCACCAGAGCTGTGGATTGCTCTGCCGGCACTCCTGCTGTTTGATGAGTCTGTGACTTTGGCAACTATTTACCTTTATCAACAGAAAATAACATGATTTAGTCAGAGTATATTATCTGGACGGAAAAATAGAAGGCTCCCATGTGAGTGGGAGGATCAGGGGAATTGGTGTGGTAATTCTCATTATTATTATTATTAAGTGTGAAACTTGATACATAGTGGGTGAGGTTGTGTATAAATAGGTTGGCAGCAATAACACATTTTAATTGTGATTAATTGCAAATGTCCCTGTTTGAGGTGAAGTGGTCCAGCACTGAGTGGTCCAGCACAGCTGGAATTGACTACGCAGGGACATTTCACTTCATCTCGCCTAAATCTCTACTGGATTTCCTTTAAAGAATCTCGAACTTTGGTTCGTTCAACTCTGTAGTCTGGAACTTCGATCTCATTTTTCTGTCCCCTGCTGCAGCAGTCTTATGCCCGCCTCCTAATGCTCCCATTGGCTGAGACGTGATGAATTGCGTTAAAGTGCAATACAATTATTTTTGGTGTTAATTAATTTCTGCACTATCGATTCAGGAGGGGAATGGAGACATTTAAGAATGAATAATTCAACAACTTCCTGCTTAAGAGGCCCAGCTTCAAGTACAAAATATTATCAATGACATAACACTCACTTAAGTGAAAGAGAGAGAGAGGATGACTCTCATAGTAGGACAGCATGAGAGACAGTGCGTGAGACAGTATGAGAGACATGAGACAGCCGTGGGGCGGTGAATCCCTCCTTCCTCTGAGGAAGAGAGCTGCGTGGTGTTCATCACGTTACGTTACGTCATAACGGATCTTTGTGATCTCGGAAAACTCTCTGTAAAACGTTAAGCTAACTGATATCCCTCCTTCCTCAATGAGGAAGAGAGCTGCCCTTTTTTCGGGGGGAGTGGCGAACTAATCCAGCTGGCTCAAATGAACCTGCGCCAGAGCAAGTTTGAGTTTTTGGATGTGTTGCTATTGGTGATTTCGCCATTTCCCTTTCTTTTTTTCGAACCAAAAAGCCTGATCTATGTCACCTCCTCCTGAAATTGATCAGTTAGCTACGTACGAGGAGGTTGAAGTAGACTCAACTACTGGATCACATCACTCCAGTTCTCAGATCTTTGTACTGGCTTCCTGTCAAACAAAGAATTGACTTCAAAATCCTGCTGTTGGATTATAAAGCAATGAATGGTTCAGGGCCAAAGTGCATTTCTGATCTGCTGATACCTTATGAACCGCCACACACCCTTAGGTTGTGTGGGACGGGTCTACTTTCTGCTCACAGAGTTGAAACTAAACTGGGAGAAGCAGCGTTCAGTTTTTCTGCTCCACCTATCTGGAACAAAGTCATAGAACAAGTTCATTGAACCAACAAGGGACACACATGAGCTGTGTCTCTATGTTGCTAGGCTGCATCCTTATAAGAACGCATTTAATATATCCTGCTCCGGAGGAAAAGCATATCTAAATTGAAATGAAATATGAAGATTATGTTCTTTATCAGTACTTTGTAATTGTTTTGGCATTTAAGGCTTTTACTGTCAAGCGCAGCAGTTTGCTAGGCTGATAACGCAGTCAGGAAGTTCCCCCATAGGCCAGACCGTCCCATTTCAGAGACCGCTCGGTTCAGCCTAGGCGGTTGTTGGAGACCCCAGTTCAGGTCAAATGCGAAGACTGGAGGCCACAAGGATGCAGCCGAGCGACATTGAGACACAGCTCTGGTTTAAATACACTGGGAAGGACACAGGTGGAAACAATCACAGACATGGCAGACCATCAGAGGATATAACACTACAGGGCAGGAAGTGAAGCTAACCCAGGTACAACAAGAGGCAGGAAACTACAAAATAAAACACAAAACAAACTAACTTTACATTTGCCTTGCCTATAGTAAATGTCTTGTAGTGTCCTACAGAGCGAGGGTGCTTTGGGCTCCCATGAGAGTCCCTTGCAGATAATGGAATTGCAATGATCTGGCGTCTGAGGTAACAGCCTTGCTGATTTAGTTATTAAACATGGAATATTCATCAATAACATCAAATGTGTGTGCAGTTCATTAACCACTGTGTAACTTGTGGTTTACTTTTTCCATTTTTTGCCTTGTTCTGTTAAGACTGTGTAAAATGACTCGGCTCTGCTAACCTTTGTCAAATTGTTTGTGGATCTTTAATCCAGCCTCAGACCTGTTTATTACAGCAGCGCACTAACAGGATTTGTGATGTCAACCCTCGGGACATGGTGGCCAGCTGTTCCACCCCCTGGCGGAGGGTCAGCTCACACAAGGCCACAGATGGGTGGAGCAGGGTGGGAGGGGATGCCTGGAAAGGGAGAGTGGATCTTCTCAGCTCAGGGCAGATCGCTGCAGTGCAAGAACCAGAGGGATGCTGAGGCCGAAGGTCCTCTAAAACATCACAGAAGACTGGATATTTCTTCAGAGTTGTTGTTGTTCCATTTTTTTTTGCTCGAGTTTTCATCACACACGGATTTGGGCTTTGGGTTGGAAACATTTATGGGCCGCAGATAGGACGCAGGACAGCTGACTCGCCATGGCTTTGGATGCAGTGTGGTTGAGGGTGAAGAACGTCTGCAAACAGAATGGGCTCCTCATCATGTCGGTGCTGGCTGTGGTCATTGGGTGTCTTTTGGGATTCTTCCTGAGGACGCGACGCCTCACGGAACAGGTCGGTTGGTCTCTTCCCCTTGACCCGGTGTGACGTCATGCAGGCAGACGGGGATCTTTTCCCACCGCCTTTAATAAATGTGGAGCTCGACACATGGGTCTTCACTTGAGTTTTTCCATTTCTGCTCCAATTGATTGCAGATGGAAAATACTTTTTCCTGCAGCACTGCATTTATGAGATTAGTATTTGTCATAAAAGTTGTAAACCTTAGACCAACTTTTCACCTGTTTGAGAACCTTTTGTGTCTTGTTGGCAACCAAATGTTTCTAAGCGATCAAAGTTGGAATTAATCAAACAATCAATGTGTAAATGTGTTTGGAAGGTAAACATTTGAGGAAGTACATAGTTTCCATCCATTTCACACTGAAAAAAATTTTTTACACTTTTAATTTAAGTAATATATTGTCATGTTCCCTGTTATGAATTATTTAAAAAAAACGTATATTGTTGGCCAATACATTTTCATATCACAGCAATCCATATTTATTGACAACAAAACTGCCTGGAGGCTTAGAAAGATATGATCTAAAAGTTTATATTAGATGGATGATAACCAATTATCAATACTTACGCTATGCAGCCAAACATGGTTTAGACCTTCATTACAGCTAGCGGTGGCTAGTTTGTCTATGGCCACTGCCTAGAATTACCCTTGAGCACGGCAGTCTATAAGCGTAAAATTAAAACTTCCAAAGGTACATTTTTTTGTGTGTATAAGTGGCTACATTCAGTTTACAATTTACAACCTGTTGTGACCAGTGTGACCAGTTTCCCTCAGACCTGTGAGCTGAACACAAGGTGAGTTTAGCTCCAAATGGAGGCTCATGCAGTGTAGTGTGTTGTGTGAAAACATCAATGCACCAAACTAAGCTAGAAACCAACACAACCGGCAAAGTGTAAACACACAGAAGCTAATATGTGGCACATTGCTCCAAAGCTTTGTGGAGGAGCTCCAAAAACAAAATGTAGCCTTTTCTATTCCCATCACCCCCTCAGCCTAAAGCTCTGTCATATTCTAAAAGAGGCCTAAAAATAGCCCATAGCTCTCACAATAGGGGATTACAATCCAATCAATGAAATGAATCCCTTTCTGTATGATGACAAAGTGCACAGGATCGAGGCACGGGCCTTTATGTTTCAGACAATTTATAAAGCGGCCTGATCCCTTTGTTTTTTAGGGTGGCAAGGAGAGAGGATAGTGCATGTGTAAATGTATGAGTGTCAGTGTGTGTGTGTATGTGTGTGTTTGTGTATGAATGTGTGTTTTGCAGACCGAGGCCAAAGGCTACAGGATTAGCCCAAGTTTAACAAAAAAAACTGAATATGAATTGAAAAATGCAACAACCTGCTGAACAGTTTACGCACAAGAACAGGAATGTATTGATTAATCTATGACATAAATCATGATTACAGTATTGCGTCCGCAGAATCCCACCATCAAATGCCAAATTCCCGGTCAGAAAATATCAGTTTAATTATGAAGTATTTGTTCAATTAAAAACCCAAATCATAAAAAGCATTTTACTTTGTTTTATTTATATGAAACTATTCATGACATAGTGTGGATGCCTTTATCTGTAACCTGTTTTCTTGCTGATGGCCAACAAGACTCAATATTCTGAAGCCGTCAGGACTTTTGATTAAGTAGGCTGCGAGAAAGTCAAAAGACACACAACATGAATGTAAAAAGTACTTTTTATTGAAAAGCAGTTGAAATGGACCATTACACCTTATAACTGTACTAAATTAAATGAACACAGACAAACCTCTTCTATTTTTTGCAAAACTCCTTGTGCAGGAGGACTCTGGAGAAACAGACCAGACAAACTATCACCACTACTAAAGGTTCTGACCTTTACTCCTTAATGTGGCTTAAGATGAGACATATCTGCATTCAAATTATAAAGCTGCCTGCTATCATTACAATAATTATTTTGCATTATAATATTAACTAGGTGGGAATTTTCATGCATAATCTATTTCTAGGTACGAGAGGGTGTACTTTATCGTCCAATAATGTAACAGTTCGGGGGGTTAGGCCCGACGCACAGACAAAGTACTGCCCCAAGTACCTTATTGCTTTTAGAATACGGTTACCAGCTAAATTGTAAATAGTAAGTAAATAGCTGCCTTTCAGCACAAAGTAGTTCTAGCCACCAAACGTTGTGTATCGCATTTCAGAAGTCCAGAGAAAAATAGTCCCCGTACGTGGATGTAAACAGCATTGGGTCTCCTTGCTCGCAGCATCTCATTCATTCACATCACTCATGACGTCCTCCTGAATTGTCCAGTTGCAAAAGATCTTGTTGTCCCAAAGCGATCAAACCGATAATTTCTGGGATTTCCCGGTCTTTTTCCGGCGATTGCCACCGAGCTAAAAGCTAAATGTCAACGCACAAAATGCAACCGCCCCAACTGGATAAATAAAGTACAGCCTCTTGTACGTTATTGCTTTAATAATGCACACCCCGTGACTCACTCTCAACTCTATTATTTATTAGTATTAAAATCCTTTATTTCCACGCACAGATTCCAACATTGACCAGTACATGAAAAACGACTTTCTGGCCTTTAGTGTAACATCTTAAGCTCCAAAAATGCACATTCTACATTTTACATGATGCAAATCCATTTTTAGATCTACAAAAGCTGTGTCTTTCCAACTATGGGCCCCCAGTTTGTAAAACAAACCCTCCCAAAGAGAGTCACCAATCAAACATATCTTTCTCCAATAACAGAGTTATCCTTCAAGACACGTTGTTTGGGATTCCATAGTGCTTGACTAATGCTAGTCGGAAGATCATCCAATTAATGTTTTATTTTGAGAAAGCAAATACAATTCTTTATACTTTATTTTTAGCATACCGCCAAATGAACTGAATGTCTCATCATGTTATTGAAATGTCAGACTGTGTGAAAACATAAGTCCAGATCTATAGAAGAGAATCTGAAAAGGAAGTTGGAAGTTTGCCAAAGAAAATTGGATTCATGTTTTCCTTCAGTAACCAGAATAGATTTCTTTGTGCTTTTCTGTCCCACCTGAAGTAGTCATTTCAAAAGGCTGTGTGAGAAAGGTGCATTAGCAGATCCATTAAATCGAGCAGTGGTGCTTGAGAGTCTTTTAGTGTCGTATGTCTTTGTTTTTTCATGCTTTCAAAAAAGTTTCATCCTGTTTCAATGGAAAAGTTGTTTAGAAGTTTTTTTGCTCAAGCTGTCCTTAAAATAAATACAGTAACCAAGGTATGTGTATTGTATCTTTTCGACCGTACTATAGAAGGTCTTTGAGATCCAATTTATTTTCTGCCATGGAAACCGGAACCTTGGGGATTTTGGTGGTGTTTTTGTGTTTAAATCACAGAGATGTATTGTAATCTGTATTTTAAAGTATTTTAAAACAACTTTGACATAACGGTTGTTTGAAACTGAGATAATTCAAATCAAAAATTGTATTCAACTATTTCAGTTAAACATTATGAGTGAACAGTGAGCTGCGGTCTAGCTGCGAGGAGCCCGTGCAGACGCTGCATAGCTTCAAATGAGAGCACTTTGACCTGCAAGGGGAAAACGCACTTGTGACCTGTATTTTTTTAAATCAAACTTGACAGCATACACCCAGTTGTTAGTGCCGTACTTTAACATTAAAAGTAGTAACTACATAATACTAATATGAATCTGTGATTACTTGTATGCTTACCACATATTCCCAATAAGGACAACTCCAATGCATTATTGCATTATTGAGTGTATTGACATGGTTGGAAATGAATAAGAATTGCCATCATAGAATAGAGGATGGAGCAGCAGTAGTTACTAGTTCTCTTGTTAGCAAAGGGTGACTGAAGTCCACTAATGTCAAAGAGCTGTGTAGCCTGCGCCTGAGATGCAATACTTTTGTTCCTGAAAGTTGTATTGAGTGTCAAATGTGACTGAAAACCTCAAACATTCATCTCTCGGCATGAGAGATATGCTGAAGTCTGTCAGAGATTTATAATATGGATTACATAAGCAGAGGCAGCATTAGTGGGTCCGGCTTTAGCTTGTCTCCTACTGTCTTACAGTAGGCGGTAGCCTGTGGTGGAAGAATAATTGAAATCATTTAAAATAAAACCATACTGTCCAAATGCCACATTTAACATAAAAACCTTGATTAAAACATTAATACTTAAGTTAAAGATTAAAAGCAAATGCAGCAAAATGCACTCATCAGGCAGAGTAGGCCATGCCAGTGTTATTGGGTTATTATTTATGATGTATGATTAATATTTAAGTAATCCTGCAAGCTCTGCTTCCTACACGGTTTGTTTAAACTGTAATAATACTTCATACTTCATAAACTAACCAAATGCGTAAAATCTTGAAATTGACTTCAAATGAATGTAGTGACGTAAAACACATATGGCCAGAAAAATGTATAAAATACCACAAAATATAAATACTCAATCTAGGTACTACTTCCTCAAAATTGTGCTTACATGCTCTTATATTACATTACATGTCATTTAGCTGACATTTATTTTATCCAAAGCGACTTACAATAAGTGCATTTCAACCATAAGGATACAAACTCAGAAGAACAAGAAACAAGAAAGTGTGATTTCCTCAAATAAGCCAATTTACAATTTGCTATAGATGAGTGACGTTACAAGTACAATTTAAGTGCTACAATTTTCTTTCTCTTTTAGTGGAGGTAGAGTCTAAAGATGTGAAGGTTCTCTGCGGTCCTGGTGTCTTCAGAGAGCTCGTTCCACCATTTCGGAGCAAGGACAGCGAAGAGTCGTGATCTAGTCGAGTGTTTTGCTCTCAGTGAGGGAGGGACGAGTAGTTTTGCAGATGCAGAGCGGAGAGTGCGGGTTGGGATGTCGGGTTTGACCATGTCCTGGATGTGAGCTGGACCCGATCCATTCACAGCATGGTACGTGAGCACCAATGTTTTGAACTGGATGCGGGCGGCCACCGGTAGCCAGTGAAGAGAGCGGAGGAGTGGAGTAGTGTGGGAGAATTTCGGAAGGTTAAAGACCAGTCGAGCTGCTGCATTCTGAATGAGCTGCAGAGGTCGAATGGCGGTGGCAGGGGAGACCAGCCAGGAGGGAGTTGCAGTAGTCCAGGCGGGAGATGACAAGAATCAGTACCTGCTGTCAGTCGGGCCGGAGCCGGGGAGGAGGACAAGGACGCAGAGAGGCTTGACTGCAGGAGATTTATTCAAATAATATCATATATCTAATAACACCAAAATACAACGATCCCTTTCACATCACAATACTAACGCGGGTGAACATGCAAAACTACAAGACACACTGGCACAGGACAAAGGGAGACGCAGACAATAAGTATCCATGAGGGAGGTGAGGGAACAGGTGGAGACAATTAGGAATCAGGGGAGACAATCGACAGGAGACACCTGAGGAAGGGCAAGGCACCTGAAACGAGAGGGGGTTTAGACGCCACAATAAAACAGGAAGTCTCAAAATCAGACGTAAGACGGGACACAAACACAAACTTCACCAACATGTATGACACCTGCGCTGCCTTCTGAGTGAGAAGGGGACGTATTCTCCTGATGTTGTAGAGCGTGTATCTACAGGATCGTGTTGTCGCAGTGATGTTGGGAGTCAGGGAGAGTTGGCTGTCGAGTGTCACGCCGAGGTTCCTAGCGGTTGCCAAAGTTGCCAAAGTTGACCGTCAGGTCCTGGGTCAGAGAATCTTTTTTCCGGAAAGAGAAGTAGTACTATTCTGGAGTAAATGTACTCCTTTCCACCACTAGCTACTTCCATGCTCCTTCAATTGTGGCCGTAGTTTTCTGTTCCGCTGAAGGGCATAGGCTCATTTAAAAAAGGCACTTTTCTTCAAGTTGATTTACCAACACATACCACAATGCTCCCTAAATCAGCAGCTGATGTATCCGGGCTCCATGATTGCTCTGATAGCTTGGACGGGCCGTGGAAAAACGGTCATTTGAGCACTGTGAGTTATTTTTACAATAATTCCACCTACATTCTTTCATGCTTAATATTTTTATTCTCAGCAATGTGTACCTTCTGTACCATTATGTCACCATTCACCACACACTTAAACACACGCACGCACGCAGGCCAACAACACACACCGACCCACACGCGTGTGTAGAAGATGAGCATAGCAGAGAGGAACCTGCTCTGCTGGCTGTGTGCGAGTGCTGATCCTGCTCTTATACAGGAAACTAAGCTCTCTCTGCTTAATGCCCAAAAGAAAAGCTCTTTAGCTGTCATTATGCCCCCGCTCTGCCCTGCAGCCCCTCATTCCACCGTCCTCCCAACTCCCCCCGACATCCCTAACCCAACACTTTGCTCTGTAAAACACAACTTTTAGATGTGTGTCAATGATCAGATCAATACTGCACCGTGGTATCAACCTTACAGTGGTTTCCTCCTGCTCATCCCACCTTGGTGGTGGTAGTGAAAGAAATCCCACTGTAGGGTTAGGCAGCCAAGTCTTACTTAATCCTAGCTTTTGTAATAACAAGATAAAAGACAGCTATAATGCAGCAGTTGGAGGCGTCCGGTTCGACAAAAGATGATCCCACTTTGATACGTAGACCAAGGTGATGGATAGAAGAGACGCTGTTTGAGGACAGATCAACCCTGGGAATTGTATTGTTTGATTTGGGACTTACTTACTTACTTTCAACCAGCAAAACGTAAAAAACTTTTAGACTGTACATTGTCGTCCTGGAAATAATTCTATTCAACATTTAAGCAAACTCCCAAGGGAAATAATATGAGTTTGAAAATTAAGAGATAGACAATCTCTTCAACTGAGAAAATATTGCCAGTGCAACTGTGTGCTGGGGAAATACTTCAAAGCAGCACTTACACATTGCTCTGTTCCTCATGGTGAGTGCTGTTGTGTCTTTGTAAATCGCCAACACTTAAGAAGTGTTTCTATGCTGCAAAGATTCAGACTGCCTGTAATTTCCATATAGGCCCCGTCCCGGTTATTGTTCATGAAGTAAACCTTTTTTTAATATATCATATATATCATACCTTACAAAGAGAGCGCTCTACTAATGTCTCCTCAGCAGCGAGTACACTACTAAACCTTAAATTTGATCTGGTGTAACACATACGATTTCTTAGAGCAGTTTGGAAAGTATTGACTCCTGAAGCCTCAAACATTTCGATGGCACTACTCCCTCTAATATTCTCATGGCGTCATCGGAAGCTACTTGAAGTCTCGGTAAGCTTGCCTTTTTTGTATCTGACCAAACGTGTGCTTAGGCACAGATCCTATAACATTGCCTATAAATTCTTTTGTAATTCTTTTGCCTATAAATTCTTTTGTAATAAAATGTCCAAGAATTAAAACTTTATCCCAGACACAAAGATTGTCATCAGACAATTTGAACTAAAGAAACCTTGGACATTCATCCTCTAACATTTATCAAGATAGCACTCCTACTGCCATGGGATTTGATCTCGTGATAAACAATGGATTAAAAATCACAGGATCATATGCATATTATGGTTAACTAGAGTTTTACTAATCCTTTACCCATTTCTTGGAAATCATCAGATGAAACAATCAAAACAAAAATCAATCAGATGTTTTCATCTAGAGGAAAACGGTTGAGACCTATTTTCTTTGCATTTTCCGGTGGGCATACCAGCAAGCCGGAGCTCTCACTGTGTTTTTGGGACAACTCTTTGACTAAACTTTATATCATTACTCCGATCAAAAGCACATATTAATCGATTATGTGATTTGATCAATATTACATATAGGAAATGATGAGTTTTGACCTCCATATCTATTTATAAAAAAAACTTTCAGGCACATGGTCAAAGGTCAGGGCCGTGTTTGGCTTTAAAAACGCAATTGTTTATCTGTGGAGTTAATACATTTACATAATCTATCCAAGCGGATTCTTTCTAGAACTTTTGACCGTATCACTTTGTATTCTGGACAAAGTGATGGAATTATTTTGGCTGCGTACTTTGCCAGCTCTCTCATTAATGACTTGCACCAACATAACAGACGGCATTCAGTCTGGTAGCATGCAGCCAGTAAAACGTGACAGGAAGAGGAGGGAAATTACTATAACGCTGTCGCCCAAACTAAGCTGCATTGTCTATTCCTAAAATTCCATCAAAAGTATATGGGAAATTACATTTTACAGTTGTTAGGAACTGTGATTGCTTTCCTCTTGGCCATGGAATCATCCCTCATGGCTTGCTCATTTTTTCTCTTTTACAAAGGAAGCAAACCGCATATTTATGTCTTAAATCGGTGAGCTTCTTGTGCACAAGCACAGGCTTTTGTCTGCCTGTCAATTTGTTTTTGTGCTTGTAGTTGGGAATACTGCGCATTTACTATCTTAATCTTAATAATATTATTATACTGTACATAAAGCAGAACTCTCTCCTGTTCTCGACATGAGTACTGACATTGTCAGTACATATAGTTGCCTCTCCAGGTAGATGAATTCCCTTTAAGCATTTGTCTGTGTGAGGATAATCATCTAGCTCCCCTCTTTTTTGAGGGTGGACCAGCCAGGTTATTCTATAAAAAACACATCTACATTTTTCCATTAAATATTCAAGGATAATAAATGAATTATCATTGTGGGTAAATTGTCTTGCAATGGCACAGTCAAGACCAACCCAGACCACATTTAGTTCTTCTTTACATCAGAAAGACCGCCTGGTGTCCTCCGTGGGACTATTCTCAAGCCCATAGCCCTGTGAAAGTCACCATGGAGAGACAGTCTCTCGTATACATTGTCCCCGTTCTCCTAAAGGTTGTAAACAACCATGTGGCCAGCTTCATCCCCTGCGCTTTGCCCCACATGCAGCCCATAACAATTCCATGACAAAAAGGGATTATCAGTTAGCAGGGTAAGTAATTGCCCATGGCACGCATTCCCCCCCACAGCTAGTGCAACCTTTGACCTGACAACTCCCGTCCTGCCCAGCTCATAATAGACAAATGATCCTTCTGGCCAGAGTTCCGGAATAAACATTTCATCTCATTTCATTCAGCAGATACTTGGCTGAAATGATAACGCCCACGTTTCAATCTTCATCAGTCCTGGACACAAACAAATGACCATCATAAAGACTCATTTATTCACACCTCAAGATTAACATTATGCACTTCTTTCTTGTGGCACATTGGGTCACTCGACAGCCAACGTCTTCATCCCCATGAACTGTTGTCATTTTCAAAGAACGAGTACGTACCAACTCATGGCAGATATTCCCAAAACACAGTGAAAGCCCAGAGACGAGTTGGGAGGGACTAACCGGGTCCATCTGAGGTCCGGCTGCAGGGGGGATAGAGCAGCACAGCCGGTGGAGAACAGCTGTTCACTGCTGTGCAGGGTGGATGCCAGTGTTGGGTTAAGCCCAGCGGACTCTGACACAAATACACACAAAGCCTGTGAGATCCGAACGCTTCCGCCAAACATGTCACCCAACAGTCTTGGGCCTTGGAAGCACGCCACGTGACTTTTATATGTGCTTTCTTGGCTGCTCTCCTTTTCTTTTTAATATAGGATTATGTATGTGTGTACGGACAGAGGATAATAATTGTTGTTTGGCTGTATAGTCGCTTCGTCAGGACTCCTCGGCATTCCAACAAAACTGCTGTGTTATGTGTGGGTTACAAAACTACATTGTTAAATGTAGGTCAAACATGGTGGTTTGGGCTGAAACAAATGTGGTTTTTATGAGAGTAGAGTGTGCTGTGTGCCTTAGTCGAAGTAAATACTTTTATGTTGAATTTTGATTTCACAGAACAAAACTCATTCACGTTTTTGACTTGTCTATCTCGAGGAAGTCTATCTACAGGTGCACACTACCACAGGACAAGCCATCCACATGTTGAAACGCCATTGAAACGGCCACAGCAGTGACAGTCTTGCTCCGGAGACGCTTCATGCTTCCTTCTCACCTGACCTAAAAGCGCCTCTATATTCATTGAGTCATTTAGTTTGGCAAATTATGTCACTGTTGATGAATATTCCTCAACATGGTGAAGTGTTTGGTTTTGTCTAGCGGAGATGGACTTAGTTGTGCTGGTGGAACTAAAACAGATCAGAGGTTTATTGAATTAATCCCAAAACAGTGTAGCATTTAAGAAGTTAGGATCTGGCAGACATCGTCCATCAACTTCAACTAAGTCTGACAACCAGGCATAGTGCTAGCGGAGTCTCTCGTTGTGTCCACACGTATATAGATTGCCCATGAAGTGAAATAGATGATCACAGACATTATGATGAAGACTCATTTCTGCAAACATGCGTGCTCAACAGTCACTGATTTCCTGCTGCTCTGTTAGTTTACTTAGTCTTATTTATTACATGTTATGGTTCCTAGATGGTTAGGTGCCCAAAGCCTCTTGGTTAGGTTAGGGAAAGTGTCATGAAGTTGGTTAAAATAATCATTTTAATCCTCAAAGTTATCTCAGGAGAGGTCTTTTAGCCTGCAAGACTGCAGATGGACTCTTTTCTATTCATCCGCCCCATTCACCTTCCTACAGACTTTTTCTCTCATGATATGTAGTTGAAAATGTTTTGGTGTGTACATTGGCATCAGAGCTTATGTAGGTAGCTGCTGTAGTAACAAAGTATCTGGTAAATGGATGAATCAGTTGCAAAGCTTATTATTTTTACTTCAAAAAGATGAAGGAATATAGTCAAGCAGGTTATTTCAGACATGAAGGTGATTCAGCATGGCACAGTTTTAATCCCAAATAAATTGGATTAAAAAAAGGAATGACTTTTTCCATCTTCTTCAAGTAGGTTGCAGAAAGAGAGCTCATATTCAGCCCTCGCAGTCCTTTGAAAGCCCGAACAATTGAACAATATTAATGTCTCGTTCAATTATTTTTTTAACAATAATGCTTCTCCTCAAATGACCTGTGATTATGTCTTCTCCTCTCCTCCTGGCAGGAGGTGAAGTACTTCCAGTTTCCGGGGGAGCTGCTAATGAGGATGTTGAAGATGCTGATTCTCCCCCTCGTTGTGTCCAGGTACGGGACTGTGTGTCGCTCATTATAATCCTCACAGCATTAAGATGTTAAATGCACCAATACATTTGAGTACAAGTGTAAAATATTGAATAATGAAATAGATAAAAGAAAAAAGAAGTTGTACCAAAAAGAAAATCTGACTAATTTCAGCTGGAAACCCACGATGCCCCTAAATTACATTTTTTTACCGTTTGGCAATGCAAACCTTTCAAGCCTCAAGAGTGCAGGCAAACTAAGAGGTCAGGAAGCTGTTGGTCAGAATCGTCCCAGTACAGGAATAGAGGTCTTGGGAGCACATGGCAGTCACGAGTGCTCAACCCTCCCTGCTTCCAACTCTTTAATTCCCACTCGCCCACCAAGATGACTCCTGAGACTTTGGAGGGGGGAATGGAAGAACCTGTGACTGATGTCTAAGTTGCTTTGTACAGACCAAGTCATTACATGTACAGTACAACGTCATTACAGGCACAAGGTCCTTACATGTAGAAGGCACGTAGGCCCAACCACCTGGAAAGATGTCCGCCCTTGAAAGGAGTGTTTTGATATTTGTGTGATAAACAAGTTTGGGCTTAAGATGGAAAAAAGCTGCACAACTCATACTGCACAACAAATCAAATAATTGAAATGCCTTTACAAAGAGTAGTTATTATCAAGCAACGGTGCATTGTATCCGGTGCAGTTGTATGGCTCCAGTGTTTTCTCTGCATTCGTCGCCATAGTTCTCAACCTCTCCACGCATGGAGCGAAGGAGAGACAGGTGGAGCGACGATAATGTTGTTGCTACCGGTTACAAACAGGCTCGGTAGTGAACGGCACACTAACATGCTGAAAGTGTTTTTGTGTATTCAGCTGACCTGGTGCAGATTTGGTAAGAAGGAATCGTGGCGCTATTTTGACCTTATTGTTCTCTGCCACGTTTGCTGGAAGTGATGTAATGTGGCTGAAGGGCCTTTTTCTGAACCAGACTCAGTTAAAAAAAATACCCTTTTAAAAGCTAGATTGTTTTATATGAAGTAAGGAACACCACACAAGACAACATAAAAAGGACTTTAAGTCTCACAAAAGACATGTAGAACCAAGCTGAAAAAAAACATGATGATTGCACAAATAGTAAATGAGGGCTCACAAATCATCTGTCCTTCACTAATGTTCCAATCAATTCATGCTCTAGTTTTAATGAAAATGTGAAGTATTTAAGTCTTTGAAGTGAACATTCTTTGAACATTCCAGAAACATCAGCAGGCCCACTATCTGAAGTATAAAGCTCTGGTTATGAAGCATAGCACCAAATGATGGAGGCAGTAACCTCACTCCATTATTATCCATTACCGAAATCCACAGGGAGCAAGCGCACAGACATTTCCTTTAACTCTTCCCTAATAGGACAATTCGCTCATTTTGAATTACATAACTCAAACCTAATTGTTTATGCATTCACAGTGGGAAGCTGAAAGAGTGTGTCTTTCACAATGTAGGTCTGAGGGTAAAGGAAGTATTTTTGGGCCCATCGCCTAACAGACCAGGAGGGTGTAATCCCAGAGAGTTCCACGGAGCTCGGCCGTCTCCACACGGCAAAATTCTTGGAGGTAATTGTTCGGTGTTCGGCAAAAGTGTTGAAGTGCAGAGTTGAGATCACACTGCAAAAAGTTGATTCAACTCTTACAGAGTCAATTGTACGAAAGAGCTGGAGTCATTATCCAGTGTCAAGATCAGATTCAATTGCAACACTTAGTAAAGTTAAATTAACTCTTTTAATAGGTTTGAAATGTAACTGTACAGTGTCACACTTCTTGGTGTTCTATTTAACTCTACGTACTGTGGCGCATGGAGTAGAGAGGGTGAGCCTGGAGCCGCAAGTTTGGCGGTTTGAATCCCGGCTGCTACGTGTCCCATGTCAAAGTGTCCCTGAGCAAGACACTTAACCCCTAATTGCTAATAAACGCTAAAATGTAAAAACTATGGGTTAAAAATGCAATGTAAGCTGCTTTGGGTGTCAGATAAATGACATGTAATGTATTAAACACTGGGCAGATTTATTTTTTAAAACTTATTCACAGTTAACACTTTGTTGAGTGTTGATTTAACACTGACAAGATTAGGACAATATAAACACCAGCTTATAGTTAAAATTCAATCTCACAGAGTCAATTTAACTTTGAAATTTGATGTGCAGGGAAGGGGAGACGAGTTGAGTTGTAACGTCCAGTCAATGAGCAGAATTGTCAGAATTGTCATTTCTCCATATCTGGAAAGGACACACATAGACAGAGATTCCTTTCCTTATAGCTAGCTGCTGTGTTGGAAGCGTTCAGTATCTACTCATCACTGTGTGGCCTCCTGGTCCTGAATGAGAGCTGTGGAGGATTAAGCCTCTTTACATTCACAAGAGAAATCCCTCAAACCACTGACGCTGATGTGATACCAGCTTGGCTCTGTAATTACATTGCTCTCTATGTGGCTTCTGGTGGACCTTCGGGTGATAATGAAGAAGCGAGTCGAAGCACTCTTCTTTATAGACTGTGTGAATTATTCATATGGATTACTGAACGGATTTGAAGCAACAGTTTAGTTCTCAAAATGTTTCGCCCCCGGAAACGATAAGCAAACGCAAACACCCTGAAGAAAGCCATTTATCCCCTTGTTTTACTTTGAATGCAGTCTCATATCTTAAGCGGTTGGAAAGAGCCGTCAGAAAATATAATTACGTTGCCAGCATTTGTGTGAAGATAAATATTTAATAAAGATGTGTTGCTCAATGTTTGGCGCTCTCTGAAAATCTCAAGATGTAGAGAGTTGCGCTGAAGAAGTTGAATGACTAATACAAATAAAAAGCTAAAAACTGATTTCTGCTTTGACAAATATGTTAATAACAAAAGAGCAGAGGTTAATTCCCTAACGGCAAAGAAACAAAGGGTTGACCTGCACCGAAATAAACTACACAGTATATCTTTAGAATTGCAAATAAAGAGTTGCTGCTAGTGTTTGGCTCGTGTTAAAACTTCATTTCACAACATATTTTTATGGTTTGGCATCAATAACCAATCTATCAAATGATTTCTCATAATTGGTGTACACTCAATATGGCAATAGTCAAATATCTAACAATTAAGGTTTGAACCTGAGCACAGACTATATATCTATGGGGTCAGATCGGTCTCAAAAATTGAAAATGCACACAGAATGACTGACAAATGCAAACAAAAAAGATTCACAAATGCACACGGAACGGAATTCACAAATATATTGGATTTGCAAATGCACAGAGAAGGATTTAGAAATAAATTACAATGTACACATAAATAAATTACTATATATTCATTTTATAGTAGAGGCTTTGACAATTTGGCAATTATTGCCACCTTTGGACAAGAATATTAGAGATTATAGAGAGGTGGCCAACAGTAGCCCTAATGAACATAATTGAATATCAGTAACATTTAGATTTTTTTAGTATCAAATAGCAATTCAACTGAGGAATTATTTTCGAGGTTGTTACGTAATACAGGAAGTGCCAAGGAATAATGACAACCATATCAACATTGCAAATATAATACTTACCATCCACCAAAAATGTAGTTGCACGGTCTCCACCATGTCTGAAAAGCACACGAAGGGGCCTGTGATAGTGATTGATGAAGATTCAAAAGATTCATGATATTTATTGTCATGTGAACACGTTAACAGAGTTACTGTGTACTATGAAATTCTTATTTTGCTTTGCCCTCCTTGCACATAGAAACAGATCTAAAAGAGAGAAGAAAAGAAGACACTGAAGAGCAAGCTATATAATTATATGCATTAGGCACACGCTAAAGTGCATCGTGCAACATTAAAGTGCACCATTTTATGAACATGGTAAACACACCATTTGAATAACCGATAGTTAATTGAAAATGCTTCCAAATGTTGTTACAGATGGTATGGACAATTTTATTGCTTAGTTTGGAGGACTTGTTACATTGGAAAAAGTCACACTGACATATGAATGGCTCACTGATATTTTAAGTCACTTTTGAACAGGAGGGAGAACACCTCACCACGCTGTGGTAGAAGCTTTCATGTCTAAACGAATATTTTAACCTCAACTTTATTCCAATGTTTCTTCCCAGTTTGATGTCAGGACTGGCAGCCCTCGACGCCAAGTGTTCCAGTCGGCTCGGTTTGATCACAGTGTCCTATTACCTGTGGACCACCTTTGTTGCCGTGGTAGTGGGAATCATCATGGTCTCCATCATCCACCCAGGCGGTGCAGCCCAGAAAGAGGACTCTGAGGATAGCGGCAAGCCTATCATGAGTTCAGCTGATGCTCTGCTGGACCTCATCCGGTAGGATCGACATAACCTCCATCTGACTGTACATGTGCACCCCACGGACAACCGGTTCCTCATTCATGATGGGAACATATGAGAGCATTAGTCAATACATGGCAATTACATTGGGCTTCATACTTAAATGGTACAAATGGAGCACATGCTGTTCTGCTCTTTGTAATGTTTTTAGTTATTGTCCTTATTATTATTGTGAGATATAAAAGGTCATGGAGGTACCATTAATAAATACAGCAGAGGTCTTCAACAGACAATATTTTTCTACAAATTTAAATGTCTTCAGAATCAGAATTGTATTTACGGTCTTTAAATACACATTAACATGAATCCAACATATTGTAGCGAACTGATAAATTGATGGAGAAGACGTTATCTTTCACTCCGCGGAACACACATTCAGCTTCCAACAGGAGCTCTCTCAAGCTGGAGACCGGTTCATTTACTAGCACAGGCACTAGTATTCAGTATTGAACTTCTGTTTAAAAAAATGAATTGTCAAAATCACAGCAACAGAGAAGCCTTTCTGTGTGGAGTCTGCATGTTCTCCTCGTGTCCGGTAGGTTCTACTCCAGCTTGCTCCTACAGTCCAAAGACATGCTCTGGGGATCAGGTTAATTGGTGACTCCAGTATGTATATGTGAGTGTGGATGGTTGTCTGTCCCTACGTCGGCCCTGTGGTTGACTGGTGACCAGTCCACCTTCTGAGGATAAGCGGTATAGAAGTTGACTGAGCAGCAGAAGAGGCCAAGACACCCCAACTAGTTGTTTGTATTTATCCACCCATAGACATTATATATAGAAGCAAACCATCTCATTCCCATCATGAGATTTTTTATCATGAAAGTAGTGAATTGGGGGCCAGGAACCGCGTCATTGAGGTCCCGCCCATACATCTGCCTGAACCAATCACAGTAAAAGGTAGTTAGCGTGAGCCACGTTGCACCACTAACGTAGCTGCCTGGGAATTTCTGCTAAATTTCCATGTCTTCAGTTTTGTGGTGCTGTTTCCCTGCACAGATTACTGCTGGTGACTGCCAATTACATCATCAGGGTTATTTGTTGTTTAGTTCCCTCAAGGAAGGACAACATGCAACTGCCTTACGGGCCTGTGTTGTGCTTTTTGTGAAATGTAAACTGTATGAGGTGAGTTGCGCCTCACCTTTCTGGCCCTATAATAAATAATTAATTCACAGCACATGAACGTGATGTATTGGATGTGTGAAAAGTAAATCCATATACATTGTACAGACAGCATGTTCTGGAATAAGGTGTTAGACAAACAGCACAGTGCAGTGGTGTAGTTCAACGAATGGTATGTGGAAAACAATATGACACAAACATTATTATATTCTATGATATCAATGATATATGCTCCCATAACTGCAGACAGGGAACTGTATCTGTGAGCTTATACCATCTTAGCTAAGAAACATTCTGTTCTGTTACTCATGAATATAAATCAATATTAAAGCTAAAAGAATTGAAGCTCTGGACAAGATGGCACAAAATAATATCAGGCCCAATTAATTATAAACGGAAAACTAAACTGGAGTAATAACCCCTCACTAAAGCAACACTCTAAAAAATGTCACCGTAAATTAACGGTATTTTACAGGCAGCAAGGACGGCAGGAATTTACCGTATAAATTTTACGGTATAATACCGCAATGTTTTTTTACACTATGTTACCGTAAAATGGATAACTGTATGTCACCGTAAACTTGAACCAATTTTACTGTGAATTAACTTCAATTTACTGGCAGTCGACACTAGTAACTTAGTTTTATTTACAGTGCCCTACCGTAATATACGGTATGTTGCCGTATATATACGATTACTGTTTTTGTGTTATATATGAATGTTACCGTTTACTTATAACCGTATACTTTTGCATTTCATTCCCCTCAAATTAAAGAAAGGCAACCAAACTCATTTCGGTCATAGTGGTTGGAGTTTATTAGATGCCTTTAAGACAAAAATGTTAGGTATTTGTAACCAAGAACAAAACATAAAATATGCCGCATGTATACAATAATAAAAAAATGAATCATAAAATCATTGGGAACAAGGTAAACCAACTGCAACAATACACTGTGGAACACTTTCAATTCACCGCAGCAAACGACTGGCGTCCTTAATCCAGTGCCTCTGCAAAACAAACCAAAATAAAATATTTAGAAACACTATCATTGGTAAAATATTAAAATTACAAAGTTGAGGAAGACAACAAGATGTTGAACTGCACAGGTGTTCTGGATGAACTGAGATTACGCGTCTGACGTCACGTTCAGGAGCAGTCGGTCACGATTGACACTCAAATGACTTTTAGGCAATGAACACTTTGTGAAGTCTGCTATTATTGTAAATTGACAGGTTTAACTGTTCATTCATGACATTGGCCGTTAATTTACAATCAAGGGATGGAAATTTAACTGTATGTTACAGTTATTATGACATACTGTAAGATACCGTTAGAAATGCACCGTAAATTTACAGCAATTTGTTACAGTGAAATGTCATCCTCACAATTTTTCAGAGTGTTTTGAATTTTGCAACAAAGACAACATTTGATTTTTAAAGCTTTTCAGTTCCCGTATTTTAAAATATGTACTAGAGAGAAAGCTGCATGTCGCACTTCAGGCTCCTGCTCTTTATTAAATCTGTTTGCTGTGAACACTGGGATGATTTATTTGAAGCCTACTGACTCTGACTCACTGCCAGGTCCGTCAACAGAACAAAAACCTTGTGAAGAAGGGTGTGATTGATATAGATATGGAAGAATGTAACATAAAATGTTTTCTTATAATATACAAGCATAACGATGTTAAAACGTATTAACCTAATGGAAAAAGGTATCTAATGGTTTGCGTTTTTTCCTACAGTTCTTCATATCAGAGGCATACAAAAAAGTGTTTTAATAAATGTGCATCCTTCCTTCACAGCAACATGTTCCCATCTAACTTGGTCCAGGCCACATTTCAGCAGGTGAGACAATCCACATCACACATCACTTTGAAACACAAATGTTAGGACTCTTTCTGATTCTGTTTCTATTCCCTGGCAACAGTATCGAACAAGCAGCGAGTACACTTTGATACCCAAGCCAACGGTGAGTCAGGCCCAATCAGAGTCCACCACGCGGCGAGCGCTCATTTATGGCATCCAGGACGATAATGGAACCGACGTCCAGAACTTTGCCCTTGACCTGACTCCGCCTCCCGATGTGCTTGTTCGCATTCGGGAAGGAACAAGCGACGGAATGAACGTCCTTGGAATTGTTATATTTTCTGCTACCATGGGTAAAATGGGTGGGGGCTACAGGCAGAATTCATCAGGCCCAACTTAAATGCTTCAGTCCATCGTTTTAACGATGGTGCCATTTATTTCCACAGGAATCATGTTGGGAAGAATGGGACCAAATGGCAGCGCCTTGGTGAACTTCTGCCAGAGCCTGAATGAGGCCGTCCTTAGAATTGTTGCTATTGTTATATGGTAAAAACCTCATCCAAACATACGTTGATTCAGACGAAAGAAAAGATCGTCACAATCTCATCATAGTGTCATGCTCAAGGCTTGAATCACTTCATAACTTTAATGCGCTACCACAGCGCCACCCACCCCTGATACCGAAAGATCACCTAAACATTACTGTCAACACTGAATCCATGCAACCCATCTGATAGAGAGCTGTTAAATAACAATGCAGGCAGCACAGGGTGAGAGTACAGAAGCCCCCCTCATTGAAGTAAATGTATGGATTCTACAATTTGATGGAAGTTAGCTGATATGACATTCCTGCTGTTTTCATGCAGAATATGTCTCTAGATGTTAGAACCGTTAACATGTACTTTAAAAAGGAAGGATAGTGTACACAATTACTGAACTGATTTTAAATCTTGTTGTACCATTGCAGCCCTTTTAATTACACCTTGTCCTGGCAGGTACTTCCCGTTCGGCATCGTGTTCCTTGTGGCCGGTAAGATCCTGGAGATGAGTGACCCCTCAGCCATGGGGAAAAAGCTGGGCTTCTACGCCGTTACCGTGGTGTTTGGGCTGGTGTTGCATGGCCTGTTCATCCTGCCTTCCATGTACTTCTTCATCACCAAAAAGAGCCCCATCGTTTATATACGGGGAATCCTGCAAGCCCTACTCATTGCCCTGGCGACTTCTTCCAGGTAAAGGAAATGACTACGGGGGAACAAACTTGTTTTTGTTGCTACTGAGCTCAGGAAACATCTGGTGCGTGGGAGGAGATGGGAATTTAAAGGAGCATTCCACACATTTGAGTAGACTGGCGCCCACCCATCCGTATCCATGCATGCACATGTTGTTGATATTTTCGACACCTTCTCTTTACCAGACGTTCAGTGTATTTAGTGAACACCGACAGTGATCAGGTATGTTGTGTCTGATTAACGACAGTTTTGCTGTGGTAGACTTTGTGTTTTCTTTTTCTACCCACATAGAGAAATGAAAGCAACCCAGTGGCTGCCTGGACCACAGAAAAGCCACAAACTGAAAATCTGGAACACAGATTTATTTGGAAAATGCTCCCTAGCAATGACGGTTGTGTGATTTCACATGATTTGGTTTTGGCATGGCGCAATAAATGTTGAGCAATCAATCTTTGTCGCGGCCGACTGGAGACGGCAGTATGTATGGAGATTCAGCGAGTTCTTTATTCACTTTGTTGAAGCATAACCTGCATCCTGAATGTTTCATAAGGGTTCCTGCTGTTTCTCATACCATAGCAAACACCACTGGTCCACGCCACACATGCCCGGGACTCATAAATAATGGCATTCTTATCTCCTGACCGTTGATTGTTCTGAGTTCTCTGTCCTCTTCTCTGTCTTCCTCAGCTCTGCCACATTGCCTATAACCTTCAAGTGCCTCTTAGAGAACAACCACATTGACCGCCGCATCATCCGCTTTGTGCTCCCCGTGGGCGCCACCATCAACATGGACGGCACCGCTCTCTACGAGGCCGTGGCAGCAATATTCATCGCACAAGTTAACAATTACGAGCTGGACTTTGGCCAGATCATCACTATCAGGTCAGTGGACCGTGCCGTATACCAGCTGTTACTCTAAGCTCATTAATGCAGGGAAGATTTTATTGGGATTATAAAGCAATGTCGAGGTCATTAAATCCTTTAAACTGGCAAGCAGATATACATTATGCATAATGTATTACTTTTCAAATGTCCACAATACACTGATTAGTTGAAGCACAAATGTGCCTACATCTATAACTCAGATAAAAAGTGCTAGTTTTAAATGTGACGCATGAGAAGAGAGACGAGGTTGATTCATCTCAGGGTCCTTCATGTTCAGGACACAATATTATATAAGCACCTATGAAGACTTTGCGTTTGAGAAGGATCCTGCCTTTCACCAAGCAATCCAAGAAAGTGCAGTTAACATATCAAAGGTCCGCCCTACGACCTACTAGGTGTTTCAGAAGCTGTTTCATCACCGACAAGAACTTCACTTAAACTCTGATGAACACTGATAAACACTGCTGCCTTTAGAATTTGTTTTTTAATCTTTTGATGATGATAGGTCTTGTATTTTTCCTAAACAGATTATTCAACCACTGTATATGGTTGAATAATTCTGATTAAGATTGAATCTGCTACCGTTTTATTGATTTCTACAAATTTGTGAGGATAAAGCAGACCCCCTGTGAGTGTTCTGATGTGTAAAAATCAGTTTATATGTTACTCGTGAAGAAATACATTGAACCTTTGAATTTTGGGAATCTTTTGAAAAAAAAAAATAGACAGCCCTATAAGACATGGCGATACCAGGCTAAAAGCACATCTATGTGACAGCCCAGTGTGTGGACAGTAACCATGGAAGGTTTCACGTTGACAGAGTACTGACAGCTACTCTAGAGGAGGCTTTTGTGCACTCACGACATCCAGACCCACACAGCAGTCTGAAGTACATCTGCACCCTGTGAAAGGTGCTTTTTCTCTGGTCATATTGTTCAGAAGAGAGGTTCTTTATCATCTGAAAACCTTGTTGACCTTGTGTGTCTTTGATACTGGCTCGGTGCAGAAGAGTAAGTAAATGTAAAGTGTGTGGAATTGATAAAAAAAGTGGACGTTAAAAGTTATTTTTGTTATTGGGTATCTGCTCAAGTGTTTTTTTTACTTCACTGAGATGGAAAGGAAATCCACAGTTTTTACAGACTAAAAGTGTTTTTTTTAACTAAACCACTTCCCTCTAATAGGGACCCTTAGTACTGAACATATGCTGCATGATGCATTATGCCGTCCCTTGTTTCTGGTACCTGTTCATAAAAAAAGAAACCAGATTGATATACTGTTGCTGTTGCTCCTCTTACATTGATCTGATAACATTACTTTAAAATAAAAGCGTGCAATACAATCTTTTTTAAATGTATTAATGAATTTTACACACACAATGCAATTTAATCACAGAAAATCAGGCAATTAATCGATCACTTGTCAATATCTCTTTTATTTGCAACTATAGAATTTTCTACATAATTCAACATAGCAACTGTAGATAGAAACCATCCGCTTATCTCCCTCTGAAAAGAGCCATGTGGCCTCATTAAACCACCGTATCCAAGTCGCGGCACAGCCCGACCTTTGACCCCCCTTGCTTTTTCTCCCTATGATGAGCAGTGGGATCATCCCCTGCGCAGCTTCTGGATCTGCACCAGATATTAGATGTAACCCCACATACAGTTCACTCTCCACACAATCTGTATATTTAAGAGCTCGTCCGGTTTCACAGGGAGGACGCTTTTGATCAGTCGGAAGCTAAAGGGTGTTTTGAACTCGATTAAGCAAGCGTTGAGTTCAGCTAAATGAACGGCTGAGTCTGTGAGGATACAGACACGAAAGGAGGCTTGTGGCCTGTTTTGTTCCCCATGTGCACAATTTGGTGGCGTGGTAACCTCTTTCAACTGATTGTGATGATGGTTTTGTCTTTAGAAACTCCTAAATGTTCTGTATGTAGAGTATGCTTGGTTATAGCAAATAAACCACAGTGAGGTAAATTCATGAACAATGTTTACTTACAATGTCCTTACAATGAGACTGAATGGCCCAAAGCACTCCTCTCCGTTTAACATGTTGAGCCTCCCCCCTCCATCCCAGTCCCGTTTTGGGTCTGTTGTTGCGCTGGGACGGAGGAGTCATCTTAGCGCAACCTTTGGTATCTGTCTTTTCTGTTCCTGTATGATTTTGAACAGTCAATTGTAAAAAAGATGTGCCATTATTATCTCTTCAGTTGTTACATTACATGTTGCTCTTATGTTTACTAATGGACATCGGGTTTCTAAATCTCCAGCATCACAGCCACTGCGGCCAGTATCGGTGCAGCCGGGATTCCACAGGCTGGACTGGTCACCATGGTGATAGTGCTAACGTCCGTCGGCTTGCCAACTGATGACATCACTCTCATCATTGCAGTGGATTGGGCATTGTAAGTAGCATGTGTGTCAGAACTAATAATCTCACAGCCAAATCACATGAGCCCCTCTCATCTTCCTAATCCCTCATTTTGGTAAAATATTTAAAAAAAAGATTTGGTTTAAGTTGAACTCTTCCTCTTGAACGCCTTTGTCTTCTACAGAGACAGATTCCGCACCATGGTAAACGTAATGGGGGATGCGTTGGCAACAGGCATCATGGCCCATATCTGCAGGAAAGACTTCATGAAAGAAGGCGATGGGGTGAGTTTTATTTTAAGCTTCCTTTCTCTGCAAAAAGAGAGATAACACGGACAGAGATTTGCACAAATGTGTCACAAAGCTAATTTGTGATTGAAAGGTGGTCCAGGTATGCTGTGACCACTACTTCCTGAAAGTCAGAACTACATATTACATATTCGACTCATATTTCTGTTGCATCATTAAATTACATGTCGTTTAGCTGTGGCTTTTATCCAAAGCGACTTACAATAAGTGCATTTCAAACATGAGGATACAAACTCAGAAGAACAAGAAACAAGAAAGTGCAATTTCATAAAATAAGCCGATTTACAACTTTCTATAGATTAGTGCCATTATAAGTACAATTTAAGTGCTACAGTTAGTTAGTCTTTTAGTGGAGGTGGAGTCTGAAGATGTGAAGGCTCTCTGCGGTCCTGGTGTCTTCAGAGAGCTCGTTCCACCATTTAGGAGCAAGGACAGCAAAGAGTCGTGATCTAGTCGAGTGTTTTGCTCTCAGTGAGGGAGGGACGAGCATGTAAGCTGGACCCGATCCATTCACAGCATGGTACGTGAGCACCAATGTTTTGAACTGGATGCGGGCGTCCACCGGTAGCCAGTGAAGAGAGCGGAGGAGTGGAGTAGTGTGGGAGAATTTCGGGAAGGTTAAAGACCAGTCGAGCTGCTGCATTCTGAATGAGCTGCAGAGGTCGAATAGCGGTAGCAGGGAGACCAGCCATCAAATATTAATGCTTCCTTTTCACTCCATAAAAGTAGACGTGGAGGAAGGAAGTACCTAGGATATAACCTTATGTTCCTTGCAGACATCATCACTTTTTTTCTTCCACCACTTTTTCACTTCACACCCTAATTACCCTTTTTGTGGCCCCGTCACCCCCCCAGGTCCCTTTGATCTGTGAGCCCAAACCCGTGCTGAACACCCCCCTTCTTATGAACTGCCACAACAACAACGGCAACTACCGCCCCCCTTCTTCAGGGGTCAAACACGAGCTTGTCCCCTCCGACGTGGCCCGGCTGATGCAGCTGGAGGAGGGCGTCCGGCCGCCTTCTGAGAGGAAGGAGCCTCCGATTCCTCCGAGGCACCTGAAGAAGAGCAAAGAGCACTGCACCATCGACATGAATGGCCTTGAGACCAACGTATAGCCTCTTCCTGGAGGCGTCTGTGTGGATGTGCAGAGGAGCGAGGACACTCTTACACGAGGGATTAAAGCCCAGACAGTCTCTTCTTCATGTGTTCATCTTATTGTTGTGGCGGACAGACTCATCGGTGACAACAAGTCCCAAAAAGAGAGAAAGCCTCTTTGTGTGGAAACTACTTGGCAGTAAAAGGCTTTCTGTAAGACGGGACAAGTCTCACACTGACACACTGGATTTATCACACAGAGAGGACAACAATATGATTTTATTCAGAAAACGTGTCCTCGGGGAAGATCTGCGGCACCTAAATCTTTGATTTCAGGTACATGCATTGATGGACTAACTTCCTATTTGATATTTACATTTTCTATAATTTATGATTTGATTTTTATTTTATACGACTGCAAGCAACCATCTATATGCGTTATTACAAGAGTCAAGACCATGTTGTCTGGTTTTAGCTGAATGAAGAGGAGGAAAAGTTGTATTGTTTAATTTTGCCTTAACGAAGCTGGTGGTGTTTGGCTTGAAAGGATGACAGGGAGAAAACAATCCAAAATTAGAATTTCCCTTGTGGTCATGATATAACAGCGGTACAAGGGTCAACATAACGATTCGTTTGAACAGCCACATTCAATTCAACTTTCCCTGCAGCCTAAAACAACCACCGTTCAGCATCGGCCGAGTGCTCCTTGATGGTTGGTGGAGGGAAATAAATATCACACCAGAGCTGAACTCTCTTTATCTACAACACATGAACTTACTTTGGATCTAACGTTTTAGTCGACAACATGTTGATGCCATGCGGGTTCAACACATTACTCCTGCTCACACTGGCCATGAACTGATTGCACCCTGACAACTTTGTTGTGAGGCAGAAAATACACTTCCCTCCATGGTGATCATTCACTGTCCATTTGTTTTTTGGTTGTCTTTGTAGCAGGGGTTTAAAGTGGGAGTACTCCTGCCCAGTCGTTGCAGGAGTAGCAATTGTGTGTGATCTGGTTAAAGAGACAGTTCAGGGAATATGACGAGTTTCCCAAACCCAGGAACGAATGAATTAGGACAGAAAACAGCAGCATCAGGGTAATAGTTTGTTGAGGGTCTATGGATATGCGGAAATGGCACCACTACGAGACACAAGCACAGAACATGAACCTAAGAGTCCAATAAGATCAGAATCATAACCCAATAGTGAACTGCCCAGCAATGATGTTAACAGAGAAGGCTTTCAACAAGAACATTTGATGATTTATATTACTCAGAAAAACTTAGCTTGCTTTTTCAGTTCACACCTTGATTAGCTGCATTTAAAGCTGCAGGCCAAGACAATTCAGTTCAATACAGTCTTCATAAATTAGTTACTTACTATTTAATATTTCAGGCATTCCATTATAGAATGTAATTTTCGAAGCAGCCTTTACTGTACTTTAAGAGAGAAGAAGATGTATTTGTTATTAGTTTATGTAGTATTTATAATTCATCCAGTACCATTTGAAAACTGACAATAAATATTGTTGAGAAAAAAGTAAATAGAGCTTTCTTCATTTGATTTGTTCATTGTCTACAACATATGGATACAGTCATTGATGGTGGCAAATCAAATTGGCAGGTGTGTGCAGGACAGAAGGTGCTTTGAGGCATCAGCTCACAAAAATACGTTATGAAATTCACTTGTTTTGCTCCTTCTATATACACTATATGGGAGTGAATGAAAGCATAGGAACATTATTTAAGGAATGATCATTGTGCGGTTTTAAAGCAGGCTAGAAACTAGTTATTGTTACCATAAACTCATTTTAAGTCAAGTGAGAAGTAGTTTTAGTCGCTCCCTTCTCAGCTTAACCTTTAGGTTACCAAGGCTGCTGCCACTTTGTTTAAGACGAGGCCCAGGTTGACATACTTTAAAAACCCTGCTCGGTGGTAAGCAGACGTTCAAAATTTGACTTTTGTTTTTCTGCAAAATCAGTCATTGATGCTGGCAAATCAAATTGGCAGGTGTGTGCAGGACAGAAGGTGCTTTGAGGCATCAGCTCACAAAAATACAATATGAAATTCATTTGTTTTGCTTTGTGGCCAGTGTGATCAGGAGGTATGACAACATGGAGTCTTTATTAAGTGGACACATATCTTTTAAAGATGAATGATTCCACATGGAATTGAACCCTTTTGGCACAAAGGCTGAATCTCACTGTAGTGAAAAACGTCTTGGATTTTCTCGTTTTATTAACCAATTTGTCTGTGCAAAGCCACCGTCATTGATTTCAGATGGAATGGGCTGCCGATATTGTTCTCATGGAAAGTTCCTGGAACATATTTACAATATAGAACATGATGTATGCATTAGCTGCTCGTAGGAGTATCTTTATATAATGACAGCATATACATTTGGGCACGTTAATGCATTATCACAATTAACCGCGAAAACGTCATGCGATTAATCGCAATTGAATATTTGAATCAATAGATACATGTATATGTATACAACCTATGAAAGGGACAAATAAGGAATGCACACCACACTATGAACCTTCTCAAATATCAATCTAACGTTGTGGTGAATGTTAGGAAACGCACGTTCTTCAGCCTTTTAAAATAATTTATTGCTGTGTTCAATGACTGTATATGTGACAATAATATACTGCCGTATGTAAAAGTGACACTGTATTCATAGCAATATAGTGGTGTGTAATACTTTGAGGTTTTTAAATGTCATATAAAAATATTTGCTATCAAAAAAAGAAGCAGGAACGGACTAAAATAGCAGAAGCATGGATTGAAGCTTGAGATGTATTGGAATTGCTTTTATGTCTGGAATATTTCATTCACAAGCACGTGGCAAATGAATAATAAAATGATGATCAAATCAACAATATTGCATGTTTATTGTTTTTAAAGGTGTTGATTTGATCATCATTTTATTATTCATTTTACCGCATTGCTTAGCAATAATATTCCAGGCATAGCGAATTTAGCTGCTGCGTCGTTCTCTTTTGATAATATGTATGACATTTAAGCTCAGAAACTCGTACACACCGCTATATTGCTTGTAATTCTGACGATACTCACGGCAGTATATTATTGTCACATATACGATCATTGAACGCAGCAATAAGTATTAAGGCTGGCATGGACTAACATTCACGGCGTTAGGTAATATTTGTGTGTGTACGACTCACGTCACTTTCACTCTATTGATTCAAGCTAACTAATTGCGTTAATCGCATGGTATTTTTAGCGATTGTCAATACTGTCTTTAATAGTGCTGTCATTATATAGATCTCCTACGGCAGCTATCGCTACATCATGTTCTATATTGCAAGCTGTTCAGGGGCTTTCCGCCAATTGCGGCCGGCTTATTCGAGGCTCGGCGGCGATTGACTTTACTGAACAGCTGATTGTAAGAGAAAATCAGATTACTACTACAGTGAAGATTCGGCCTTTGACAAAAAAGTGAGTCATGTGAATCATTCATCTTTTAAGACTGTGGCGATCGCAATAAAACTCCATAGTAACTACATACACTGACTGAAGCAAAACAATAATTTCATGTTATGTTTTTGATGACTGATGCCTGCTTCCTTCTGTCTACACTGGTATTTGCCGGCATCAGCAAACGATTTTGCGAAAGAACAAGTCAAGTTTTTGACGTCTTGCTCCACCACCAGGCAGGAGGCACAAAGAAAGTGTCGGCAGACAGATGTAACAAGTGGCGGCGGCTTTGGCTGGCTACAAAGGTGGCTTTGAGAGGAAGCGGTGCGTACTCTCGCCGACTTGCGTAGTAACAATAACTGGTTTCAACTGCCTTTAATCATTCCTTAGTGTTGCAACAGCTCATTCACTCCCCGCTGCCAGTGAGGGCAAGGCTGAAGTGATTTCATAGCAAGTATTTTGTGAGCTGATACTCACGCATCACTATGTTGTGAGCAATGAGGCAAGTCAGAAACAGAAGAAACTCTATTTACTTTTATCGGCAATATTTTATTGTCATCTCAAATGGTACTGGATAATTATATTGCAAACTGGCTAACAAAATGCGTGCTTCTTTCTTCAAAGAACTCAGCTTTCAAGGCTCACGTTCTGCAATAGATGTGAGTACAAATGATGACGGTTTAATTTGAAGACATGACTAGACACTAGAATTATCAAGCCCTCTGGCAAATACCAAACTAAATCAAAAGTAATGAACTAACGTTGAAAGCTAAGCCACTGGAGTATTGCAAAATCCAGGCTATGACAACGTATCCTGTTAACATCGTGCTGGAGCGTTCTTATGATTCTCTTGGAATTCACTGTTCTGTGCTGTGAAATATACGCTAATCCTGTAAATCTGATAGTTCGCTGGGCTGAAAACTCAAATCTTATTCTGAACTGTCTCTTTAACCAGTCACCTGTACTCTCCTGCAACATTGAACAGGAGCCTCACAAGCCCCTGCTGCAGGCAGCCAAACAAATGGTTGTGTGTCACCATGGAGAGGAGTGTCATTTTTGCGCTCTGTAAGAGTTGTCGAGAACGGCAGTAATGGCGAGGCTGCAGGCCATGACAACTGTTGTCATTCAAAGCCAGATCAAATGAAGATTCGCTCTGTTGCCAGTAGAAGGCGCTTCTGTTTGTTGTTCTTTCCTCCGCCAGCTCGGAGCGCCGACCCGTACTGAACATTGGTTGTTTAGGCTGCAGGGAAAGCCCAGTGTGTGAGTGCAGGCTGATTATGCGAACTATTCTGAAATACTCAGCAAACACCACCGGCTTTAGATTAGGCACAGAATAAGCTGGCCTGGCTTCTCTGTCATTGTAAAACTCAGGTAACATGTTGACTCTTTAATGATAACGCGCTGTAAATGATTTGCTATTAGGTATCAAATCATAAGTCACACAATCAGAACTGGAGTATGTCTTCGGACTATTTTCTGAACTCAAATCATATTGATGATCTCTGTGACAAGTCCAGTGTCGTTGCATTACTTTGCAGTAGCTCAGCCTCTCTTTTTTTGGACTGTTACGTGCGACATAGTCTCTGTCGCCACAACAATGAATGAACATGAGAGACTGTCTGGGCTTTGGTAAACCTCGAAGACATAGATTGATGCTCAGGCCATTCTCAACCGATATGTGCAGTGCTCTTGCTCTCAGCTCAGTGCCTCGGAGAAATGGAAGGCGCTCTCTCCCGGCTGCGCCGGGCACCGGACAAGCGACCTGAGGTGAGACTGCCGTTGATTCTGGTGATCAGAAAGCTGAGAGGCGAGACCTGGGTATTGGGGCGTGGTGAAAAGTGGTGAGAAAAAAAAGTGGTCAGTCGATCTCTGAGGCTGTAAGGATTAGCCTCAAGTGCTCCACTCACGTCTCTTACCTGTGGAGTGAAAAGAAGCAAGTTAAATGTACATTAAACGGTCCCTGCTGCCATATTCAGTACTCAGCAGCTCCAGCCTCAAAGAATCAAAGCAAAGCTCAGGCTGATTCAAACCTTAAGGGTTATCACCGCCTCTATCCGCTCTCTTACCACTCAGCTCACCAGTGGGACCGCCCGCATCCAGATTCTCAGCAGCTGGTGGCTGCCGCCAGCAATCGGATCAGCCTGGTGCCACCGCGAGAAATATTGCTGGGCAGATGCGACTCTTTAGTCCTTGCCTGTGACGGGCGTATACGGTACCGGAAGTTTGCAGAAATACTCAAATCTTTCAGAACCATACTTCGGCAACGCACTAATGACACTTTGTCTGTGAAGTTGCACTCTTGTTGCCTATTCTTCTGATTTGTATCTCTTTGTGGCTTTCTGGTCGCTGACATGTATTGTGTTTATTTAATATGGTCGTATGTAATGTCAGTAGTTCTGACTTTGAGTAACGGCATACCTGGATACTTTCCAATCTGGAAATTATTTTGTATTTTATTGTCTGTCATCGTTATCTGCTTTTGCAGAAGAGGCTTAGAAATAGGCTCACCCCATCGCCTTCTTCATAGTCTTTCACGGGCTATGGGCCATGATACCTGTTTAGCGTATCCCCGACCCGGTACCATGTCTGTCTTCTGTAGTTTTAAAGGCGTTCAGAAGAGAAAGGATTGGCAAGCCAAATCTTTTAAATGGCCCCCACCCAGAAAAGTGAAGGGCTCATGACTGTTTGGACTATTGGACTACGACACATCTTACTTACAACCTTGCAGTCACTGCAATGACCAGTGATGTCATCTGGCCAGGCCGTTCTTTGCACTATCTGTTGACCGGTCCGGCCAGTGAACCGTACTAGCACGTAACTGTGATATGAATTCATGTCCCGTGTAACGCGGCACAGCATGTAATGACAGCTGGGCAATAATGGCATCTTACAATTGACTGTTCGCCTCCCGGAACTGGCGCTAAGACGGCTCGCACGTCTGGCTTTGTTAAAACGAGACTTTGAATCCAACGCATTAACGATGCCTGTTGCTGCCATCTGAGAAGACACCCACGCCGCAAAATGTGCATGGTAAAGCAACAAATGTCTGAACTCGGCCGTTCATTGCTGAACTCAGCAGCTTTGCTGTCGGTGCAGCCCGTTTGATCAAGCATCACTTCTGTGGCTGGGCAATATCTGGTGTGTGGTATTGTATCGCAGTTACATCTAGCTATCTGGTGCCGAGTCCAGAAAGCTTTGCGGGGATATTCCCGCTGCTCATCGCAGAAGGAGAAAAAGCAGGGGAACCAGATAGGGCTGTGTGCGACTGAATACGTATTGCTGAGGCCGTAACTTCTTTTTCAGAAGGAAGATAAGCGGGCGGTACTTTATGTTGAGCCCATGTAAGAAAAGTTATAGTTGAATAAAGTGATGATTAATTACTGATTTTAATGTTAAGCCATTGTGGTATGTAAAGCTCGTAATACGACCGTGTACGACACGCTTTGTAGTGTGTTATCGAATGTGTGAAGGGCTTAACAGTACAACAATCTCCAGCTCTTTTATGAACAGACACCAAGGGACGGCATAATACGGCACATATGTTCAAGGGTCTGTCAGAGGGAAGTCAGTTTGGACAAAAAAAACACTTTTAGTCTGTAAAGGCTGTGGTTCCTTTCCGTCTCAGTGGTAAAAAAACGAGCAGTACTGTAGCAAAAATGGCTGACCGTCCTTTCGCCAATTCCACACGCCCTGTTGCCTCTTCTGCACCGGCAATAGTTGCACCAGGTCAACTGGAACCTCAGGCCTCTTCTGTGACCGGAAAAAGCACTGCGGGGTGCTGAATGTACTCAGTTCTGTTGACAATTCTTGGTGTAGATTGATTGCACAAAAAGCCTCTCCCAGACAACTGTCGAGCCTCTGTCGGCGTGAAACTTCCGTAGGCCACGTCACACTTCAGACTGTCACATAGACCTCTTGGCACAATATTGTCTTCATGTATAGGGCTTTCAAGATTCCCAGATTGAAGGTTCCAATACTTCATTTCTCACGTCTTTATATGAAACTTGTTTTTACATCAGAGGCTGCTCGCGAAGTCCTTATCTCACGGTATGAAGGCTCAATAAAGCGGCAGTTCAATCTTAATGGTATTCAGCCGCATGCGAATGATTTGGTAATCTGAAAAATACAGATAATAAATCATCAGACCAAAAACAGTTCTAAAAAGCGGCTGAATCGTTTATCGTGTTCGTCGGGTTGAGGCCAGTTTAACGATGGGCGATGGCTCAGCAACACCTGGTAGATCATTGGAACTGATCTGTTGCTGCTTTCTTGGTTAGCGATTAGAAAGGCGGGATCGCTACTCAAGCGCAAGGTATCTTCATGGAAACAGCATATATCGACATTGGTCTGAGCATGAAGGACACGAGATGAATCAGCAGATCTTCTCTTTACCATGGGTGTAAAACAGCACTTTTATCTGGTGCGTGCAGGCACGACTGTGCTTCAGCTAATCGTTGGACATTTGAAATGGCATTATGCATAATCTATCTGCTGCCGGGCCACAGCGACACCGTACTGCTGTCAATAAACCTGCGATAATGGCTTAAAATGGCCTGGCTGTTATCGACTTGCGATAGTGTGATGGCGAGATCAGCAGCAGTATCGCGGTAATCTTCTGCCCGACACCGTAGAAGGCGTGCCTCTGGTGATGTTGGCGCCAGAAACTGCACAAAAGCGAATGATGCGGCGTTGTTCTCTAGAAGGCGCGGGTTATGAACGTGTGACGAGCTGGCGGCTGAAGGACGAAGAACTCAGAGGAACAATCAGCGATCGAAGACCAAAATGCCGTAGGTCGGGCATGGCGTGGACCGGTGATGTTCATGAAACGGCAGGAGTTCCGCAATAATACGTTGAATGCGAATCCGCTTGCATACTGGGTATGTGGGCACGCGATGCGTGATTAGCTCAGCATTCGCGCCATGTAAAACAATCACACGGCAGAACATTTTCAATCTGTCGTTCCCTCGGTTGTGGCTTTCTGTGGTCCCGGGCGGCTTCGCTGAGTTGTTTCATTTATGGTGAAAAAAGAAGGCGCAAGTTCTGGCTGGATGATCGAACACAGTATACGATCGCAGTCGTGTTTTCACTGAACGTCTGACCAGAAGGTGTCGAAAATATCAACAGCATGTGCATGCGCAGATTACGGTGGTGAGCGTGATGGGCTCTTCACGCCCGTCTCTCACGCACCAGGCTCAGCAAGCTGAACGTTTTGTAATCTTCCTTTGCCTGAAGAATAAGCCAGACGCGATATTTTGCCCCGTACTAAACGATATGAGGGCTGCTGGTGATGAGGCTCACGGAAGGCAAAGTGAGCCATGCCACCAGCCCAGCAGCCTGGCAGACTCGCTCATCTCGGATGCCACAAATGCCCAGCCTGCCAGGGCTGCTGGAGGCCCAAATCGGTTGACACCTACGCTTGATTCTGTATCTAGAGACACTGACTGCACGTAGCGTAACTTCCATCAGAACATACACACATTTGCACTTGTGAGGAGCACTCTGCCCTGCATTGCTCACTCTAGCGTTACATGAATTCAGTGTTATTTGTAGGTGATCTTTCGTAGCTCGGAGGTGAACAACTGTGTTGCTTTATTAAAAGTATGAGAGATTCGAAGCTGCTGGTATTTGCTGACTGGCTCAGGTGGTGTTGTATGTTGGTGGTTTGTGTAACAGTAGCAGTATTCTAGGGCTTGCGACTCATTCGAAACTTCTGGCGCAAGCTATTCTTCCAACGCATTCTGGTAAATGGCCATGCGGTCAAAGCGATGGTTGGGCCTGATGGTAACCCGCCGGCCCCATGTCAGCAGCCGAGATCGTAAACTGTTCCTTCAGATAGCGATTTCGCCTGGAGTCGGAGTCCCGAGAACTGTGTTGTGTAGATCTGGATACCATAAGCGCCTGTTTGTTGAACTGTCAGCCCGGTATCAAGCTGGCTGCTTTGTTGCGCCGAAAGTAGGGGCTGAAAGTCTGGCACATTGGCTGTTTCAAGTTCACCCTGCTCGCGCAACAGACGAATGGGCATGTTGGTCTGCATTGTCAAAACTGCACTGTATGCTATGTTTGTGAAGCATGAAAATAGATACCACCGTAGGTAATACTGTTTGTATCGTTATGTATACTCAGAGAAACATTTTATGTTTGACCTTTCCATATCCATCAGTCACGCCCTTCTTTCACAAGGTTCGCCAGCCGGACCTGGCGCGGTCAGAGATCGTGAGCTTCAAGTACTGCAGCTGGTGAGCTGGCAGAGCCTGAGGTGCAGTACAGCTACTCTGGTACTGTTTTTAAGGCTGCGGAGCAAAAATCTGATGTTATTCTTTGACACGCAGAGTAAACATCTGTGCGAGGATGACTATTTCACTAACAACAAGTAACAACTCGGTGCATTCTGACATCTTACGGTATGTTCATGTAACTGTAACATACCTTTCCATCATGACCATGTCGCTCAATTAATTTAGTTAAACCTGTCGAATTTAGTAATAACGGGCATGTTCGTGCACCTAAAAGTCATTTGGTGTGTGACCCGACAACCTGGCAGTGAAGATCGAAACATGTCATCCTTACGATTCAGCACCACATCTATTGACTCTCAACTTTGTATTTTAATATTTTACCAATGATAGTGTTTCTAAATCTTCCACGATTTTGTTTTCTGAGCACTGAACCAGAGGCGCCAGTGGTGCTGCGGTAAACTAGTGTTCCGGTGTGTTGCAGTTGGTTTACCTGTTTTGTATTTATATTTGTATACATCGGCATATTTATGTTTTGTTCTTGATTACAAATACCTAACATTTGTCTTAAAGAGCATCTGCTCAACCACTGCCTAACCTTGAGAATAATCTGAAATTTCGTTATAGTAAGCGACAGCACATTATACCAACACAAAAACGTAATCATGCGACAACATACTGATGGGGGCTTTAATAAAACTAGTACTAGTGTCGACTTTGCCCGGTAGGTGAGATTAATTCACAGTAAAAGCATGGTTCAGGTACGATGACATCCCCGGTGTCCATTTTACGACAACATGTGTACTTCCATTGCGATATATACTAAGCAGGCCCCATACGATCTAGATGCAACGCCTGTAAAAACCTGGACCAATTTCGTTTACAGAATGTTGCTCGTCGAAGTTGTTACTCGGTTAGTTTTCCCATAGTGGCCTGATCTCATTTGTCGCCATCTTGTCAGCTAGTCTTTAGCACAATATATCATGATATTCAAGTAATCTTTCTTAGCTAAGATAGTACAAACTCACAGATACGATTCTGTCTGCAGGGCATATCATCATTGACTGTCATAGACTATGTAATGTTTGTGTCTGTGATTTTCCACATACCAGGCATTGCCATTTGTCTGGGCATGCTGTCTGCCTGTCTGCCAGTAGTTTGCACTGCATCCAGCATCGCGTTCATATTTCTTGGTAGTGACTGACCTGGGGCCGTTGGTAGCCCAACTTTGGTTACGACTCTGTAACACAGCCCATGGCTGGTTGCGCCTGTTGATAAAGCGGCTCGCCTGATGTCGCTAGCGGTCTTATATCAATCATGCAGAGAAATCTTGCCAGACTGAACCGCTGAAGGCCCAGCGAAAATTCAGGCAGCATTTCGCTAACTGCGTGTTAGTTTCGAACAGATGTACAGGCGAGGACACGACCTTGGTTCTGACTACCATGATAAAATATCTTCATGATGGGAATGGACTGCTCTATATAATGTCTGTAGACGGATAACAACTGGCGGTGTGGCGCCTTCTGCTGCTTTCAGTCAACTTCTGCAACATCTCGGGGTGGACTGATCACCAGTCGGAACGGCGTGAGCGAACCATCCTTTTGCTACGCTATGATCTGTTCAACGATCCCCGAAGCATATCTTGGACTGAGGCTGGCTGGGCATACCGGACACGGCAGTATCTGGACTCCACGAAGGCTTCTCTGTTGCTGTTTGTTCATTGCAAACAGAGACACTCCAGCAATCTGTTGAAGCTGTGAGTGGGCAGTGTGCTCATCAGGCCCGCTCGATTCGCCCTGTATGTTGGATTCTGTTGATATTTAGAACCGTAAGTATTACATTCTGAGACATTAGTGTGAAGCTGTCTGTTGAACCTCTGCTGGCCATTTTGTAATGGTACCTCATGTTATATCTCTGGCACTGTAGGACGTAACTAAAAGCGAAACGCAGCACATGTGTAATGCTGTTTAGCTAGTAGTGTTCCCATGGAAACGCCCGTAAAACGAGGAACCACGCAACCCAAGATGGAGGTTATGTCGTTATCTGCAGTTAGTCAGCGAGCTCATGATAGGCTCAGGTCTGCTGCGAGCTGCACGGAAGAACTCCATGATATTCACTACCCGCGGCTAATGGTGCTGTGTTGGCGAGCTGGGCTTTGCCAATCTGATCAAGCTGGGAAGCTGACGGAATAAGAAGATTGGTTAAGTATTCGTTTGTTGTAACTTCTACCACGGTACCTCTGTTCAAAAACGACCATGCTCGGTGACCGACTAAGCATGTCGTCGTTTTCCAATGACTGGCAAGCAATATACCATCTGTATTTAACATTGGAAAGCATTTTCAGTGTGTGTTTATGTTGTAAATGATTGCGCTGTGTTCGCGCGTACTGCGTGACCGCTATGCACCATATTATAACGCTCTTCGGCATCAGCAACTA
>BMAF01002456.1:0-205799 GCA_014132575.2 Gasterosteus nipponicus
GCCAGCGCATTGTTAACTGGCACAATACAAAACGACTTACGTAATGCTACTAGTAGTAAAGTACTGTGTCGGTTTACGATCACCGCACACATTTCATTGCCTTTAAAAAATTACCAGTATTTACGATCATTAATGCGCCAATCACTCAGGTTACCGATACTACATTAACACTGGCTGCTGATTACTGCAGCCACGTTATTACCAAAATGACTTCTCATACTACTGTAGTAGTACTAAAACACTACTACCATTACTAGTAGTGCATACCAATATATATCAGCAGAAGTACCACTTTCGTCAATATTGGTCGTATGAAACACAAAACGAGATGTACAGCGACACATTTCAGCAGGTTACAGAACAAAAGAACTGAAGTTTCTTGGGCAGTTAGCGCTAACTGCTTTTAAATATAGAAAAGAATATTATCAGCAGTAGAAGATGAAGCCTCATATTAGATCCCGGCTTTCTCCAGAATCAACACAGCCTTTCCAGAAATCAGACAGCTGCTGGCTGACATGAACGGAACCGAGTCCGCCTGGTAACAGCCGACACAGGACCGGACCGCACTGGCACAAAATGATCACACGCCTCAGACTGACTGCTGGTAACCACGACTAACATGGAAAGCTATCCATGCAAGATGCACACATGTCTCCTCACACTGAATACTTCATTCCCGATGAATTGATCGTTGGTCAAATCTTCTTCAGCCTGCAGTGACTGTTTCAGAATATCGAGATTTTGCCGCCTGCCGGTTTGACTTCGCCGATGAGAATCTTCAATGACTTAGCCCCGTGGCGTCCTAGCTCGGGCGCCGCGCAACATAGGCGAGATGATGCTGGGGGAATATCCCGAGGGACTGGTCGTAAACAAGGCACTGGTTCCCTATCTAATCGCCGCATGGCACCACCCTAATTTTCTTCTGCAATCAAATTCGTGTCCACCGACTGATTTGTGTCAGCACCAGCGTCTCAGCATCGGCGATTGCACCAACTGCCTCTGCTTCGCCGTTCCACGGCGCCAGATCAGAGCCGGAGAAGCTGATCGATAGAAGGCCGCCGACCGGCGTAGCACCCAGCGACGCCTTCTTCACCAGCCCGGCGAGGCACTGGCTGGGCCAGTGTGTATCCCACTATTGCAGCTGGTTCAGAGGCTATGCGCCTGGGAGAGCTCAGGCGGTCACACCACCCATCACAGGTAGGAATACTGTAAACAAATTGGTATATAGTATTTCACGTCAGCATACATATCAAAGCTGTATCATATCTGTACGACACACACATACTGCCACTAATAATATCACTTGTAACGTATCGTTGTATACTCAAGTCATTAGCCTGCAGAGAACAGTCGGTTTCTGACTTTTCCTTTGGGAAAGTCAGAACCGATGATAATTATTATATAATACACACTATATGAATATATTACAGCAGAGGTTAGTGATTCAAGATAACCATTACCACATTGTAAAATATGATACAGCCGAGCGACTGCAATTTTTGAATAATGTTACAGTCAGTGTCATTTGAGTTTCACAAAATCTTCTCCGCACGAGTCTCCATCTAGCAATGGAAAGAGGTGACCCAACGCCTGGTCTCCAAATTACCGTTCGCTGTTGCCTCTCACAGAATTAGGTTTTGACAAATCAGGGCCAGTGCATTTGTGGATGTTCCTCCAGCTTGATTTGAGCTGTTGTTCAAAGATCAATACATAATACAGATTTGTATCTCGCATTTGTTCGTTGAGGCCGCCACGTAGCAGCCATCGTGTTTCAGTGTGCAGGCCACGACAGAATCTCTCCACTCCAAAGTCTTAAAAACAACGTTGCTTTTATTGCAAATTCCAGATTTCCACTTGAGGCGCAGCGCTTAGAGATTGTTCATCTATGGCGCAAACACAGCTGCAGGCGTATGTGATTACACTCCAGCGTGCCACTTCGACCGATTTTCAGGCACAGGTGGTAGCGGAGCTTTCTCCAGAGGGTTCACAGTTGCGCAAAGAGAGTGGAAGAGCAGGTGAAACCCAGACAGGGCAAGGTCTCGCAGGATGGCTGACCCGCATCACTGGCAGCGGCATGCCGCCAGTACGCACAGTACCATGCAGGCCTCTGACGTAGCTGAATCCAGGCCCCACCCAGCCGTGTCCCAGGTGTCTCGCCATCTTCTGCCTTGTGCCGAGAGCATGCAGGTCAGCTGCAGGCTCAGATGTCAGCAGAGAAAGCCACCGGTATACTGGCAAAGCATACAGCTGCCTGGGAGCAGCCACTGGGCCAAGATGGAGGCGCCCTCAAAACCCTGACTGCTTTTGCCAGCTGGTCGCCATGATCTACAGTCACCAAAGAGTAGTGCTGATGGAGCTGAGAAGGTGTGTGTTCGTCAGTCGTTCCTCTTTCTTTTTACAAGAACCGAGTGAGAAGGGATGGGAGATAATGACTGATATTTGCATTCGGTATGACAACAACATGCATGAGTATTTAAGCAGATCGACATTGTACTATCAGTTATAAATCTCCAGCTTAATGGCTGTGCAGTGCATTTGCCAAGCAGGTAATTATTACGAAAACCGAGTCTTCTTTAGTAGACACACCGGCACAGGAAAACTCCTCAAAGATGAAAAAGAAACCCCAGCAACCGGGGAGGCGTTGTTGGGACAGGATGAGGCGACATACGTGTCAACTGATCACCCAGACGATAATGCCGGGCTACAGCTGGAGAGTGGTAGCCATTCGTAGCACTGGTCGCCGCAGTGGGACTACCACCATCAAGAGCAATCACCATTGATATGGGTCCACATCCATTGAACAGGAGGAAAGAAGACTTGAAAGTAAAGAGCATAGTCAGGGTCAGGGTTTATGATGAAAAGTACAGAGCTTGGGAAATCTTTAGAAGAGTCACGCATGATTGCCTGAAATCGATCTCAGGCACCCTCATTTTTCACACATTTGAGAAAAGAATAAAATTGATTAGAGAGTCTTCATCAGCTTGATAGGGCTCATCCACTGTTGCCTGGCTCCTAATACTGCTTTCTTCGGTACACCAGCGGTTCAGCTTAGGCCTCAGGGAAAACTGAGAGCATATGTGACAGACTGTTTCCACACCACATAAACACGTGGTCACTTTCGGTCTCTCGACTGGAGAGTTCACTTGTCGACCAAATGTTCCTGACAGTCAGCTGAGAACAGTCGCAACCAAAAACTACTCCACCAAAATGGGGTCGTCCATGCCTCACCATTACTGTACCAAAGTGCCGATCATAACCACCTCAGGTGAGAGACCCCGTATGTGACCACTGATGGCTCAAATCACCTTTTTCAGCTGAGAGTATCGGCATGAGTCATGAGATACGCTCAACAGCATAAAGCCTGTGTTGTTTTCAGCCTCATTTATTGCGGGAAGCTTTCAATCATAAACGTTGTCCGATACCAAGTCATCGCCCTCTTCCGGTCTTTTTCAGAACATGGTTAGCTTACTCAGCAAAAGTGAGGCGACATAAGAAAAAAACATGAGGAGATTTGGCAGAGTGAGTGGGAAGGCCTGTGACACGTCAAAGGATGTTTCTGAATACACAGGCCTAGCCTGATCTTCAGAGATGATACCACCGTGTGAAATTGTGGATAAGATGTACCTGGTTACCCAAAGCTGTCACCGCAGGAACTACACACCATTCTCGTAAGGATTTACTTACAAGTCACATCCACATACAGTTGTAAAGTCCAAAGCTATAATATCTTCAGTTGGGGTCTGATACAACACGCTCTCTGGATTTCCCTGTTACTTCTGTTGTCTTCGATTTTTTCTCTGAGAACAGATACTTTCTGTACCAAAAACACCATAAGTTTGTCTCTATGACTTTATTATGGGCAAAGGAATGCTGTCAGGCCATTGTGAGCTAGTACTGACACACATTTCTTCCTTTCACTAGGTGCTTTTGCAAGTCATCCACAGCCGGGCAAGATCCTTGCTGAATCTGACCACTCCTTCCGACAGATTGGCGCAGTTCAGTAACTTGATGGTTTTCAGCTCAACACACCACATGCCAATGGGGATTTAAGTCAGGATTTGGGAAGGCCATTTCTGCAACCCTCATTCTAACCCGGATTTAGCAATCTATCACTTTTCGTGTGGTTAGTCATTGTCCATATCAGCTCGCCTGGGTCAGGTGATTTTAGAATAGTTCTGGAAATAGTCTTTTACATCATACGCCCATAGCGACGCTTGTCCAAATACTTTTGTTGCGAACAACCAGGGTACAACCGAGAAGAATACAAACAGTTAGTGCGCATCTTTCAAATGTAGTTAATCTACACTCATTATAGATGAGCGGCTGCTATAGCCAGCTGGTTTGCAAGCTACCATTCGTTGCCTTGGTCGAAGGGGCAAGAGTTCATGTATGCTTATATGAAAGATACTTTCTCTGTAAACCTGGTGTTCAGCCAGAGCATGACACGTGATCTAGTTCCAGTGTCTGTCTTCAGTGAGGAGGACGAGCGTAGCTCGGATGGGGGCCTTCATACTGACCATCCACCACATGAAGAGGCCAGTGAGTTAATCAATGTTTTGAATCTGATGCGGCAGTCACCGCAATAGCGAAGAGCGGGAGGTGGGCACGAAGGTTAAAGAGCAGTCGCAGCAGCCGTGAGCTGTGTTGTCGAATGGCGGTACAGTGGCAACTGCCGTGAGGGAGCTGCAGAACCAGGTGCGAGACATCACAGTCCCGAATCATACCCGAGTACCTCCCGAGTGAGTAGCATCCACCCGATGTTGCAGAGCCGCGCATCCACAGATCGTGAGCCAGAGTAGCCGAGACGTGAGATTACTGTCGTGGACGCCGTTCCTAGCAGCGGTCAAGGCCATCCATTCTAGTCTTCTGAAAGCAGTAGTTCAAATTGTCAGGCCGATACTTAGATGGCGGGTGACATCCGATGTTAGATGCAGCGTGGTCCGACGCCGCCACCTGGTGACCGGAAGCGAGCAGAATGGCATGAGCTGCGGGAGAGAGGCGCAAAGCGAATGACGTGAGCAGAGTTTGTGTAGAGCTTGGCAGAAATCTCAGAACCCGGCAAGAGACTGCGTTCCGACACATCGCCGCCACGTAGGTGCGTCGTCGGTAGATCTATATAGCGAAAGAGAGGCTCAGAATACCGCTTCCTGAAGGAGAAATGTAGTCTGTGGTTGACTGTAGCTAATGTCAGAGCATGCTGCCTAGCAGGCGGACGCTTGAGCATCAGCAGTCTCGTGGAACGGCCAACACGACCAGAGAAAGTGAAGTCGCGCGATTGCAGAAGATGATGAATGGGGTCAGCATTCCGACGATATATGTCACTAGGCAAGAATCCTGCCAGGAGACGGTAAAATAGCGAAATTTACAGAAGGATAGGTGGGCTCAGAGCGATGTCATTTTCGCAAAAATAGTCGACAAAGCCTCCAGGTGAGAGGCGAGAGCCTGTGTCGAAAATACATCTGGCAGAGTTAGTTTCGCTGCTGGATATGCAGCTAAGAAAGAGTATATAGCTATGTCAGGCCGCCTGCACACGCCATCCTTCCTCGATGCCGCATGGTGAATACAGCACGCATTCAGCTGAGACAGTCACAAATGAGGGGATTTCCAGTTGTCCCGTCGGGCTCATAAGAGGCAGCAGTCCATATGAGCCGCACCAGCAGCAGCACAGATAAAGATGGCATGTAGAGGGGAGCAGCCGATAGAATGATGCCAGGGAGAGAGAAAGCACTAGTCATGATGACCAGGCAGCCAGTCTGAAGCTGCACCTCTCTTCATTTACCTTCACCAGTCGGGCACAAAAGAACTCACGAGATCGCTCACTGCGCTTGACTCCAGTAGGCATGGCAGCTTCCTCCAACAGGCCAGCATTGCGTCAAACACTTTGAGGCCTGACCACAAGAACCGTAGTAGTTTGTCCGCAGCAAACCAGTCGGCGCGGCCGCTTGAGCAAAGATCACTTCTTTGACAAATACCGTCCAGCGGACGCTGATCGTGATCACGACACTAGTCGTTATTTCTAGCAGATCTGCTTTTTGCAGCCGCCGACTCTTCACCGTCAGAAGCAGCAGATAGCTTTTGCTTTCTTTCCTGATCGCGGCAGTGACAAACAGCCATGCACTTTAAACTCAAACACTGTTTGCACCGTTTGCAGCCGCTTTGAATGGTCAGTGATTTCCGAGCCTGAGCCTCGGTCACGATTCTTTTCAGATCCACGCTGAGCCCCTTGACTCCTCATTGTATACTTGCGGCTGCTGGCTCAATGAGCCCTATTTGGTCGGCCTCAGCGCATACCCAGTTACCATATCACCACAAGAAGTTATACATAAAGAGCAAAGTTACCTCTGACAATAACTTTTCAATACCAAGTTAATTTATGTTGCTGCATGCAGCATTTTCGGACCCAGCATTTAACAATTTCTTCGTTAACCATAATAAAGTCATAAAGCAAATCACTATGTTAGCAGTAGCACCCGAATAATCGAACCGACATGACACATACCTAGAGCGCTGAACGTTACCGGCGTGAATGCTCTGTAGAAGTAAATCTTCAGCAGGGGAGGCCGGTGGTGGTGAGAGTACCAACTTTCAGAAAGCCAGGCTTCAGTTTATCCACACACACAGTGAATTAAGTCTATGTTATGTTCCCTTACAAGTACTCTAAATCCCCTTGACCACCGTAGCAGGGATCTTTACATATTGAAATATAGTTGGCTCACTGTTTGGATACATTAAGTGACTTATGATTGTCCAGCCACGCCAACTGCACCAGTGAATGCCCTGTGTGTTGTCAACCACATTTAACTTGTCAGGTGTACTGAGCTGACCAATACCTGAATTCTTCCTACATAAACAAGAATAACAAAGCCCGTTAGCCTTGAACGTACGCATGAACGTAGATCAGCATTTTACAATTATTGCCACCTTCGACATGCTCTACTAACCGCATTTCAGGTGCCGTTTGCATCTACAGCTAGCGTAGCGTGTTTGGCCCAACACTGAATTGCAGCGCATATGTTCCCAAATCCAGACGTCAGCGTTCACTTTGACCCGAAAATGCCAGCATCGCGCTGATCAACAGACAAATGACCTTGGCACTTCTAACCAAATCAACATCTACGAAGTAAATTCACCATGGCGCATTAAAGTCAAGTTACTTGTAACGTGAACTGCTACCGCGGTAGGAGACTGTCGTCGGCGAGTTTTCATGCGCTGTGGTTCTTTGCCAGATCTGCAACACTGTACAGCGCCGTCACGCCGCCACCACGCCTTAAATATTTTCGGTTGCTTTCAGAATAATCTCGTTCTTTCAGCCAAGATGGTGTTCAGTTAATGTAAGAGCAGCGACGGCGTTCGCCATTCATGAGCCGCGAACTACTGCTTTGTGCCGGGACGCTGTTCCCGAAAGCCTATATCGCGCAGATGCCGGGCCACGCCGCAGGTCTCGTACGCTTATGAGCGTCGCCGTAAAACCAGCGGGATCACCGATTAACCACCCGATCCATATATAAGGCGCCCTGGATTATAAGACACCAAACAGCAGAAATTAAGCCTTATGGCGCCTGATGTGGAAATGTGGTTACTTTAATACCATACTGGGCTGTTGAACAACCTATTGCGGCGATTACAAATCGTTCAGCGAGCCTTTATTGTTTTACACCAGCTGCCAGCTTGTGCTTCATCAACTAATACCACAGGTTGCACATAAATATTTTTATATTAATTTCAAATCCTTTAACACCGAGGCTCAGTCTTCTATTGTAAATGATCCATGGTCCACACTCTTCCATGTTTACATCAGAGTAGTGGTCATAGTCGATGGCTCGGTTACCTTAAATTTATACTATCTTGAATTATTTATATATATATATATATATATATATATATGTTATTAGTTGTTATATATATATAAGTTACATATTATTATATATATATATATTCTTTCAGACTGCAAAAGTTTAATATGATGAAAGTTAGTTAAAACTTAGTTTGAATGAAACTTCAGAAACTATTCAGAAACGCTGATACCAGTAAATGCGATGGTCACCTCGTTCTTTAGCATGGTTCCCAGACACTGTTAGCCATGCAGCCTTTAGTGCCATACACGCAAGTCTCTGAGCAGCCATGCCTTAAATATTCAGCCAGTTAAACATTTATGGAGCTCATGCTTGTAGACAAGAGGCTGCGCCACTACTGCTAAACATGTAAATAGTCCGAGACACGCTGTGTGCTCAACTCAGAAATTGTCTGTGGGCTAAATGGAACTTCACACACATCATGAAACAGATACCGTAGCTTCTCGAGTTCTAGCCACGAAAACACGTACAGCCATAGCTGTGTACCAGCTCGGTTTAATAGAAGAGCATAACATCGTTTGAACAGCCAGAATGGAAACTATTCAGAAACATGACACATCATGGGGCCCGATGTGGGGCCTCTTTCTCCTTGAGAATCTAGCTTGATGAAAACACTGTTAACCAGTGTATTCTTAGCGTTGTGTTTTTTTTGGTGGTTTCTTGACTATTCTGGCGTTTGCAGGCTGAGAGAAGGCTTAAAAACGCACAGAACACATTAATGCATTGGTTAACAGTGTTTTCCTCAAACTAGCACCTCAGGAAAGTTCATGTATCTGTTTTATGATGGTATGATTTGTGAATAGTTTTCCAACCTTTTTTGTTCAAACTAAGTTTTGGTGGTTTCTTGAACGCCGAGAAGACTTAAAAACACACAAGAATGCACTGGTTAACAGTGTTTTCATCAAGCTAGATTCTCAGGAAAGTACATTTATCAGTTTCATGATGGTATCATGATTTCTGAATAGTTTTCCATTCTGGTTTGTTCAAACTAAGATGTTATGCTTTCTTCACTATTAAAGCTTTTTCCAGGCTGAGAGAAGGTTTAGAAACACACAACATACAAGCATGCATTGTTTTCATCAAGCTAGAACCTCAGGAAAGTACAATTATCTGTTTCATGATGGTATTGTGGAAGTTCCATTTAAGCACAAAAGGCAATTCCTCAAGTTGAGTACACAAGCGTGTGTCTCGTTTATTTTTACATGACAAAACGAATGAATAACAAAGACGGCGCAGCCCTGTAATCTCACAAGCATGGGGCTCCATGTCATCAACAACAACAGAATATTTAAAGACGCAGCGCTCCCAGAACAGTCAGACTTGCGTGTATAACACATTACTTAAAAAACTGCATGAAACAACAGTGTCTAGAACCATACTAAGAACAAGGGTGAATTATGTCACATTTACTACAGTATCATGATTTCTGAATAGTTTTCCTGGTTTGTTCAAACTAAGTTTTTATGCTTTCATCACTATTAAAGCTTTTGCAGTCTGAGAGAATATATATATATATATATATATATATATATATATATATATATATATATATATATATATATATATATATATATATAAATAATTCAAATGAATAAATTTAAGATAACCGGAGCCATCATTTATGATTTTTTCTCTGATGAATATTTTTAAACCTTAAACCAGCGATTCCCAAAGTGTGGGCCGCGAGAGCTCATTTACAATAAATAGTTTTTTAATTTTCAATTGTTAAAAGTTTGAAATTAATATAAAAATATTTATGATGCGGCACATTAGTTATGTGAAACATTAGTTGATGAAGCACAAACAATTTAAACGAACAGATTAATAAAACAATAAGGCTCTCGCTCGAAACGGTTGCTCTTGTCCGCCTGTCGTTGTTCAACAAACGGGGCGCCCTCTTGTAGTATTAAAGTAAATATACCACATTTTCCGCACTCCAAGGCGCACTTAAAAGGCTTTAATTTTCTCAAAAAACGACAGTGTCTTATAATCCGGAGCGCCTTATATATATGGATCAATTGGTTAATCGGTTGATCCATACTGGTTGTACACGGCGCTCAAGGCGCTCTGCCAAACATGCCAAAGCTCGGTCTACGACGGCGAGATGCTGAGCGGGCGCTCAAGCACGTGATATGGAGCTTGTTTCAGGGCGCGTCGGAGAAACAAAGCTGTCGTTCTTGCCGAGCACTTCATGAGATTAAAGAGCGAGAGACGGCATCCTTTTCTCTACAGTAGCTGAACCATCTTAACAGAGAACATAAGTTATTCTAAAAGCAGCCGAATATTTAAGGCGTGGATGGCGAGGGGGCGGTGGGAGCGGACGCACCTCGCAGCATCGATATGACCCTGAAAGCACCGTCTCTACTGTCAAAAAGAACCACAGCGAGCGCGTAGAAAACTCCTTCGAGCGCGAGCAGATTCTCCTCGCGAGCAACGAAGTTCACGTTTCGTAAGCGAGCAAATACCTCGCGGAGACGGAGTTTTGCTCGCGGATGTTTGATTTTGGTTAAATTCTTAAGGTCATTTAATCATTATGTTTTGATCAGAGTTGTGATGCCAGGAAAGATTTTCAGATTTCAAAGTGGGCCGCGGCATTCTTGAGTTTGGGAACCGCTGCCTTAAACAATTCAGGTGTTGTTAAAACACACTACACATTGCTAGTAGATACCAAACAACCTACAAAGTCTGAGATTAAATTAAAACATGTCCAGAGATTAACAATAATTGTAAAATGCACTACTGATCCTACGTTCTCATAAAATTGAAGATTCCACGTTCCAAGTTCTTGAGAGGAAGGATGTTAACCGTTTCGCATTATTGATTCTTGTTTTATGTACAGGAGAATTCAGGTGTGGTCAGCTCAGTACACACACCTGACAAGTTAAATGTGGATGACAATTTACACACAGGGCATTCACTGGTGCTTTGGTTGGCATGACACAGTTTGTCCATAGGAAATTCCCTTAGTGTTATCAAACCCAATTGTGAGCCAACTATATTGGCTCATAATTATTCTCCAAAAAGGTCCTATACAGTTGTGGTCAAAAGTTTACATACACTTGTAAAGAACATAACATAGATAATTCACTGTGTGAAATTGTGGATAAGAGCAAAGCCTGGCTTTTCTGAAAGTTGGGGTCACTGCAGGAATCTACCACCACCCATCCCTGTGGAAGGATTTACTTTCTACAAGTCACATTCACACATACAGTTGTATTCAAAAGTTTACAAACACTTCTAAAGAACATAATGTCATGGCTCTCTTGAGTTTCCAGTTATTTATACAACTCAGATTTTTCTCTTATAGTGGTTCTTTTATGACTTTATTATGGGTTAACAGAAAAAGTGACAAAGCGTACTGGGTCAAAAATATACATACAGCAACATAAATTAGCAATATTGGTGACTTAGAAAGTTGTGTCAATGAAATTAGCTTTATAGCATGGCCACTTAACTTCTTGTGAGTGATTATGAGTAACTACAGATTGTGCCTTCTCTGAGGCCATTAAAATAGGGCTCATTGGATACAAACGCCCACAAACAATACAATGGGAAAGTCAAAGGGGCTCAGCATGGATCTGAAAAAGCGAATCATTGACTCGAACAAGTCGGGAAAGTCACTTTGAGCCATTTCAAAGCAGCTGCAAGAGCAACAGTGCAAACAATTGTTTGTAAGTTTAAAGTGCATGGCACTGTTTTGTCACTGCCACGATCAGGAAGAAAACGCAAGCTATCACCTGCTGCTGAGAGACCTTCCTGACCGGAAGGTGAAGAGTCAACCGAAAACCACCAAAAAGCAGATCTGCCAAGAATTAGAAGCTGCTGGAATACAGGTGTCAGTGTCCACAGTCAAGCGTGTTTTTCAGCGTGTTTTGCATCTCCATGGACTGAGAGGCTGCTGTGCAAGAAGGAAGCTCTTGCTCCAAAAGCGGCACCTTAAGGCTCGACTGAAGTTTGCTGCTGATCACACGGACAAGACCTTCTGGAGGAAAGTTCTGTGGTCAGATAAAACAAAAATCAAGCTGTTTGGCCACAATGCCCAGCAATATGTTTGGAGGAGAAAAGGTGAGGCCTTTAACCCTAAGAACACCATGCCTACCGTCAAGCACGGTGGTGATAGTATTATGCTGTGGGACTATTTTAGTGCCAATGGAACTGGTGCTTTACAGAGAGTAAATGGGATAATGAAGAAGGAGGATTACCTTCAAGACTGTACCTGTTCATCGCAATATTCGCTCCCTCTCTCCCTCCTCCCTGGCATCCTCTGTTCTATCAGCTCTCCCTTCTACTGACTCCTTCTCACTCTTGCATCTGAACGCTGCTGCTGAGACTCTCCTCTCAACTCTTTCCTCCTCTCTAGACTCTCTCTGCCCTCTTATGACCCGACGGACTGGCAAATCCCCTCCGGCTCCGTGGCTGTCTCAACCGGTGCGTGCCATGAGAGCCACCATGCGAGCATCGGAAAGGAGATGGCGTAAATATAAACAACCTGATGACCTGCTTGAATTTCAATTTCTTCTCTCCTCTTTTTCTGCTTCTATATCTGCTGCCAAAAGCTCTTTCTACCAATCCAGAATCAAATCTTCATTTTCTAACCCCAAAAAACTCTTTTCGATCTTCTCCAACCTCCTCCACCCTTCTTCCGGCTGACTTTGTCAACTATTTTACCAAAAAAATAGCTGACATACGCTCCTTTTTCTCAAACCCACCTCCTACTTCTTGCATCCCACTGACTTCTATCGCCCTCACTCTCCTCTTTCACCCCCCTGTCTCCTAACCAAATTCTTACCCTAGTAACCTCTGCTCGTCCGACCACCTGCCCTCTTGACCCCATTCCATCACATCTTCTACAATCTATCGCACCTGACCTTCTTCCTTTCCTCACCTGTCTCATCAACAATGTTCTGTTATCTGGCTGTTTTCCCAACTCTCTGAAGGAGGCAAGAGTTAACCCTCTCCTGAAGAAACTTATCCTCAACCCTTCTGAAGAAAACAACTACAGACAACTTCCTTTTTTGTGCGATCTTTAACCAACTCTCCTCCTATCCACCGTAACAACCTCCTTGACCCCAACCAGTCATCCAGGCAGGCCATTCCACAGAGACTGCTCTTCTTGCTGTCTCAGAGCATCTCCATACTGCTAGAGCCGCCTCTTTCCTCTGTCCTCATCCTTCTGGACCTCTCGGCTGCATTTAACACAGTCAACCACCAGATCCTTATTTCCTCCCTTCAGGAACTTGTGTCTCAGGCTCTGCTCTCTCCCTTCTCTCGTCCTACCTCGACGGCCGCACCTACCGGGTAACCTGGCGACGATCTGTGTCGGAACCTCGTCCTCTTACTACTGGAGTTCCTCAGGGTTCCGTCCTGGGTCCTCTTCTCGCTCTACACAAACTCTCTCTGCTCTGTCATTCGCTCGCATGGCTTCTCCTCCCACAGCTATGCCGATGACACCCAACTAATTCTCTCCTTCCCTCCCTCGGACACCCAGGTGGCGGCGTGGATCTCTGCCTGTCTAACTGACATCTCTCAGTGGATGTCCACCCACCATCTAAAAATCAACCCTGACAAGACTGAACTACTTCTCTTTCCAGGAAAAGATTCTCCGACTCAGGACCTGACGGTCAACTTTGGCAACACTGTGCTAACGGCCACTTTAACTGCTAGGAACCTCGGCGTCACACTCGACAGCCAACTCTCCCTGACTCTCAACATTACTGCGACAACACGATCCTGTAGATACACGCTCTACAACATCAGGAGAATACGTCCTCTTCTCACTCAGGAGGCTTCTCAGGTACTGATTCAGGCTCTTGTCATCTCACACCTGGACTACTGCAACTCCCTCCTGGCAGTTTCTCCCTGCTACCGCCATTCGACCTTTACAGCTCATCCAGAATGCAGCTGCTCGACTGCTCTTTAACCTTCCGAAATTCTCCCACACTACTCCACTCTCTTCACTGGCTACTGGTGGCTGCCCGCATCCAGTTCAAAACATTGGTGCTCACGTACCATGCTGTGAATGGATCGGGTCCAGCGTACATGGTCAAACCCCTACATCCCGACTGCAAAACTGCTCGTCCCTCCCTCACTGAGAGCAAAACACTCGACTAGATCACGACTCTTTGCTGTCCTTGCTCCGAAATGGTGGAACGAGCTCGCTGAAGACACCAGGACCGCAGAGAGCCTTCACATCTTCCGCCGCAAACTAAAAACACACCTCTTCAGACTCTACCTCGACTAAAAGACTAACAGATAGTAGCACTTAAATTGTACTTATAACGCCACTCATCTATAGCAAATTGTAAATTGGCTTATTTGAGAAAAATGCACTTTCTTGTTTATTGTTCTTCTGAGTTTGTACCCTTTGGTTGAATGCACTTATTGTAAGTCGCTTTGGACAAAAGCGTCAGCTAAATGACATGTAATGTAAAAATTCTTCAAGATAACCTAAAATCAACAGCCCGAAGGTTGGGTCTTGGGCTGATGCGTTCCAACAGGACAATGACCCCAACCACACATCAAAAGTGGTAATAGAATTACTAAATCAGGTTAGAATTGGGGTTTTAGAATGGCCTTCCCAAAATCCTGACTTAAATCCCATTGAGAACATGTGGACAATGTTGAAGAAACAAGTCCATGTCAGAAAGCCATCAAATTTAACTGAACTGCACCAATTCTGTCAAGAGGAGTGGTCAAAGATTCAACAAGAATCTTGCCAGAAGCTTGTGGATGGCTACCAAAAGCGCCTAATTGAAGGGAAAATTGCCAAGGGACATGTAACCCAATATCAGTACTGCTGTATGTATATTTTTGACCCAGCAGATTTGATCACTTTTTCTGTTAACCCATAATAAAGTCATAAAAGAACCAAACTTTATGAATGTTTTTTGTGACACAGAAGTATCTGTTCCAATCACTCTCAGAGAAAAAATCAGACTTGTAGAAATAACAGGGAAACTCAAGAGAGCCGTGACATTATGTTCTTTACAAGTGTATGTAAGCTTTGGACTTTTACAACTGTATGTGTGGATGTGACTTGTAGAAAGTAAATCCTTCCACAGGGATGGGTGGTGGTAGATTCCTGCAGTGACCCCAACTTTCAGATTAGCCAGGTTTTGCTCTTATCCACAATTTCACACAGTGGATTATCTACCATCTTTCAGCAGTGGATCTCATAGGCAATCTGGGAGTCCATGAACAGGCCTGTGTGATTCAGAAACATCCCTTCTGTCTCTGACGTAATCACAGGCTTGGCTTCCCCTCCCTCTCCTGCCATCCTCCTCATGGTCTGTATGTCGCCCTCCTGCTGCTGTTGAAGCTTTTTGTTTGGGGGTAAACTGTGATTCATGGTCTGGCAAGGCCCAGAGGAGAGGGTGTGGCTTGAGGTATCCGATGGAACGGGATAACCCAGGTTTGTGGTGGAAACCACTGTCGTGGGAGCAGAAGGCAACACAGGCTTTGCTCTGTTGAGGACGTACATCTCATGGCCGCGCTCATCACGATACTCCTCCAGCTGGGCAAAGGTGGTTGGGCCATCAGAGTAGTCATTCACATACAGGATGCTCTCCTCCTGCAAGTTAGTTTATATTCAGCACTTTTGAGGTACAGCAATAATTGGAAAAAAAGCATGGACATTTATTTTCTAATTAGGATGGCGTTTTTGGTTGCATTTTTTCATTCCTCAGCTCGGCCTGTCTAGTTAAGGAACATTTGAACATCCGACAAGTAGACTCTCAATTCCTCCTGAGGGGGGCCAGAGAGTGACCCGACATTTATAATTAATTAATAAACAATCTGTCACACCCCATTGTATTTTCAAGTTTTCCTAGGGCCTAAAAACAGACCCTTTGGTTGGCCACCAGAGGCCCTCTTGAAACAAAAGCAATTATTAGGAGCCAGGCAACCAGGTGGATGAGGCCCTATCAAATTTGATAGAACTATATTCTTCCTCTAAATCAATTTTGATACATTTTCTCAAATGTGGTGAAAAATGAGGGTTAGCACAAGGGTTCGGTTTCCAGGTAATGTATACTTTGATGAACTCTTCCTAAAGATTTCCCAAAATACTATTACTTTCATCATAAACCCATATTACTGACTATGCTTCTTTACTTTCAAGTCTTGCTTTCCCTCCTCACTGATTTCTGTGGATGGTGGTTATATCTAATGGTGGTTATATCTGATGGTGGTAGTCCCTGCAGCGGTCGTGCCTTACAGATGGCTTACTACTCTCAATATTCTAATAATTTCTGTAGAAATACGTATTGTACATCGTCTAGGTTGTTAATTGACACATGACACATGACATCATTGCATCCTGTCCATCCCTAACAACCCCTTTTCTCCCAGTTGTAGGGTTTCTTTCATCTTTGAGGGAGTTTTTCCTGTGCCAGTGTGTGGTCTATAAAAGTTTCAGTTTTCATGAAAATAAATTACCACCTTGGCAAAATGCACCTTTTGCCATTAAACAGGAAGTTGCTATAACTTGATCGTACAATGTCCGATCTGCTAAAAAAATTCTCATGCATGTTGATTGTCATACCAGATACAAATATCAAGTCATTATCCTCCCATCCCTTCCTTTCACTTACCAGGAACCTTTTTCTTGCTAATTTAAAAAAAGGAACATTTGTTGAGACACACACCTTCTCAGCTCCATCAGCTTCCTTTTCTCTTTGGTGATGTCGGCTGTAGATCATGGCGACCAGCAGCAAAGCAGTCAGAGACAGCAGGGAGATGCCTACAGCAATAGCAGTTTGAGTGGCTGCTCCCAGAGCGCTAAATGCCATGCTGCCCAGTGCGTACAGTGGCTCTCTGCTGACATCTGAGCCTGTAGCGGTACCATGGCTCCTCAGCCTGGGCCAGGATGGTGAGTATGGCAAGGACACCTGGGACCACGAGGCCCAGATTGGGGAAGAAGAGGAGGAAGAAGAGGTTGATGAGTTGATGGCAAGCTGAAATGTCACCCTGGCCACACCCCCTGCGTTCCAGGCTTCACATTCATAGAAACCTGCATGAGCCACTGTCACATTACTGAGAAACAGCATGCCACTGCCAGTGTCTGGGTCAAAGTGCTCGCCATCAGTCTTCTGAAGACTAACTTTGCCTTCTTCTGAGGTTTCCTCTCTTCCACTTCCTCTTGCACCCAACTCTTGAACTAGGCCTCTGGGAGAAAACTCCACTTTACCCTGGGACGCCTTCCTCCAGGTCACCTGGAAAATCAGTCAGAGAATTGTTTTGCTAAGGTTATAATCACATAAATAACCAAAAGGTGCACCTGCATGTGATGCAGCCACTAAAGATGGGTATCTCTAAGCACTTGGCACGCCTCAAATTTAAATCCTAAATTTACTTTAAATGAATAAAAAGGACAAACGTTGTTTTTAAGACTAGGTGGAGAGATTATATCCATGCATTGGCCTGCTGCACAAAAACCTGTCTTTGCTTACGAGGGAGTCTGAGCGACACTCAACAGACAAATGCAGAGATCACAAATGTATGTATGTATTGGAAATATGTTTGGGACAACAACTCAAATCAAAACAGAACATCCACAAATGCACTGAAAACCCTGATTCCCTATCCAAAAACCTAATTCTGTGAAGCGGGAGCAACCGAAATTAAATTGAGGAGTAGTTTGGAGATAAGGAATGGCGTTGGGGTTCATTGTCTTCCATTGCCCCTAGATGGGAGACTCATTGCAGAGAAAGATTTTTTTGTAAACTCAAATGACACTTGATATGACTGTAACATTAATTCAAAAATTACTTGGAGGTATATCCAATTTTTTTCGGCTGATATCATATTTTACAATGTGAAATTGTGGTTAAATGCGAAATCCTTTAACTCTGTAACAGTAATATTCATATAATTTATTGTATTATATAATAATTATCATCGGTTCTGACTTTCCCCAAAAGGAAAGTCAGAACCGATGATTTTCTCTGCAATTTTAATGACTTGATTATACAACGATACGATTACAAAATCGATCATTGATGTATTAGACACCAACACAAGCCAGTTCACTGGTAGCATTTAGTGTGTATCTTTTGTGTATTTTTGAATGCTGTTTTTTAACTGATATACATGCAAGATTTGACGTGGAAACATACTATATACCAATTTGTTTGAAGTATTCCTACCTGTGGTCGTGGGTAACCAGAGGCATGGCATGACACCCTGAGGCTCTCTCCCAGGCGCACTGCTAGCCTCCTGGGCTCCAGCTGCAATAGTGGAGGGATACACACCAAGCTATTGAGAGGTACCTCAACCAGGCTGAGGTGAGAGAGACGTGGCGGCTCGGTGCACACCAGTCGACGTTCTGCAGAGCTGAGCAGCCTCTGGCCCTCTGCATCAATCCAGCTTCTCAGCCAGTGGAGAGCACAGTCACAGCGCCATGGGTTGTCTACAGCAGAGCAGAGGACGGGAGGTTAGGTTGTAATCCCTTGATGCTGAGGCCATCAAGGTCCTAGTTACTGGTGCTGACATAAATCAGTCAATTGGTTTTGAACTGATTTGCAGAAAATTAGGAATTATAAATTAAAGGTTCGGGAGTAACCATACGAAGATAGATAAATTAGAAATGGGAATATGGAATAACTTAACAGGAATTCAATAAAAATGTCATTGTGTCAATTAGACAATAAACAGTGCCTTGTTTTTATTTGTAGGAAATGTATTTGTTGAAAAAAAAAATACTTTTCCTCAGGATGTTCCCCAAACATCCTATACATCTCACCTATGACACGCAGCACCTGCAGGCTGACTAGAGGACGCAGGGATGCAGGGCCTAGAGTGTGAAGATTGTTCCTACTCAGGTCCAGCAGAGCAAGAGAAGTCAAACCAACAAGAGCTTGGTCAGCTAAAATCTCGATATTGTTGTGCTGCAAATGGAGCTCCTGCAGGCGCTGAAGGGACAGGGCCAACGGTCAATTTCATCAAGGAATGAAGTAAACTGCAGTGCTGAGAAGGACATGGTAATTGCATCTTGCATAGTTGGCTCCATGTTGAAATTTGTGTGAAATTTCATGGACATGCCCTACCTGTAAACCACGGAAGGTGTAGTCTAGTAGGCGTGTGATGTCATTTTGTGCCAGGTAAAGAATGCGGAGATGTCCCAGTCCCTGAAACATGTCAGCTGTTACCAGGTGGACTCGGTTCCCGTTCATGGCCAGCTCCAGCAACTGTCCCTGGTTCTGGAAAGAGCCAGGCTCCACTGCTGAGATGGTGTTGTTCTGGAGAAAGAGCCAGGGTCACAAAAAAATCTGCTCTGGAACTGCATCTTCTACTGCTGATAATATTCTTTCTATATTTAAAGCAGTGCCTTAACTGCTTAAGAGCTGGTTCTTTTATTTTGTTCTGTGCCTGCTGACACAAATGTGTCACTTTGTTACATCTCGTTTTACAATGTTTTTCACCCACATTATAATATTGACAGAAAGTGTTACTCTGCTTGATATATATTGACATATAGGGACAACTACTACTAGTAATATTAGTAGTAGTGTTTTTAGTACTACTACAAGTAGTATGAGTCATTTTAGTAATAATAGCAGTAGAAATACTAGTAATAGTAGTAGTGTTAGTAATAGTATCAGTAATACAGGTAATTGAAGCATTAATGTCAGTATAAATACTAGTAGTACTTTTTAAAGATAGTAAGAGTAGTATTATTAGTTGCAGTGTCAGTAGTATTTTAGTACTACTACTAGTAGCGTTACAGTAGTAAGAGTCATTTTAGTATTAATACCAGTTGAAAGTAGTAGTGTTAGTAATGGTAGTAGTAGTATCAGTTGTAGGAATGAGGAGGGGTGAGGAATGGGGGGGCATCCCTTAAGGCTGGCGCATGCTTCTGTGTATGCGTTGTGGAGTCAACGCACTCGTTTCAATTCATGGTTCGAAAAGTCTTGCGTGTGTTGCAGAGCAATTCCACCACAACAACAGGTGGAGTAACGTGTTTTGTTGAAGACGACCTAGAGAGTCACGTCTTTGTGTGTGGAAGTTGTTGGTTTGTTTATTTATTTATCATAGACTTTGCCCCGTGCATCGACACTGCTACTTTTCATCAAGGACACATTTGCCCGTATTTTCCTCCACAACTTTGTTCCCCTCGACAATCTGATCCGTTCTCTCGTAAACATTCTTCGTTTTAATAATGGCGGTATTGTGCTATGAAAACTAGTAAAAATAGTCATGAGCTTTTCTCATTTCTTTATTTTCAACAAATGGATTGAAAATCCTTTCAGCTTCTCCCATTTCTGTATTTTCAGCAATTTTTAAAAATCAATTTCAGCTTTTAGCTTTCAGCATTCCAACACATTTTTAGCAGGAAATGCATTTTCTAGTTCATGTTTCTCTCCAAAAAACACATTTTACAGGAAAGTTATAGTGATGGGCAACAATTAAAATTCTTAATTTTGATTAATCATGCGGCACGGTGGCGTGGTGGTTAGCACTGTCGCCTCACAGCAAGAAGGTCCTAGGTTCGACTCCGCCCAGTGGCCTTTCTCTGTGGAGTCTGCATGTTCTCCCCGTGTCTGTGTGGGTTCTCTACGGGTACTCTGGCTTCCTCCCACAGTCCAAAGGCATGCTCTGGAGATCAGGTTAATTGGGGACTTTAAATTGCCCGTAGATGTGTGAATGTGAGTGTGAATGGTTGTATGTCTCTGTGTAGCCCTGCGATTGGCTGGCGACCAATCCAGGATGTACGCTGTCTATCGCCCGAGGTTGGCTGGGATGGACTCCAGCCCCCCCCCCGCGACCCGTGATTTTCTGTGTCTCTGCTCAAAAGTTGTGGTATTTTTTATAAATGTATGTTGCTATATTGATGTTCATTATGCTTATTGATGTTTTTAAGAAGCAGTACATGTAGGGACTTACAACATGGGGGGAGAACGGCATAGCTCGTCTTGTGTGTATTTAAAAAAAATAGAAATAACTTTGGTTCTATCAACTCCTCCTGTACATCCTCCTGAACCTGTTCATCCCGAGCAATCTCCAATGGGGTACACACTGGAGCAAAAACCACCAAAATTTCAAACAGAAATATTGTCTACTCAGCACAAACAAATATACAAATGCTTCCCATCCTCTGAAGCGTTGGAGTCTATTCCCAGTAATCAATTTGAAAAAGTTCAAAACACAACTTTAGCAAGTATTATTTAGTAAGTAAGAGTTAGGAAAATATCATATGCATTAGTAAAGACAATTGTGCGCTCGGTGGTGCAAAAGTTTAACAATTCGTCGAAGCTATAATCACATTTAAAAAAAATACAGAAATCCCTGGTTACGAGTTGAAACCAGTTATTTATGTTATACCCTGTGGGTGTGCCTGCATGTGTGTTTGTTACCTGCAGGTACAGGTAGTGCAGGTGTCTCAGGAGAACGAGGTCTCGTCGACGGATCTGACCAATCACATTGTCCTGGAGGAAGATGGTCTTGATAGAGGGAAGACAAGATGAAGATTGACAAAAGAAGTGTAGCATTTTTGTGTCCATTTTTTTTTTAACTGATGGACTGTATACTTAATGAACCCAAATCTTGTTGATAATTCCCTGTTTGACTACAATTTGGATACTACAACAACAAATTGTCTATGGTTGGTTTTGAAAATCTCAATCAGCAAAAAGACGTATTGAAGGTTAATTTGCCTATATATAATATGGCCACTGAAAAAGTGTAACATCTCTATTTCAGTAAATAGCACAATCCTCAGATGACGAGGCACTAACAGCAGGCTTGATCTTGGCTTTTTTACCTGCATATAGTGATTTCTTTTTATGGATTTTCTCCAAAATCTCCAAACTAAAGCTACTTTTGTTCTATGGTGACATGTTTATGAATAGACATTCATGGTCATATCAGGCAGGTGGCATGTCTTGTCCTGATCCTTAAGTTACAATTTTCTTTATTTTGTCATTGTCAACATTTTATTTTTTATTTTGCGCTACTTACCTCTTGATTCACTTTCCTGCATCCCTATTTGGATGTGCCTAAATCTGCCAGTTCATAACCAGTGACGTGCAGAAAGGGTAGGCAAGGTAGGCACTGCCTGTTTATTCTTATAGTTATGTATGTAACATGTGTGTTATTCCAATTGTCTAGATGTTACAATGACAAATGTAGCCATTACGTATAATCAAATACAAAGAAATGGTAGAATAAGCAGTGCTTTTAGCGTCCATTCATTGCGGACAAGCAAAAAAACCCATTTTGCGCATACGCACTTTGATCCTGTATTCTTCAACATATACAGCGAAAAGCACAACCATGCTGTACCTTTGGACGTGAATAGGTTATGCCAGTAATCATCTACATTACGTATCAAACATGGACTAATTAAAATCAAGATATTACTGAACATTTGCGCAGTTGATGTCACTACACCAGCTACGTTGTAAGCGTAATCTCTGCGAAATTCAAAGTCAAAATGACGGCGGTGTTCGCCGATATCACAGATCTGAGACGAGTTTTACAACACTGATTAACGTGTTGACAAGGAAAGAGCGGCGGATGGATTTTATGTACAAATACTGATTGGTGAGTCAAACTACTTCGGGCTTCTATTGAACTGATACATGTGGTTGAATGGACGCGGACTACAAGCTATTTTTCTTCATATTCAATTGAGCAGTGTGTATTGATGCTGACTGACAAACACAATTGGCTGCTGTGCATTAGGGCTGTCAACGAATATTCTATATTTTAATATATGGTCGAATAGTTGTTAAAAAAAGACTATTTGAATGTGAAAATTAATATTCCAATGTAAAAAAAAAAAAAAACAGCCGGCGGCGCAACTGTCTGCTTAGCGGGTGGGCCTGTAGTTACTATATTGCATGAATAAAATTGACTAAATAGGCTACAACAGCTTCATGCACTGGTTTGATTATTTGCCGTTTTATACCAAGGAAAATTTCCGTGTTTACAGCACAGCTCGCTCGCACAAAGCTCTTGATCAGCACTCAGCATTTGTTTATTGTTGTCGTTCATTTAAACTGCTTTGCGCAGAGAGCGTGACGGTGCAGGAGAGAGATCTGCGGTCTTGGCCGTTAGTTAATTTACTTATTTTTGTGTATGTTGTTAAATTGGTTTAAACTTAAATAAATTACCTATACAAGTAGTATATCGTTGTATTAATTTGTCCTGTTATTGACGTGTCTAATGCACAACCAGATATACGAATATATTTGAATATCTGTGTTTTTTTAAAGAGAATATTCAAACGTCATTTTTGACCAATTTTGACAGTCCTAGTGTGGATTAATTAGGCAACAATGTCCGAGAGGCCGGTCGTCAATAATTTTAATCAGGTAATCTGGCTTCCATAACTCAGTGCCTACCCTCTTACTGACATCACCGCCTATTACTCTGTGTCATTGCAGATATTTTCATTGTGTTTGATAATACTTTTTCACCCATTTACCAAACCTCTGCTGATAAGCAATGATTTAGAACTTTTCTTGGGTTGTAAAAAGGAAGTTGTGTTTTTTTCTGCGGTTCGGACACAAAGCCTTACATGGTATTATTGAGGCATTGAACATGCTGATGCTGAAGGCTTGTTCAAGCAAAGGTTTTTCATATTATTTATCCTGCACGTTTAAAAAGTTATCTGAACGTAGGGATTATTTGCTAATTAGTTTAATGTATGTAAAAAGAAATTCAAAGAAAATTAGGATGAGACTACAAAATTGTTGATTTATTCTGCTCTACCTTTGTGGATGGAGGAATGTGTTTGGGGACGTCTCTCAGGCCGGTAGACCCACACTCCACGGTGAGGCTGTAGCAGCGACAGCCAACTGGGCAGGAAGGAGATGCCCTACTAAAAGTGTGCAGGCACAGAAGAAGCAGAGAGAGAGGAAGTCTCCAAAGTACAGCCATCACATCTAACCTGGGGATGAAAACATAGGACAGGATTGATTACTACTCATCAACTAAGCTCAGTTTTTGAACGAACAAGCAGTGGTACCTCCAAAGTACAGACAACTGTGATCAACAACTGAAAGTACAGCAGCTTGCTTATCTAGCTTTTCGAGTGAATTTAACGCAACTCAGTCCATTAAAAGACAGGGGGAGTTGGGCCTACACGTTCAACAGCCTGTTATGGGTGAAAACACCTCCAAGCTCCAAGCGACGTTAAGTCTCATCTACTCAGGGTTTTTTGTCCAATTTCATCACTGAGGTGTTATTGGACAAAGTCCAACACATGGACCTCAGATCTGCGGTCATGATATCTCTGAGACTATATAATCATTGTTACCTCCGGCTCCATGCCATCCCTCGTAAATTGGTTCACAACGTTTTAACTTTAGAGTAGTCATTCTCAACCTGTGGATCTGGGCATGCGCGATTCATTTCCAGTCTGGACGGAAGGGGTTTGTCTGCACAGAGCCTTACTGTGCGTTGATAGGGTTTGCTGTGTTTCCTCGGGTCTCGTTTAACTCCGCGTCGTCCTTTATTGTGGGAATTGATTGGGGATCTTTGAAACTGATGGGTTTCTTGGTGATGCAACAATTGTATGTCTGATATATTATGGCAATACATGTTTCCTAATTCCTGATTCTGATAGCTAACATGCCAGATCAAGAAAGAAGCTTAATTTCTTGTTGAGCTGCTTAGTTCGGGAGTGAGGACTGGGTTGAGCAGTGAGAACGTGTGTCACTCCGATACAAGTTGGTCCAGAAAGCTTTGGTTGGAAGAGGCCTAACAGCCAAGTTTACTGGAGATATTGTCGTCTTAACCTCCCACCAAAGAGAGTTGATCCAGATGGAAAGAATTTGGAGGTGAAATCTCTAATCCACTCTCAGCCCGGAGCACAACCCTTGTGGTTGTCCTTTAGCAGCACTCGAGAACAGAACACAGCCCTTTTTTATGCCATGTTGGGAGCACAAGAATACACATATCACACTAGACGGATCCCTACAATTTCTTTTTCAGGTTTTTCCTGTGCGATGAGAAAGTCATAGGACAGAGGATGTCGCATGTATACAGACTTTCAAGCCCCCTGGGACTAATTAGTAATTTGTGATTTTGTGCTATACAAAATTGATGAAACACTACAGATTAAAAGGTCTTTCGGATGTTCATCTCACTGTAACATAGCAAGCACCCCAAGCCATGAGGCATTGATTTCCATCTTGGGATCGATCATCTCTGAGGCGCATCACTCACTGAAGGGTTCTGCTGCCGTTTCCCTGAGATGGTTCAGCTTTAAAGGATTGTTATCATTATTTCATTGAAGTTATCAATCAAACTCATCAAACACCCATTTTCTTATTTTCACATATTTCTAATAATCATTAGATTCCATGTCTTTTTTTACTTTCTAGCAATCATTTTAAAAAGCTCATTGTGGTTATATTTTCAGGCCTGCAGGTAGAAAACGTGACAGCGCACAAATAGCGGTATCCGGTACATTAAAGCCAGCGCGGTTGTGATCTCAGTTACACGTGGTTACAGAGCAGGTCAACTGGAAGAGAGCGCAGCATGTGCAGCGGTGATGCAGGCCACGCAGCACACAATAACAGTTAATCACATCTGATCCCAGGACAGGCCAGAGTGCAACAACTTACAGCAGAACGACAGCCGTCCACAACAAACCGATGATGAGTCAAATGAAATGCATTGTTGTTTATACCTCGCTGAATAATGATGATGACACGACGCCCTCTCGCTGCCTCCCACTCAGCGTGTGATCCCGTTCATTCCGATGTAACGTTATGTTCGCTGCTGAAGAATAAGCTGCAGGTATCAGGCAGCAGAAGAGCAGCAGCTGGATGTTTCCATAGTGCGCAGGGCGGTGCGGGCCCGTCGCATCCTCTCAACCGAAGCACCGATAGAAACAGAAGCTTCAGTCGGCAGCTCTGCGTCCAAACCGGCGTGAACCGGATCAGGTGTCTGTTTAGTCAGACATCCAGCTCATCTGCACCCTTCATTCGATTAGTCCACGCTGCTGCTCCAGAGGACCACAGTGAAGTCTGAAATCCGTCACGAGCAAAAACGAAAACCACTTCCGCCGCAGATTATCCAGAATAAAAGCATTATTTATTGATTCCATTTAAATCTGCACAAAATTGGTATTCGGTACAGTCAGACATTATTACTCTTGTTATTTGTGTGCCAGAAATAACAGTATATTGTTAATGAACAGCATATTTATGTAGGTACTGATCAGGCACGTACACAGATAGAGCACCTACTGCTGCTCAAGCCCCTTCTCCTGGAGCCCAATTCTTTCTTCAATCAATATTTAAGAATAAATATCGCGTTCCCTGCCATCAATTCTCCCCAAATGTGTTTTGATATCTGATCAGCATTTATTTGAGTTATTGTGAGAATTTCGCACCCAACATGCTCCGCGGCGCTCACAAGCCCCGCCCCTTCCCCGTCGCTCCTCCACTAAAGGCTTCTGCGTCTTTCACGCGCAGTTGTGTCGACGGACTCGTTTCACGTCATGGTTCTAAAAGGCTTGCGCGCCATGGAAAGCAATTCACCGCCAAAACTATTTTTTGTCGAAGACAACCTAGAGATTGACGTCTTTGTGTGTGGAAGTTGTTGATTTGTTTATTAATTTATCAGAGACTTTTTTGGCCCGTGCATCGACACTGCTGCTTTTCATCACCTGTTTTTGCGTTTTTCTGAAAACGCAGAAGCATAAACTAGGCTTAGGGCTCAGGCAAACGGCTGCAGCATCGGACAAACGGGTAATGGCGGTGTTTGTGCAAACCCCGCGACTTGTTTGGTGTAAAATTAACCACAACATTAGCGCCACAACTGGTCCGACCTTTCATAAAAAATAAACAAACAAAAAGCTCCCGAAGTCCGTGATTTCAAAGCCTTGTGCAGCGGTTTACTGGTTGTCATCTTTAAAGACCTGTTGGCTAACATGGTATGCTTCTCAGTTTTACTCATTTGAGCAGACTAACATGTCATTTCTGTTTCTTCCTCCAGTGTTGAAGCATGTGGCCACAAATGTCACGTACTGCAGCCGCCCCCTGGAATCTATGGGGTCAGATCAGTCTCAATAATTGTAAATGCACACAGAACGGCTCACAAATGAAAACCGGGAAGATTCAGAAATGCAACGGTTCAAAGTCAGCAAACAATGGCGTCTGGTAGTGACGACGCTCTGCTTCAAGTGTAAGTGAAACAAGTTAAAGGTTTCATGGCGTGCATGATTGACGTTAATTACGTTCGAGTTGTAAATTATTGCTACGTCAAATATATTACATCATGGATGTATTTTGCGGCATTTTAATACAACGTAGCTAACTGCTTTGTCAGGTAACGTTAATGCAGACAGATAGGGTTGCTAACCGTCCTTTAAAATACGGAATCGTCCTGTATTTCAGAATAAAATAGTGCGTTTTAAATCAATACGGGACAGGGTTTGTCGTATTTTCTGAGTTGTCGTCAATGCAGCATCCCATGTCCCACCCGAATTCTGACAAAGATTGAACCTTTGATTTGACGTTAACTGATTTTAGCCAGTAGAGATGGTTAAGATCAAGTTAACATGAATAAATTAGATTTTTAAAAGATTTTGAAGTTGTTATTTTGGAAGCGATTAACACACATTTGTCATGTTTATTACATGTACATATACAAGTTAACTGACGCTTTTATTCAAAGCCACTTTCAATAAGTGCATTCAACCATAGGGATACAAACTCAGAAGAGCAAAAAGTGTGATATCATCAAATAAGCAAAGTTACAATTTGCTATAGATAAGTGCCATTAAAAGTACAATTTAAGTGCTACAATATTTTAGCGATAAGGTGACCTCTTTACTGACCCTAGCTGACTTCTATGACACCAAGCCATTCTCAGCTGAGACGGTAGTTGACTACTGGATTCGGCTTAACAAGGCCATTGAAATTGCTGTGGAAGGACTCCAAAGACTAACAAGACTCTTGATAACTCCTCTCGTGAGGTGACTGTCATGTTTATCACTCACTGTCCTGACCCTGATCGGTCACTAGTCTTCGGCTGCAAGCCACTTGAGGAATGGACAGCTGCTGATGTTCAAGTCCGGCTGGATGAACATCACCGTAAGAAGCGTCTCCAGCAGCGTCAGCCCGTGTCACACACCCTGTTAGGGGTTTGTATTTCGCCCAGGCGACAGATGCTCTGCACAGCCACGTTCAAACTGCAGTAAGCCTAGTTTATGCTTCTGCGTTTTCAGAGCGACGCAGACGCAAGACTCCCTTGCGTGTCCCTTGCGTGCCTTTTCACACCTCCTTGTGTGCGTCGACCCATTTTTCTAGGCTTGCGTTGCAAGCCTCCTGCAGCGCACAAGGCTGCGATTGGTCTGCTAACTACATCCTTTACGGAGTCTCACATTTCCGTTTTCATAGCACAATACCGCCATTATTAAAACAAAGAATGTTTACGAGAGAACGGATTAGATTGAAGAACTTTTGTCGGAAGAAATGCGTAAGTATGACCGCTTATACAAGCCGTCATTGGCGGGTTGTATAAGCGAGTTGGATTCACGGAGGGAGATCGCCGCAAACGTCGGTTTGCCGGTCGAGGGGAACAAAGTTGTGGAGGAAAATACGGGACAAATGTGTCCTTGATGAAAAGCAGCAGTGGCGATGCACGGGGCAATAAAGTCTATGATAAATAAATAAACAAACCAACGACTTCCACACACAAAGACATGACTCTCTAGGTCGTCTTCAACAGAAAAACAAGTGCGTTGACGCAACGATGCAGACGCAGAAGCATGCGCCAGCCTGTATGCTCTCCTGCTCCTCAACCAGCTGCGGCTGCTAAGCTGCTTCCAAGTGATGGTCTGTCCCTTGCCCATGTTATCACTCTTTTGGAGCGCTTGTTGCAGCAAGACTCTTCTCGGCGTTCCAGGCCACCCAGACCGTGGAACAGCAGCCGCTCCAGGTTTAGGGGTCCGTGTGAAGTTTGTGGTAGCAGTGACCATGACATTTATCCCACTGTCGGAGTGAACGCCTGTGCTTTCGCTGCCATGCTGCTGTACATCAGGCGATGGCTTGCCCTGTCGATCCTGGTCCTGACTCACTGTTCAGCCTCGCTGCTAACTAGCTGGCCCACACAAGGAGGGGACTAGTGAAGCGCTCGATGAAATGTCCCCGATTGATGATGTTGACTTTGAATCTATTTATTCTCAGTTTTGTGCCTCGACGGATTGGGGTCCTTGGGGGTGAGGACTAGGTGTGGTAGGGCTGTTAGACCGGTTTGAGGCTTATTCAGAAAATACACCAGAAAGCTTTCTCAGGGTTATTGTCTCTTTTTGACTGTTGACTGTATGTACTGTTGACTGGCGGCAGATGCTGGCTCTGGGGACGTGGAACGTAACCTCTCTGGGGGGGGGAAGGAGACGGAGTTTGTGCGGGAGGTGGAGCGTCAGTTGGATCTGGTGGGGCTTACCTCTACGCACAGCCTCGGCTCTGGAACCACACTCCTAGATAGGGGATGGACTGTATTCTACTCCGGAGTGGCCCATTGTGTGAGGCGCCAGGCGGGTGTGGGGATACTCATAAGTCCCCGGCTGAGTGCTGCTACATTGGAGTTTACCCCGGTGGACAAAAGGGTCGCCTCCCTACGCCTTCGGGTGGTGGGGGGGAAAACTCTGACTGTTGTCTGTGCATATGCACCAAACAGCAGCTCAGAGTATTCAGCCTTTTTGGAGACCCTGAATGGAGTTCTGCATGGGGCTCCAGTAGGGGACTCCATAGTCCTACTGGGAGACTTCAATGCGCACGTGGGCGACGATGGAGATAACTGGAGAGGCATGATAGGGAGGAATGGCCTCCCCTGATCTGAACCCGAGCGGCTGTTTGTTACTGGACTTCTGTGCCAGTCACGGATTGTCCATAACAAACACCATGTTCGAACATAAGGATGTTCATAAGTGTACGTAGTACCAGAGCACCCTAGGCCAAAGATCAATGATTGATTTTGTAATGGTATCGTCTGATCTGAGGCCGCATGTTCTGGACAATCGGGTAAAGAGAGGGGCAGAGCTGTCAACTGATCACCATCTGGTTGTGAGCTGGGTCAGAGGATGGGGAAGACTCGGGACAGACCCGCTAAACCCAAGCATGCAGTGAGGGTGAACTGGGAACGTCTGGAGGAGGCCCCGGTCCAAAAGATTTTCAACTCACACCTCCGGCGGAGCTTCTCTCACATTCCTGTGGAGGTAGGGGACATTGAACTAGAGTGGTGTATGTTCAAAACCTCCATTGCTGAAGCCATGGCAGTGAGTTGTGGCCCCAAGGTCTTAGGTGCATCAAGGGGCGGTAACCCTCAAACCCTGTGGAGGACACCAGTGGTCAGGGAAGCCATCCGACTGAAGGAGGCCTTCCGGGTTATGATATACGGTGGGACTCCGGAGGCAGTTGCAGTGTACCGACAGGCTCGAAGGGCAGCAGCCTCTGCCGTGATGGAGGCAACTATGGAGAAGGACTTTTGGTCGGCACCAAAGTGCTTCTGGAAGACCATCCGGCACCTCAGGACCCCCTCCTGAGGTGCGGGGAACCATTCAAGCTGTGTACAGTAAGGATGGGACCCTGTTGACCACGACTGAGGAGGTTATCGGGCGGTGGAAGGAACACTTTGAGGAACTCCTGAATCCAACTACTTCGCCCTCTTTGGTAGAGGCGGAGCTGGAGGCGGAGGAGGGATCATCGTCAATTGGCCTGGTGGAGGTCACTGAGGTAGTCAAACAACTCCGCAGTGGCAAAGCCCCGGGGATTGATGAGATCCGTCCAGAGATGCTAAAAGCAATGGGTGTTGGGGGGTTGTCTTGGATGACACGCCTCTTACACATTGCCTGGACGTCTGGGACAGTGCCAAAAGAGTGGCAGACCGGGGTGGTGGTAACCCTCTTCAAAAAGGGGGACCAGAGAGTGTGTGCCAATTACAGGGGTATCACACTACTCAGCCTCCCGGGTAAAGTCTACTCCAAGGTGCTGGAAAGGAGGGGTCGGCCGATAGTCGAACCAAGGATTGAAGAGGAACAATGCGGTTTTTGTCCTGGTCGTGGAACAACGGACCAGCTCTTCACTCTTTACAGGATCATAGGGGGGGCTTGGGAGTATGCTCATTCAGTCTACATGTGTTTTGTGGACTTGGAGAAGGCGTATGACCGGGTCCCCCGAGAGATACTGTGGGAGGTGCTGCGGGAGTACGGGGTGAGGGGGTCCTTGCTTGGGGCCATCCAATCCTTGTACGCCCAAAGCGAGAGCTGTGTTCGGGTGCTCAGCAGTAAGTCAAAAGTCGTTTCCGGTAGGGGTTGGCCTTCGCCAGGGCTGCGCCTTGTCACCAATCTTGTTTGTGGTTTTTCATGGACAGGATATCGAGGCGTAGTCGGGGGGAGGAGGGTCTACAGTTCGGGGGGCTGCGAATCTCATCGCTGCTTTTTGCAGATGATTTGGTCCTGATCTTCCATCTGTGACCTCCAACTCTCACTGGAGCGTTTCGCAGTCGAGCTGCGTCCTCGAACAGCTAATGTCCTCTTTTTTAATCACAAGCAAACAAATGCCTAGTCCCTGGCTAAAAAACCCTCGTGTTTTTTTGCCTCACCTAATCTTTTTATACTGCAAAACATATATTTTTTAATCATACAATGTGATTTTCTGGATTTCTTTTAGATTCTGTCACTCACATGATAAAAAATGACTCCTACATGCTTTGGAAGTGGGAAAACCTGCAAAATCGGTAGTGTATTAAATACTTGTTCTCCCCACTGTAGATACTCACCCACCCTAAAAATAAATAAATTTTTAAATAAATTTTTTGAAAATTAAAGAAAAAAAAAAAGAAAAGCAAAACAGACGTGAGGACTTTACGTTTATTGTGTTCGAACCACACCCACCATTGCTCCCGTGGCTTTGACTACAGTGTGAAAATGTTAGTTACTGACGGTCAGGTGTCACTGAGTAGCTCCTGTCATCAATGTATGAATGGATGTGTATGTGTGAATGATGAAATTGTTGAAGAGCTGTGAGTAATTGCAACCAGGGTTGTCGTCTTCATGCTGGTAGAGGGTGCAGGAGGTAGGCTTTAGCTGAAAGCGGTGGGTGTTTGTGTTGATAAACATATTGGACAATAACCTGATATTGTTTCATCCTTATCTGCAGACTCATTTCAATTGATTTTTTTTGTGTATTGCCCAAAATCAGGTGCTGGAACTTAGCATGGACCAGCCTTTAGATGAGTTGCTATAGTCCTAGAATCCAAGATTTCACATATCATTAATGCACATCACTAATTCAGCTTCTTCTCCAGAGTTTTGTGCTTTCTCTACTTGCAGGTTTCTATGGATCCTGGTTCTATCCGGTCCGGCCTCCAGCCACGGCCCTGCTGACACCTCCCGCTTCTAATCCCATCGTTAGTCCCTTTACTATTGCTGTCAACATTGATGCACATCACTAACTTTGTTTCTTCCACAGAGTATTTGTGCTTTCTCGCCTCACAGGTTTCCATGTATCATGGTTCTATCTGGACCCTGTTCCTGACTCCCGCCGTGGCCCTGCTGCTGCTATCACTAGTATTATTTATTACTACATTACTACTATTACTGTTATCATAAACAGACATTGCCCACTTCTCTGGAGGTTTATGTGGATGGTGTTCACATCTGATGGTTATTCCAGCAGTGGTCCTGCTTCCACTTCCATTGTTGTGCTCCATTCTGTCTCTTTACATCAAACCTTTCCTTACCACAGTCCATATCGTAAAAGGAAAATACTTCTCCTCACCGGCAAGTGCCTTGTAGGTGAGGAGAAATACCTTAAATTCTGTTCTTGGAGCCATGCAGAGAAGCTAATACAGGAGTAATATGATCCCTTTTCTCACTTCTTGTTAATGCATGTGCTGCAGCATTCTGAATCAATTGGAGGGGCTTATGGAGATAAGAGCAGCCCGATAAATCATTTTTCTGCATCACTTTGAGACAGGAAGTCACTTAAAAAAATAATTGAAAGGTTGAATTTTAAAGATGAGTCTGCAGAGTTGCTTTTATGATTTAATTGATTTCAAAATTATTTTCACATCTGGTCAATATTAATATAATATAAGAAATCTGTGAAAGAGTCCACCGAAGCTGTAAGTAAAGAGGCTGTTTGGCAACATGGTTGTCACCTCACCCGTAGTCCATAGATTAAATGTTCTGATGACCAGCCAGCGTTCATCATCACCGTGACTTTACTGTGCATGTCCATCTTTGGCACAGTGGGCTGCATGGTTTCAGTTCAGGGATGTTGTCTTCTAGGTCTGATAGATAGTCCTGTGAGCTTTCATAAATAAAAAGTATTGTTGTCAGACTGCATATGCATACTGCTAAAAAGAACTAAACTAGATGGCAATCAAACTAGGTCAAAGTCCATCTTGCCGTGACTTTAGTCCTGTTGTTGCAAGCACGTTAAGACTGGTCCTGTGGGAAAGCAATGGGGTAGATTTGGCTGTAGTGATCCACAAAGTGGACCTCCAGGCCCTCACTGATGTAGTCGGGCAGGTCAGAAAAGTCCTTCCTATTTTCATTTGGCATGATGATGCAGGTCACACCAGCACGACGGGCCTAATAGGGGAAAGAAAATACAGTTCAAACATTCAGTAAATACATCATTTCAAAATTAAAAACTTGGGATTTTTATCATGCGGTTCACAGCCTGAATAGGTTCAAAAGACATTATTTCCGACCTACGTCCCATTCAGAAAATCTCCGCGAGACGGACATTTGCTCGCGGATGTTTGATTTACACGTGCGCATCAACCTGATTTGCGCTCTCGAATTTTGACAGTGATTTGCTGCCATAATGCCAGAGCGGGCAACATTGAGTCTTATCTTAAAACTGCTGGCTAAGGATAAACGTAAATACAGTAAGATTGTAATTCACGTCGGCGGTAATGACTCCCGATTACATCACTCGGAGGTCACTAAAGTTAATGTGGAATTGGTGTGACCATACGCTAAAACAGTGTCAGACACTGTAGTTTACTCTGGCCCCCTTCCAAACTCTTATTTTTTTTAAATTATTTTTCTCATTTGAATAATTTGTGATAGGAATTTAATGTATTATACATCTTTTACATTGTTCATTCTAAATTTGTAATTTGCGCTATACAAATTAAAATGAATTGAATTCTAGCATAGTGAAGTAAAATGTATTTCCTGCAACATTGTATTCACTTCATTAAGGTGTAAAATGATGTCAATCAAAACATCCATATTCTCTCATTTCAAATTTGTGTACATGGACTTTTCTGTTGTAATAGAAATCCTTCTATTCTCATCTGTTAACATCCTTGTAGGGAAAGAAGGTTTTGATTGTGATAATATTAGGAAATGTGTATATTTATATTTATTTGTTCTTTATCTCATAGTGGCTACGGATAGGTATCGTTTGGGGGTTTTCCGATAGCGGTGCTAAACTGATACTTTTAAAACAATAAACATTGCCTGAACAGATTTTGCTTTTTTTAAAGCACAAAACAAAAAATTAAAGAACATTAATCTGAGCAATTCACAAATATATTCGATTTACAAATACACACATGATTTACAAATACATTGTAATGCACACGTAAATACATTACGAGTTATTTGTAGACTCAGATGTAGTTGTTTGCAGGTTTTTGAGACTCGTCTGACGGGAGTAGATCCGCAAATGGGGTTTTTTCTGTAGCCAATCAGATGTCGCCCTCATTTTCAACCAATCAATAGAGTGCAGCACCCCCTTCCCCTCCCCACGAGCCTGCAAGCGATACAGCAACGTAACTGTTCCGAAGTCAGCAAACAATGGCGTCTGGTAGCACGGAGAATTGCTCTGTGCGCATTCGTTAATCTTTCTGTGTGCCTTTGTAATTATTGAGACTGATCTGACTCCATAAACTAGCGATTTTTCCTCGTGCACTTTGCTCTCAACTCTCCATCATTTGACAGCTGTGTTTGAAGTGCCAACAATCTCCCCATATTTAGCCGGGACGTTTTCCAAACCAATGTCTTTTAGGGACACAGTAGTGGTCCTCTGCAGGGTAGATGTTACGATGGAAGTAGCCCAACAGTTACCAACATGTTTCAGGCACTATCAGTCCTAAAGTGGTCCATTTGTCTGTTTGCCAATGCTCAAAAAACTTCAGACCCATGGAATTCTCATCATTGGAAGCAAAAGGCTTTCACATTTTTGACTGTTTTTTGCTCCAGCACGTCTGACCCTATGAGGAGGCCTTTGATGGTGGGTACAAACAAGAGTCCTCAACCGAGGTTGCAAAGCAGATTAGTGTTCGAGATCGATCCAAAATGGTTCTCCCTTTCACGGTGGGACAATCCATCCTGGGCATTGACTGATTTGCATATGTGCCTTGGCTAAGAAAGTTGCTTACGCCTTTATGTCTATCTGCAAAATCCCTCTCCTGCTGCAGAAAGTGAGGCTAAAGCAGTTGTTTGTCCAAACAGGTACAGTGTGGAGAACAAGTATTTAATACACTGACGATTTTGCAGGTTTTCCCACTTACAAAGCATTTAGGAGTCATTTTCATCATAGGTACTCTTCAACTGTGAGTGACAGAATCTAAAACATTTTTGGATTAGGGCACTAATCAACACCTTCTGGATGTTTCCCCTGCCCTGCGACTGCGACCGAGGAGGATTAGAAGCCGATGGATCCGGCCGGTGCTCCCGGGCGTTGCCGGCTCTGGCAGAATCAGCTGTTCGGCGGACTCCGACCAGCTGTTGCTGCTTCCTACCAGCTGGTGTTTTCGGACCGGGAGTCGCGGCGTGGACCCTCGGAACCTCCGCACAATGAAACATGCTTCACCTTCGGACACTTTTTTCCTCAAGTTGGCTTTGTTGAATGTGAGATCCGTCACCAACAAGACTTTTTTACTGAATGACTTTTTTACCTCACGCAAATTGTATTTTATGTTCTTAACTGAAAGCTGGCTCCGCGAAGGTGATCTTGCTCCTTTTTCGGAGCTCCTCCCTCCAGGATGTAGTTTCCTCAACTCCCCTCACACCACCGGCAAAGGTGGAGGACTGTCATCCGTATTTAAATCCACCTTTCACGTCCAGGTGGTGGCTGTCAATGGCTCCAGCTTTGAGCTCCAACTTTTTGAGGTTAAAATCCCCGTGACTGTTCTGTGCTGTGATCTCTCGGCCACCAAAATTTAACAAGGACTTTATACATAACTTTGCAAACTTTGTGTTGGGTATTATTCTCGAATATGATCACTTTCTAATTGTCGGTGATTTTAACATGCATGTCTGCTGTGAGACCAGACCGCTTGTCAAAGACTTTTTGAATCTAATTGACTCTTAATCTTACTCATGTACAAATAACTGCCATATATATGCCACATTCCTTTTTCCGACCATCTACCCGTTTTATTTTCCCTCTCATTACCTGCGCCCCCCACCACAGACACTGCGCCCGCTCGCTGTCGCCGTGCTTTTTACTCTTTGACTCCTCTGCAGTTTCCTGCTGCCTGGAAAACTCCTATTCTCTGGAGGACTTTGGCGACTTCAATGTGGATGTTTGTATGAAGTTGTTTGATTCTCTCTGCACTAAGATCCAAGACTCTATTGCGCCTAGGTTTGTGTACCAGATATTAAGTTCGGCTTTATGATGTATCAAATAATTATGTCATGCAACTGCTTGAAATCATCCAATGTGATTTTCTGGATTTTTTAGATTCCATCACTCACAGTTGAAGAGTACCTATGAGAAAAATTATAGACTTCTACATACGTTTTAAGTGGGAAAACCTGCAAAAACGGCAGTGTATCAAATACTTCTCCCCACTGTACGTTCATCCAGGTGGCTAGGGCAGGATCCTCCGTAACCATTTACAAGGCAAAGTGATTAAGATTCCAGAGTACTCTCCGGAGTACAGTCCGTTCACCATCATGTACTTACAGCGATAGTTTTCTCTTTAATTCCACCCACTGGCAGTATTTTGCCAGTCAGTGACACTTCACCAGTCATGGCTACGTTCTGACGCACCGGGCGGTTGGTTGCCAGGGATAACAATGCTGTGACAATGGTGCAGCCGGCGCTTGGTCCATCCTTGGGAGTTGCACCCTAAGAAAAAAAGTGATGTTATTGACTAATAGAAATGCACATTGCAACCAGCTAGTGCATTTTTGAGAATATCACAGGGAATACTAAGGCACGATAATATCAAATCTGCAGATCTAAAGTTAGAGCTTACTTATGGCCCTGACTATCTGCTTCGAGTAATTCTTGTGTAGCATTTTTAAAGTGCTGCACAAAAAAGGTGTATTTTCTTTTTAACACTATTGAATAACTCATTTGGATGCTTACTGAAACTCAGTTCTAAATTAGTAAAAACTGGGAAAATTGCTAAGGTGTGGAGTTGGCAGTTATCAGTCCTTCAGAAGTTAGTGGGGGATCTTCTCGTACCAAAACCTCCTCTCTCGGTCTGTATGTCTGTCTGTGAGCAAGGTGTGCCGTAATACTGCTCTCACACAACGACCGACCACATCATTGCAGAAACGAAGAGCAAAAGTTTCAGTAGATGCTGAGAACTCTTGATGTATCAATGCAATAAAACACTCACCAGTAAGGGAGATAATAAAAAAAGTGTTTTTTGGTGAATTTGATGAAAAAACGTTAATACGTTAATAAATGATAATAATACATTTTACCTATAACGCACTCTTCATCAGCAGATCTCAAAGTGCGACAGAGATGGGAAAACATAGAAATAAAGTAAAAGCTAGTAAAACATAGGGGAAGAAAAAAAGAAGACGTAAAAACACCTTCCTGAATAACTAGGTTTTTAGGCCAGTTTTAAAGAGAGTCCAATAACCGTACTGCACTGAGGTGGTCAGGGATACTGTTCCATTTGCCTGGCGCTGCTGAGCAAAAGGCCGGTCGCCCATGGTGCAGAGCTTGGTATTGGAGACGCGGAGGAGTGAGCTGCTTGCAGATCTGAGGGTGCGGGTGGAGGTTTGGGGAGTGAGTAGTTCCTTGCAGATAGGGAGGTGCATGTCCATTTATGCATTTATGAGTGAGTAGAATTTTGTAGTCAATCCGGAATGAGTGTAGGTAGATGTGACTTGATCAGAGCAGTGGGAATGGGGTTGAGGGTGGACGTACATGATGTAATTTTTTCGGAGAATTTCCTCGACGTGGCTCTTGAACCTCAGCGAGATGTATAGACGGCACACTGGCAGAGAAGGTGTCAGAGGGAAGCAGAGGTGGAGAGCTGGACATCAGAGAGCGAATGTTGTTGACCGTGGATCTGAAAATTTCAATAAACTTGTTGCATTGCTCCTCTGTAGCCTCAGTTTAAAAGGATGGTTGTGGCCTCAGGAGATGGGTTACGGTGGAAAAAGCTGTCAAGAGTTGCCAGGGTCTTTGTTGATTAGGCTGGAATAGAACTGTGAGCGAGCATTTTTAGGAGAGTGTGAGTAGGCCCTCTGATGCTCCCGGAAAGCCAGTTTATGGACAGTGGACACGCCCAGCTGTTTTTATTCTCCGGGCTCATGTGTAAACGAGGGAGCAGAGCGGGAGAAATTGACCTCACGTGACTTGACTGGAGCATTGAGATTAAAAACACTGCTCAGGGATGTAATATAGACCACCAATTCATCCATTGATGCAGAGGCAGGTAATGAGCTGGAGGTCCATGGTCATAGCGGCTGAGTCAATGCTTTTCCAGTTCTGGCAAGACATTTGACGCTTAGGTCAAACAATAGGGAGCATGAAGGTCAAGGCCATTGAGACCACCTTGTGGTCGGACACACCAAGATCATAAACCTGTAGGTTACTGATGGGAGCATAGTCAGTGTTAACCAGATCCAGAATGTGCCCCTTGGTGTGAGTAAGAACCTCAACATGCTGCTGCAGGCCAAGTCCCTCAAGCAAAGTCAGGAAATCTCCAAACGGACAGGAGGGGTTGTCAACATAAATATTTAAAATCGCCAACAATGACAATATTAGTTAACATAGTGCGGAGTGAAGTAAGGAGATCACTTGTCTCGGGTAGAAAAGATGGGTTTGGGAGGACGGTGTATGACAAGCACAGTCTTGGAGTATGGAGATTTGCATTTGAAGGCAAGGCATACCTTAGAGCAGGGATGTGCAACTTAAATGATGGAGGGGGCCACAATTTTTCATCAGCGCTACCAGGGGGCCACAAAGGACAGCGCACTTCCTAACCAGATTTATGACCATAATAAATAAATAAATAAGACCAAAATATGTGTATATGTCTGTATGCTTATTGAACCAACATAATCACAGCATCTTAATATATTTCATACTCAAATGCTTGTTTAACAGATCTTCTTAAACAACAAAAGCTTTGAAGCAAACAAATAACCAGATACTGTGATTATTTTTTCAGTGCAAAGTGCCGTCATACATAAAAATCCTCTTTTTTGAAACATTTTAACATTTTCCCTGCTCTACCTCAGCATGACTGGTTCTCCTTTAATGAGGAACTTGTGGCTTTGCGTTTTGGCGCACAATAGAGTGGATATCATATCAATGTCCATCTTTGTGCATCCAATTCGCATCAGATTAAAAAAAAAAAAAGAGTGTCATCCGTGAGCCTGTTTCTCTTTCGACTTGATGTGCTTCATTGTCGAAAAACTGCTCTCACAAATGTATGTGCTCCCAAACATACTGGTCATTGAGAGAGCAAAATCTCAGAGGAGTGGGAAGTGGCATTCAGGCAGCAGACCCCAAAACGTAATTCCCTTCTCATTGCGCCTCGCCTGAAAAAACGGATCAGACTGCAGGTCGCAAAGTTCAAGCTGCAATTCAGAAGGTTGCTCGCTGACAGCAGCGGAGAGGGGGTCCACGAAGAGCGCCATCTGTGGCTGCATTGCGTGAAAATCTTGTAAACGATGCTTGAACTGCTCCTGCAGTTTCTCGATATCGGTCTTATATTTGTGAAGTACGCCTTCGCACTCTGGGACACTTTTTCCCATCTCCTCACAAGCAGGAAAGTATGTCAAATTTGGAAGATGGGATGAAAATCCCACTTTGAACAGGTCTAATTTGCGCTGAAATGCGTTGATGTGTGCACACAGGTCACACACAGTTTGGTCTCTCCCCTGTAAACTTTGTGTTCAGGTCATTGAGGTGTGCAGTAATGTCAGTAAGGAATGCCATGTCGCACAGAAACGTTGTGTCTTTGAGTTTCCTGCAGTTAGCACTCATATCACCACGAACGCTGTCTCCCAAAAACACTGGAATTTTGGAACGCAGCGCAAAAAAACGCTCAAGACACGACTCATCCATCGGATTCGGTGTGCATTTGTAAATCCCCATATGCGGCGTCCACATCTCCTGTGACTGAGGGATCTGTTCCCTTCTCGGATGAGATTTGTTACTTTAGTCACCAAGTCCGTAAAATGGTTAAAGTTCAGTGTCTTGGCGCAGAGGGCCTCCTGTAGGAATAAATAAAGTAACCGTTAAAATGTCCCTATGTTTGTCCTGCATGTCACCCAAAATCAATAGGACTACTCACTCACCTGGTGTATGATACAGTGCATTATAGGGGAGTTCACTCCGCTTTGTTGAAGGAGCCCTGCGAATCCGGTGCGTCTCCTCTGCATCGCTGGTGCGGCATCCGTAACAACAGCAGATAGTTTGTCCAAGCCACCATAAGCGTTTGCAACACTATTAACGGCGTTGAATATATCCGTGCCCTTGGTGGTATCGTGGGCACCATCTTTAGTAACTCCTCGTGCACTTCAACCGAACGGTCAACGGTTCTTCAGCAGTTGGCTGACATCCATCACATCTGTACTTTCATCCAAGGCCAGGGAGAAGTACTTGCAGTCATGCATAATTTCTTTCATCTTCTCCTCGACGTGATCATTAATGTCAAAAATTCTACGAGTCACTGTGCGACGAGACAAAGAGACCGTATCAAAATTTTTAACCAGGTTAGCATCACCAAACGCTCTGGCCATTTCCACGGCACATCTCTTCACAATCTCGCCATCGGACAAGGGCTTCTTTGCTTTAGCACGCTTAAGCGCAACAGCATACGACGGCATGAGTGCAGCCTCCTGTGTGGTTGTGGCTCTGGTAAAAAATTGCTGTTGTTGGTGTACTTTTGATTTGAGGTCAGCAATGAGAGCAGCCCTGGCAGCTTCAGTATACTTATCGTATTTAACTTTGTGCAAGGTGTTGTAGTGGCGACTTAGGTTGTCACTACACTCTTTCATGGCTGATAACGTCTCCAAGCAAACTAGGCACATGGGTTTGCCTTTAAATTCAGTGAACAGATAATCCACTTCCCATTTCACCTGAAAGACACGTTTTTCTTGATCGGGTTTTCTCTTCGCGTTGCTTTTTGCCATGGCTTGACCTCTCTTCCTCGCTGATGGAGAAGACCCGGTGGAAGCACGCAGGAAGCTGCATCTGCATAGGAAGCGCCATCTAGCGGTGGACTCTGATATTACAACTTAAAAGTGATCGGGCGCTGTAGAGGACACACTTATAATTTTCAGAAATTAATCTAGGGGCCACTCCGAAAGAGAGTGAGGGCCGCATGCGGCCCGGGGGCCGCCAGTTGCCCATCCCTGCCTTAGAGGAAAGATCAGGCATTGGCAGAGGAGATGTTTTGCTTCTTGATTCCACGTTGAAACAGCAGCAGAAAGCTCTATGGATGTAGTGAGGAACCATGAAGCTGCGGTCCGGTGTATTAAATCATTTCCAGCATCGATGTCAAAGTCGTGTTGTTTGCTTAACGACCTCAGGGCCACGAGCAGCTCCAGCCGGGGCAGGGATCCAAACTCTACCGGGTTCCTGTTGTATTCCAACACGGCAGGCAGGCGAGGCTCCCAAGTGAATCCAACCGTATTTTAACTGAAGGAAGTAGGAGAAGGTCTGTCGTATTCCAACTCAGGGAACAATGGAAATACGTAAAAACGGGGTTGAAAAAAATATATATAGCTATAAAAGCCATAAAACTCAAGAGGGAAAAACAAAGTGTTGAGAGGGGCGGCAGCAAACGTGCGCCAGGGTACCCGTAAATGATAGCTAATTACTTAATCGTTTTGCTTTTTACATTTGGTTACTTGTTGTATTGCTGGGCCAATGAGCAGAATTAATAAAAGCACTAGTACTGATATTCCCTAAAGTTGCCAATCTTAAGCAGTTAGAAAAAGAAGTCAAAAGGGAACAGATTAAGCCAATGTAAATCAGAAAGCCATGTGTATACATTACTGCATTGCCATGCTTACCTCAGGGACATGCAGGTGCAGGTGCGAGTTAACCAGGAAGTGGTTTTCTGGTTCCTGGGTCATCAGAAAGGCTCTGGCAAAGGTTGAGGCGATCTTTGCACTTTCCTTCATTACATCACCGAGCTGACCTGCAGAGGAGCACTAACACCTTTAACCTGCTAACCCAGTGCTAACCCAGTGCCCAACCCATTGGAAAAATGAATGGTGAATGAACTAAAAATGAAGAAGGAATTTTCATTTTATCCCAAAACACAACATACTGTATATATATATATATATATAGAGAGAAATAAATCCTCAGGTGGACTGACCAGGAGTTTCTGTTGAAGATGTAAGACTTGATCCGTAACATTGTTTGTTCACCCAACTTCACCCAGCAAAGTGACTCAGTTCAAGGTCTTGGTGACTGACCTGTAACCTCCAGTGACCCCTCTCCTTTGGAGTCCACTCCTCCAGAAGGGCGGCGTAGTGATGTCTCGATAAACAACGTTGACCCTCCTACAAAGTAAATAAAATTCAGCCAGAGCTTCAGCAGGTCTCATCTTTTGGTTTGATTGTGTTAGTGTGTGTAAGTCTCTCACCAAGCGATGTCCATGCCAGCCCCATAACCACTCCAGGAGGGGTGACATCATACATTCGATCAACTGTGAAAATAGGTTTACCCACATAGACTTGCAGGTTCTCGGGGGTAACAGTCACGGTGGTTTGTTCACCACTGACAATGGAGAACGCCACCTTACGGAAAACCTGACGGACAGATGAAAACAGACAAGTAAATGTTATATATATATATATATATATATATATATATATATATTTATTACACACATGTATATACAGTAAGGATGGGACCCTGCTTATCGCGACTGAGGAGGTCATCGGGCGGTGGAAGGAACACTTTGAGGAACTCCTGAATCCAACTACTTCGCCCTCTTTGGTAGGGCGGGGTTCGAGGCGGAGGAGGGATCATCGCCAATTGGCCTGGTGGAGGTCACTGAGGTAGTCAAACAACTCCACAGTGGCAAAGCCACAGGGATTGATGAGATCCGTCCAGAGATGCTAAAAGCAATGGGTGTTGGGGGGCTGTCTTGGATGACACGCCTCTTCAACATTGCATGGAAGTCTGGGACAGTGTCAAAAGAGTGGCAGACCGGGGTGTTGGTAACCCTCTTCAAAAAGGGGGACCACAGAGTGTGTGCCAATTACAGGGGTATCACACTACTCAGCCTCCCGGGTAAAGTCTACTCTAAAGGTGCTGGAAAGGAGGGTTCGGCCGATAGTCGAACCAAGGATTGAAGAGGAACAATGCGGTTTTCGTCCTGGTCGTGGAACAACGGACCAGCTCTTCACTCTTTCCAGGATCATGGAGGGGGCATGGGAGTATCCAGTCTACATGTGTTTTGTGGACTTGGAGAAGACATATGAGCGGGTCCCCCGAGAGAAACTGTGGGGAGGTGCTGCGGGAGTACGGGGTGAGGGGGTCCTTGCTTGGGACCATCCAATCCTTGTACGCCCAAAGCGAGAGCTGTGTTCGGGTGCTCAGCAGTAAGTCAAAAGGCGTTTCCGGTGGGGGTCGGCCTTCGCCAGGGCTGCGCCTTGTCACCAATCTTGTTTGTGGTCTTCATGGAAAGGATATCGAGACGTAGTCAGGGAGGAGGGTCTACAGTTCGGTGGGCTGCGGATCTCATCGCTGCTTTTTGCAGATGATGTGGTCCTGATGGAATCTTCCGTCTGTGACCTCCAACTCTCAACTCGCAGTCGAGTGTGAAGCTGTCGGGATGAGGATTAGCACCTCTAAATCTGAGGCCAATGTTCTCAGCAGGAAACCGATGGATTGCCTACTGCAGGTAGGGAATGTGTCCTTACCCCAAGTGAACAAGTGAAGGAGTTCAAGTACCTCGGGGTCTTGTTCACGAGTGAGGAGAAGATGGAGTGTGAGTTTAGCCGGAGAATCGGAGGCGGTATTGCACTCGCTTTACCGCACCGTTGTGACGAACACACACACACACACACACACACACACACACACACACACACACACACACACACATTCACCTTTTCAACCTGTTTCTGCAGGTTTCTAACTCCTGATTCCCTGCAGTACTGCCTGATAAGCAGACTGAGGGCGTCAGAGGAGATTGAGGCCTTCTCCTCAGTCAAACCACAGTGAGAACGGAGCTGAGGGACCAGGTAACGCTGGTGAGACAGAAAGACAGACAAGGGAAGTAAATTATGTAATAGCGAGGCATCTTCATTTTTCATATAGTACTTGTTAGGAAAACTGGGGAAGAAGTATGCCACTAGAATATACAAGAACAAAATACATATATTATCACACCTCAGCAATAGCCATTTTCTCCTGGGCAACATATCCAGACACATTGATCATCTCCATCCGATCTCTGAGGGGCTCGGGGATGGTGTCAATCACATTGGCCGTGCAGATAAACAGAACCTTTATTGGAACAGAAAGGCTTTTTTCACTTGAAGAAAAACTGAGAAAAAAGCTAGACAGGAAAAATGCAATAGTAATCTATGCAGCACTGTAAACGAGGAGCACACAATCCTACCTTTGACAGATCTACAGGAACATCTAGGTAGTGGTCCAGGAAGTTTGCGTTCTGTTCAGGGTCCAGAAGTTCAAGCAAAGCGGAAGACGGATCGCCCTGATAACCACGACCCATCTTATCCACCTGGGGATGAGAAGTTACACAAATGTAATATGCATAATTTAGCTTTATGTGTTATTTTTCTATGTATCACCAAAGGCATGCAATAATATATTCATCAAGATCTGAAAAGGAGGCATCGGGATTAAGTGCAGCAGACACGCCCCCACCCCTCCCTCAGGGAGGGGAGCAGAGATGGGAGGTGTAACCCAGCGGAGACTTGAGGCTACTCCACCACCCAGCTTGCTGACAGTCTGATGTTCAGTCTATGACAGCAGAGAAGTCAGCTCAAATGAATTACGGGATGAAATGTAATAACTGATCTCCAAATCTTCCATTAAGCACTTTTAAAGTGGTATAAATGAAGTACTCTAATATGGTAAATTAAAGTGTAGTTGTACAGCACCTTTCTAGTAATCTCAGCCTTAAAAGCACTTCAACGCTACACGTCTGGGCGACTTTGGATAAGTAGAAGCTCGGGTTGTCCGTCAATTGGATAATCGGAGGTTTGGATCGGTCAGGGGGTGAGGGGTTGAGTGTAGGAGCGGATGGGGGGTTGAATGTAGCCCAGCGGGCAGGTCTTGTGTGTGACGGCGTGAAAGAGGGGATGGGTGGGGTCCAACAGGAAGGTGAAGGAGTTCGGGGAGGGGGGCTCGATGTTGGGGGTGCTGTCCGAGGTGGAATCTTGGACAGCGAGGAGGATATGGAGGAGGGGGTTGGGCTTTAAGGTCCCCCACCTGAAGAGGAAGACGAGGGGCAGCAGGGGAGGCGAGCAGAGGGGAGGCGGGAGGTGGAGAGTCCTAGTCCTCTTCGGGGTGGGACTCTGCCACCAGCATCTCCTCAGGTAGGAGCGTTCCTGCTGGCCACCAAGAACGAGAGAGTAGTGAGGAGGTCTTCCGACTGAGGAAGATCCTCCTCGAGATCAACAGGGAAGGGGGGAGTACTGCCGGGACTGAGTGAGATGCTGGAGGAGAACGGTGAGTCCAGGTCGACTAATTGATAATACTAATACATATATTATATATACCTGCTATATTGTCTACTTAAAATAAAAGGCTTTCTTTAATTCAATTCAATTAATTTTATTTTGTATTGCCCAAAATCGCAAATTACAAATTTGCCTCAGAGGGCTTTACAGTCTGTACACATACAACATCCTCTGTCCCGAAACCCACCATCGGCACAGGAAAAACTCCTCAAAAAATGAAAATAAATAAATAAATAAATAAATAAATAAATAAATATATATATATATATATATATTAATAATAAACGGTATGTGTGTTTGTGTAAAGCATGCTAGCAAACAGTCAATGCTTGAACGGACAGCTCGTACGCTGTGTTTGGAGGCTGGATAGTCTTGGATGGATTGGAATTGTCATTTTTGCAGATTTTATGAAAATAACGGAGGATTTTTTGACAATTGACTGATGCTGATCACCAGGACTTGCTTCATCACCCTTCCGTCCACTGGTTAAGTTCGGGGAACGTATCTTGGACGAGTTAATCGGGAAAGCCGAAGGACAGTTTGGCTTTGTGATTTTGCGTTGGACATATTGACATAATTGTGGTAATGGCATAATACCACATCAGTAGACCCATTCCAGTAAATGTCAATGGTCTATAGATAATATAGACAATATAATGAGCTCGGCTGAAGGAGCAGCACCATCGTACTGACCTCGTCTATTAGCACCAGAGGATTCTCAGTCTTGGTTTTCTTCAGGCATTGGATAATCTTCCCTGGCATTGCTCCAACATATGTTCTCCTGATAACACACAGAAACACATTCCAGAAAATCATATTTCCATATTTAATTAACTTGGAACACAGATTACACAATATGCAAAATATGTGTACAATGTCATTATCCTAATTGTAATACGGGTAGATGAAATCCAGCGTTCTGATTGGCTGAGAGAGTCACAGGGTGTACATTATTGAGCAATAACGTACAGTACCTGTTCACATTGACCAGAGTGTTCCTTATCACGGCGCACTTAAAGTAACAGGTTAGATTTTGCGCGACAGTTGACATTTTAGTTTTTAGCTCAGTGGCAATTGCGGGAAAAAGACTGTAAATCCCACAAATGATCAGTTTGGGGCAACCGGACAATTAAGGTGGACGTCATCAGCGATGTGAATGAATGAGATGCTGAGAGATCTTGCAAGGAGACCCGATGCTGTTTACACGTACGTACTGGGACTATTTTTCTCTACATAACAAAATATTTTAGAATAAAATCTATAATATTATAGAATAAGGTTATAACATTTGTGTTTAAAGTAATGAAATCTATTCTTTACGCTAGGGATGGTGAAGTCTCATTTTGCATTCGTAAGAATTCGTTATCTACGTTGACATTCCAGATCAGTGCATCTATAGTTGTCACACATCATATTGTATTGACAATCTTAATCTTTTCCTGCTCAGCAGCTGCACAATAGCAGAAAGAGAGTCCGGAATGTGAGCAATCATAAGGTCCCTCACTAACGAAGGCAGGCTAGACTTCCATACCTGTGTCCTTTGATCTCAGCCACATCGGTCATGCCTCCCACACTGAACCTGTAGTACTGTCTGTTGAGTGCTCTGGCTATGGAGCGGGCAATGGAGGTCTTTCCTACACCTGGAGGGCCATAGAAACACAGGATCTTCCCCTGTGTGGAGCCACACAGTTGGCTGACTGCTATGAATTCCTGCACAGAGATAGAGACGTTAAGTCAGTGTGGATATACCATACCAGTAAAAAGTCTGGATACATTTTATCATTGAATGAAAAAATGTGTCCAAAATTTGACTGCTGCTGTGGGTATTTCAAAATGTGTTATCGGAGTAAAACAATTACTTTCTTGATTCCTTGAGCTTTAAATCGTGTGAGAGTGTGTGCTATTTGCTAACCAATATGCGCTTCTTTACGTCATCCATTCCATAATGATCTTCTTCTAGAACCTCTTTGGCTCTTTCTAGGGAGACATTCTCTTCGCTGTTGGTACCCCAGGGCATGCTGGTCAGCCAGTCCAGGTAGTTACGGGTTACACTGAAACACAGAACCAGAGTTGTTGTTTGTTTGTTGGTTTAAGTAATAAAACAAACAACAGAAATGATTGAAGTATCCTCAGTACTAGAGTGAAAGACAGAACTCAATCGTACTACTCAAAATAAGAGTTTGAGGAGAGGGTGGTGCTCTCCATATGCGAAGACATACCGTTTAAAATGCCATCAATGTACATCATTCATCTGAATTCATTGCACATACGTTATCTTTATTGTGTTATCTCAAAACATATCTAGTTATAATGAAATTAGTGTATTCAAATCACCCTCAGCTTTCGCTGGTGCAGAGAATAAATTAGCAAACTTGTACAATAGTACAAGAAGAATAACAATATGCTGGTTTTATATGGCGTTATATTTGTGCCACAATCCCGAGCGCGTAATTTTAAGTTTTGAGCACAGAGAACTATATTTTAGCAAAGAAAAACATATTCCGTGCGCGCAGTTTACTGAGGTGCCCTCTCCATAAACTGGCTTTCTGCGCGCAGGCAGCCGTTGCTGCGCTCTCTCCACCTCTTCACGCTGCGCTCGCTCGACGTTTCACTCACGCGCTCGCTCGACTTGCAGCAGCGTTACATTTGTGCCACAAAACCAACCAATCAGAGAATTAAAGAAGGTCAATTGCGATTGGCTGTTGGTCTCCAATCACATTATTAACTAGAACTAGTCAATCCAGCAAAAGCATTTAAGAATCTTTGTCTAATGCTAATTCACTTAACACACAGTGACTGCTGATTCGCAAGGTTTGCGATCCATTGCACCGGTACTGAGTAATATAAACAAAAAAAGAAACAAGACCAACTTGAACTCTGAGGAGTGGTTGTCCAAAAGTCCCAGTTTGTTGAGTTCTTCATTGATGACGTCCATTATGTGTTGTGGCACAGTCCTCTCTTTGAGTCTCTCCCTAAACTTTTCCTCAATAGCGTCTTTGTCTTCTTTTTCAAGACCAAGTTCCTAAAATCCCACAGCACAAACACATTTTGCAAATGGTTAATGGACTGTACAGCGTTTTTATAGTCTAGGCAAAATGTATTTTTGGGTGGGTGGGGTTTTGCCGATGTAGAATATAGTTTGGGTACCATTTTTTGCATTTCTATAAAATAATGCTACAACAAAGATCATCTTTGGTAGTGCTATGTGATGGAATATGAGTTCCAGGTATATCTGTTGTGGTGGACTTCCTCATCATTCAGTCCGTATACCAGAAATACGAGATACGAGAGTGACTGACAGATAACACCATCTGATCTACCTTCTTTATGATCTTGAGCTGCTCCTGTAGCAGGTACTTCCTGTGGGTCTGTTTGATCTTCTCCTCCACCTGAGAACAGAGCACAGATGAATGACTCAGGTGATTAGCATAGCAGTGGCTCATACAAAGTTGGTTAAGACCTCCAACCTCTCGGCCTAGTCGCTGCTGCAGTTTACTCAGCTCATACTCCTTCTTCAGCAGAGACAGAGCCTTGTAGAGACGCTTTGGGATCTGCAGAAACACACAGCAACTTGTTTCAAAGGCCTGCACACTTTTAGCTCATCAATATAAAAACCTAATATAAACATGTAGAAAAATGCTGCAGGAAGAATCTCTTTCAATGTTCTTTAAGTCTAAATCTACCACTTATTCCCCATCATTGTAACCAAACACATTGCATTTCATTGTGTAATGTGCCTACTACTATTCGTTACTATGGGTGTTTCCTTCCTCATCTGCCTCAGGGGGTAGAAATGCATGATCAACTTTCCAACTGCTGTAACAGAGCCACTTCCTCAGCTTCAATGTACTAAGAAGTCTTGTCCCGAACAGGTCTTTGGGCAGGAAGACTACTCACATTGATCTCTTCCAGGACGTCTTGTAGCTCGTGCGACTCTGCTCCTGTCAGAGCTGCCCCCATGTCGCTGAGGTAGATGGGATTATCAACAACTCTTTGACCTGCCTGCATCATCTGGAGGACCGATTCTCTGGGAAACACACACACTTTTTAATTCTCATGAGCTCAATTAATAGAAGGAATGTAGTTCGTCTGCTAATTTAGGTGCTGCCTTTATGAATCACATCAGAAGTCAACAGATTGTGGGCACTAAGACAATTCATTCCGCTAGCAGACTTGTGAAGTAAACGGCAGGGGAAAAGCTCAGAGTGTGAACAAAGAAATGTGTAGGTCCGTAGAGGCTACAGAGGGAACTTGAGGTGAGAGAATTTTGCAAAACAAAGCTCACTTCAGGTTCACCTTTCACTTTTTCTGTGGCAAACATTTCAGATACTTAAATGTTCTTTTAAACATGTTTTGTGTTTAAAAGTACCTAGTGGTCCAATGCTGTATAGTGTGGTTAACCTAACTCACCACCTCCACCAAACTAAGCACCAAGTTCCATCCATCATTATATCATAAGTTATCAAAACCAGTAGATTCATAATCAATATTTTGCATAGAATCGCAGGTCTAACCTGATCTCGAGTCATGTAGTGATCAGTTAAACAAAACATAATGAAGAAGATGTAGCTTAACAGTTCAATTTAAGGTGTCTCAAACAGATGTAAACACTATAATATAACATATTATAATATGGGTTGATGAAATCCAGCTTTCTGATCGGTTGAGAGGGAGTCACGGGGGGTGCATTATTGAGTGATGATGTACAATTGCTGTTCAGTGACCCGAGCTTTCCATATCACTGCGCTGGGCGATGCAAGTTTTTGCACCCGGACAATTAAGGTGGACGTCATGAGCGATGTGAATGAATGAGATGCAGCGCGATCTTGCAAGGGGACCCAATGCTGTTTACATGCACGTACGGAGACTATTTTTCTCTACACTACTGAAATGTGATACACAACGTTTGGTGGCTAATACTATTTTGTGCTGAAAGGCAGCTATTTACTTACTATTTATAATTTCGCTGGTAACCGTATTATAAAAGCGAAGGTGCTTGGGATATTTAGCTTTCAGGGGTGTTTATGCTAAAATTGCTTTCTAATTGGATTGTTGAGTAATGGTAGGAAAAATGGTCTTGCTAGAGCCCCATTTTGATTATTCCCCCTATTGGGTTTCAGGTAGCTGCACAAGATTTGATATGTAATGTGATGGCGCGTCTGGCCTACAACTCCCACAAACGGTTACATTATTGGACAATGGTACAGCCTCTCGTACCGAATTGCTTTATTGTAGTAAACATCAAAGGAAACTAGTGGTGCAGGTTTTTTATATTTGTATAATTTCTAAAATTTCTAAATTGCATTCCGAATGTTGATGCAGACCTATAGCCTGAGCCTTCAAGATGAATTAAAGCCGCATCGGTCGGGCTGTCGCACATGAACGCATGTCCAAAGTGCCTATCTGACTGAGTGAGGCTGCCGTGCATTTCTGTGACCATCAGGGGCATCACGTTTAGACGCTGTTTACGGTGTACCAGGTCATTTCTGGTGCAGTCGTAAGTCTTGAATGTTTGTGTATATGTAAGCCGGTAAAGATGGGGGAAAAAGGAAAAATTCATTACTTTATATTACAGTCTGGCTCTAGAGCAAATATGCACTATTAGTAAAAACGTCATGTACCAGCACAATGTGAACACCACTCCAGGACTTGTTTTCCTGCCCGCCTCAGCGTCCAGGAGGCGGGCAGGAAACCAAGTCTGCAGCCGACCCCTCTAACCCCGGACACAGACTCTTTGAGCCCCTTCCCTCAGGCAGGAGGCCGAGGCCAAGACCTCCCGTCACAGAAAGTTTTTCCCGTCAGCAGTTGGTCTCTTAAACCAAGTGACCCAAATACTGGAACATTTTCACAGTTGTTCCTCTCACCATGGAAAAATATGGACATAACGTACCCATCTGTTAAGTTAAGATATTGTTAATTCTTGCTTGTTTATCTTATTCTTATATTGCACCAATGGGCCAAGTCAACTTTCTCTATGTGTAACATATGTGGCAATAAATGGCTTCTGATTCTGATAATAATAATAATAATAATAATAATAATAATAATAATAAACACTAGAACTACCACTACATGGTTGGGCTCTAATGAACAAATTGTGACAGGTGACTGACCAACGTGGCAGGACTGACCTGTAGAGCGGGTTCAGGGCAATGATGTCCCTGATGGTCTTAACTATCTCTGCTGTCAGTGCCTGAAAAAAAAAACATTCCAGAGATTTAAGCTTTTAATAAGTTCAAGTAAGACCATCTATTTGCTCAAATCTGCAACAAAATCAGAAATTGACTTAAGTGACTTTAAGACATTTAACATCGTAGTTTTCATTACATATAATGTGCATGATTGTACCTTGACCTCCTCTGTGACCGTGAACTGTTCATGTTGAATATTGTGCACTTCTACCATCAGGACGTTGGAGGATGGCACAGGCTGAAGTTCTGGACTCAGGTCTGCTTCTGAAATCTAACCAACAAAAACTCCTCATAAACCCCAAATACTTAATCTCCCACCTCTAATGAACATACAATATAGTTCTTTGGATAATTTAACTGTTTGCCTCTAGATAAAAAGTAATTGCATTTATTCACTTTAAATTTTAGTTGTAACAGTATAATGGACATGAAAAGCACACCTCATCAATGTCGGATGACAAACTTGGTTGCAGAGATAGATACCACCAGGTGAGACGGCTGTTGTGGTCCTTCATGGAGTTTATCCAGGTTAGAGCCTGGTGGTCTGTTTCAAGGTCAAACTCTCGGCCCAGTAGGTAGTACCGCAGACTTTCCAGAGTCCATTTGATTGTCAGGCCTTCTTTTTCAACTACAGAGTACCTGGTCTCCCGGGCAAGCAACTTGCGCCTTAGGTACAGGACCGGTTGGTCTCCCTGTTCGAGGACCGCACTAAATAGACCAAGAAGTCCGTACTTTGACTCACTGGCGGGGAACATAGCAGGGCCTTTAACCTTCTTAAGGCCTCTTCACATTCTCTCGTCCAGACGACGATTGCATCCTTAAGCTTTCCCAAGACTTCCCTAAGCTGTTGGATGTGTTCCTCCCAGGTGCTGCTGAGAATTACCACATCGTCAAGGTAGATGCACTGCAGTCTTCACAACCTTGGAGGACCTTATGCATTAGTCTTTGGAAGGTAGTGTGAGATGCATGCAGTCCAAACGGCATCACGGTGAAGTGAAACAGTCCAGCCGGTATGCGGAAGGCTGTTCAGGGTCTGCTTGCGGGCTCCAGAGGCACTTCCAGGGTCGTGATATACACAGCCGACCCAATTTTCTCCAGTAGCTCATCAATCCTGGCATTGGATAGGCATCAAACTCTGAGATGGAGTTAAGCTTCCGGAAGTCAATGCAGATGCGTAGGGAACCGTCTTTCACGATGAAAACTGGACTACACCACTATGAAATTGATGGATCCTACTACCTCCAACTCCAACATGGCCTTGACCTCTTCTCGCAGCTTGTTTACCAGTTGCTGTGGGATGCGGTAAGGTCGTTGGCGCATTGGTCGCCCATCTTTCAGCCGAATGACATGCTCCATGACTGTTGTTTTACACATCACTACTCTGTACGACTCTTGTTGTATGAACTCACGTCGGACCACCAAACGGAGTGGTATTTTGGTACTAAATAGCATCCGTAGGCGCAGACAGCTCTGTGAATTTCACCGACTTCTACAGGTACTGCATCTGAATGACTGCCGCTTTCAGCAGTACATGGTGCTAGCCTTTAGCCCGTTTGAGAGCTGATTGGCTCGGATCGGGCACCGGACTTCACCGCCTTCACATCATACTTACCTACATGCTGAGGGAACTGTCCCATCGAGAGACACCGTATGCTCAAGCACAACCAAACGGCTCTTTTAAGAGCGATTTGCGTCCCTCCAGTGTCATCGCGTCTGTGCATAGACTTTGCATGTAATCCTGTGGCGCAAAACGCTGGCAACGCAGTCAGAGTGAACGTAGCATAAGAGTGGTTCAAAACCCCTGATGTTCAGCAGCCAACCGAGCACAGCCACTTTGCCTAGCCAGAGCTACAATGGAATGGTTAAGATCAGAGCATGTTAATGTCCTAAAATGGCTGAGTCCAATTGAAAATTTATGGCAAGATTTGAAAATTGCCGTTCACAGACAGTCTCCATCCAATCTGACTGAACTTCAGCTTTTTGGCCAAGAAGATGAACATTTCCATCTCTAGATGTGCAAAGCTGTTAGAGACATATCCCAAAAGGCTTGCAGCTGTGATAGCTGTACAGAGTACATAAACTTTCATTGTTATGCAATACGACGATATTCAATTATATTTATTGATCAAGCCGGACAAAACCATGTCTTAAAAGACTTTAAATCCTGGTTATTTCATGGTTTTTTGATTATGCACTGTGTAGTGTATGTAATTTTCTGATTTGTATTTTTCTTTATTTACTATAAATTGGTATTATGTTCAAGGAGCAACCTGTGGACTTTCTGAAGTATTTTTGCAATGTGAATTTGCAGTTTTTGAATAAAGGGTTGGAAATTAAAGCTTTTTAATGTGTTTTTCTTTTTTATCCGATTCATCGATTAATCAAAGAAATAAATCGACAGATTAATCGATTATTAAAATAATCGTTAGTTGCAGCCCTACATGAAATTTATTTCACTCTGGCCATCCGGATAGAGGGATCCTCCTCTATTCCTCACCCTTAGGCTTCTTCCTTCCTTCAACTTTCCTAAATGTTTTTCTGTGTAATTCTTTAGAGCTACATACTGAAACCATGTGTAGAAGGCAACAGATGTGACATGTATGGTTGACGTTACAGACCTTGTCCTCAATCTGCTCCGTCAGAGAAGCCGGTTGGTCCTTACGGCTGCGCTTGGCTTTGCGTCTCGATGGAGCTTTTGGTTGCAACTCGGACTCTAACCACCCTGGGGACGTTGACGCCTCATCAGGTTCCATCTCCAGCTTCCTTGTGATGCGGATCCTGTAAAACCAGATTTTTTGTTGTAAAACAACAGTCTTTCCAGACTGTTGTTTGTCTACACAATGTAAATGAAACAGTGTGCCATGGGGGGTAAAACACACAGACAACCACTTTTTCTTTTACCCAAAAAAAGAAACAGTAACTCTAACCTGCGGTGTCCCATGACGATCATCCTCAGCTTGTCTCCCAGGTCCTGCATCTCATGAATTTGAACAAAGGTCCCAGTAGAATAGATGGCGTCTAGAGACTCCACCACATCTGACTCATCACTGCAGATGGAAACATTTATTACTGCCAAACTACAGATGTTGATAGTATGCTTTTTGCAAGTGTCACCCAAGCGCTTTTGGCTCAAAGCTCCCCAACCTAGTCTGTTGTGAAGATATTAAGTGAAAAATAAGACCTCAAAGATCCGTTAATCTCAGTTACCATTAGATTCATTCAAGCAGCTTTAAAACAAAATCATATTGGAAAACAACTGAAGTTTGTAATGTGAACCTCAACCACCATCAAATATTACATTTACCATACATTAAAGGTAAGCAGGGGTTAATGGATACAGCAAGGTATCGCTATATTTTCCATGGAAATATTGTTTTCCTACACAAATGCCAGTTATCAATCTTTTCTGAAATAAATTATAAATAGCAGTTAGAGAAGACGGGATTAACTGAATAATAAAATAAAAACTGAAGGAACAAGATTGCTGATTGTTGCATGGAGATGTTTGTGTGTGTGGGTAATTCTCTAGGTACCTATTTAGGCCTAATGATCATTGCATTCTGTTGTAGAGACTAGACAATTGTATTAGTATTAAAGCAAATACACTCAGCTGGTTTAAGTCATATTCACCAGATCGATGGTATTCATCCATTCATTCATGGCATTAAATGACTACCATATTGGTCACGGCGTTCGACTAGATTCTGTCCTTGGACAATTTTATTTGCCCTGTATATGCTTCCTTTTAGCGTCGTTATCATAAAACACTGCGCAAGAAAAGCGTGGCGAAAATTCGCTTCGCTTTTAGTGTGAACGCAGGATTGGGCTAATTTGTCATTTTTGATTTGGGGCTATACAAAATGTATTTGAAAGATTAAACTAATACATGTTTATTTTGTATTGCTGGAACAAGTTTATTTTGAAATATTAGTTTATTAAAAAACATCCTGCACTGGTTTGATTATTTGCCGTTTCATGCCAAGGAAAGGTTCCATGTTTACCACAGCACAGCTCGCTCGGAGCGTTCAATGTCGATAAGGTAAAATGTCAATTAATTTTATTAATATGGACGTTTTGGCGCAGGGGTCAGAGAAGGTGTGCTGGGAAGCACAAGGTTGGTGGTTCGAGTCCAGGCTGCCCCATGTTCCATGTCAAAGTGTCCCTGAGCAAGACACCTAACCCCTAATTCAGACATGGGCAAACTATTGCCCGCGGGCCACATACGGCCCGTTAGGCTTTTTTAATCCGGCCCGCCGAACTTGTCCAAATTATAGTAAAAACCTCCTTTTTTTCCCCTTTCCCTGCAATGCCCACGTTTCCCCAATAGATGGCGCACTCAAAACACATTGACCGTTGTTGGAGTGGCGCGTATTTCTCTTTATTTCACTTTAATTTTCACTTTTCGTTTCACGTCACCATTCTGTGAAAATGAGCGGACCAAAGAGAAGGAAAGTGGACAGCGAATGCCGAGTGTTTAATAAGGAGTGGACAACAAAATACTTCTTCACTGAAGTCCGATCAACGGCTGTATGTCTGATATGCCAAGAAGCTGTTGCGGTTTTCAAAGAGTACAATATCAGCCGTCACTTTGCCACGAAGCATGCAAACTATGCTAGCAAGCAGTCAACACAAGAACGGGCGGCTACTGCTCAGAGGTTGGCAGCTAATTTACAGAGTCAACAGAACTTTTTTCACCGACAAACTGCAATTCAAGAGTCAAGTACCAAGGCAAGTTATTTGCTGGCATTCAAATTAGCAAGGCTAGCAAGCCTTTCTCCGGCGAGTTTTTGAAAGAGTGCATGGTAGAGACAGCAGGTCTCTTGTGTCCGAAGCAAAGCCAAGTTTGAAAAAATCAGTTTAGCACGCAGGACAGTGACTCGCCGCGTGGAACTGATTGACGAAGATATAGTCAGCGAGTTAAACAAAAAGGCGGAGTCCTTTAAGTTATATTCACTAGCACTGGATGAAAGTAACAACATAAAAAACACTGCTCAGCTCCTAATTTTTATCCGAGGGATTAACGACAGTTTTGAGATAACGGAGGAGCTTTTGAGCATGGAATCACTGAAAGGGAAAACGCAGGAGAGGACTTATATGAACAGGTGTCTGCTGTCATTGAGAGAATGAAGCTACCTTGGAGTAAACTTGCCAATGTCACCACGGATGGATCGCCAAATTTAACTGGAAAAAAACATCGGGCTGCTGAAAAGAATCCAGGATAAAGTGAAAGAAGAAAACCCTGACCAGGATGTTATTTTACTTCACTGCATCATTCATCAGGAGTCTCTGTGTAAGTCTGTATTGCAGCTTAATCACGTCGTGGATCCAGTTGTAAAACTTATTAACTTCATACGAGCAAGGGGACTTAATCATCGTCAGTGATTCTGCTGTGTTATGAAAAAATGCATATGGAAAGTTTGGAAGTGAGTCTTTTAATTAAGAGCAATGCGCATTTATACGCACAGCAGCGGTACAGTAGCTTAATTAACACGCCGCACATCGCTCTTAATTTAAATTTTCAGCTGCAGGTAGTATATTTAATACAGCCTATGTCTGTGTGCTTGGCAACGATACACGTGTACTGTTTGCGCGTGAAGGCGAGGGCGTCCGTGGCGAGTTTGTAGAGCGCGCGGTCAGGACAATCCATCCATGATTTTGCGGAGTTTAACACAAGTAGATATTAATGAGCTTGAGTATTTCGTTGTGTAATAATATGTTTTGAATGTTGAAAGTGATTCTATTTTTCAATAAATGTTGATTTCTTTAACTTTGCACCTTCGATTGAAACTTATTAAAAACAGATGCAATCTTGATAAATCACAGTGCGTATGTTATTTTAATCTATTTACATTTCCTCCTCCCAGTATCTGCGAAATAGTATGTAAATGCCATATCTTGCATATTCCTTGAGACAAATTTATTAACTGATAAGGGCTATTTTTCACATTTGAAAGACAGTTAATAAATTGGGTTGTAGTGTTCTTACTGCGCTATGAGGTTTACACACACTACATTTAATGCTTTAGTATATCCGGCCCAAACACTCCCTCCAAATGCTCCTGGCCCGGCCCCTCTGTCAAATTTTAGAACCCATTTTGGCCCGAAAAAAAAAAAAGTTTGCCCACCCCTGCCCTAATTGCTCCACGGGCAAAACATGTGAAAAAGCCATGGGTTTAAGTGTAATATAAGTCTCTTTGGATAAAACTGTCTGCTAAATGACCTGTAATGTAATTAATATTTGTTTCAATCACAGCCTGCCATATTTGGGACAAGAATTGAAATTCTTAGGTAATATGTTATTAAATATGTTTAAACTTAAATAAATGACCTGTACAAGTAGTTTTGTCTCGTATTAATTTGTCCTGTTATAGACGTGCCTAATGCGCAACCAGATATTCAAATATATTTGAATACATGTGTTTTTTTCAAAGCGAATATTCGAGTAATATTTTGAGTAATTTTGACAACCCAAGCTTACACTCACAAAAACTACTTTTTCTTGTGCATATTACACCAAAATGAATTGCAATAAACTATTATTGTAATTGTCAGACCATTTCATGCCACTAATTGCATAATGACAATATAATAGCATATTAATGCAAGTACGCTCTTTCAAAGAATGTTTCATTCTTCATAATCGGAAATGTGAAAAAAAATATCCTAAATAAAACAAATACAGCTTTGTAAAAGCTCGCTCTCGCTCACCTCACTCACTCAACCGGTTATAATGGTTGGGGAAACACCGGCCAGAAACACCAAGCTTAATGTAGAGCGTGGTGTATACGTAGCTCTTCTTCTCAGACCTGTATCACCCTGACCATAAATGCTTAAAGCACATGAGACTTACAGATCATCTTTCTTCAGGAAGACTCCAGCATACGGCTGAGCAAGACGAACCTTCCTCCTCAACAGCTCCATTAGAACCTTGTTCTTTACCTGAAGCAAGAGAGACATTACACACTATCAGCACTTTCAAAAGACATTTCTCCATTGTATTTATTAAATAAAGAAGCAATTGGAGTTAGGACACGTTGCCAATGTAGAAGTAAATGTGGTGACGAATGTCCCCCATCCCTAGAGTCTGAATAATAATAATGCAATGGTCCAGAATGGACAGGCAACAGTCTTGTTGAGGCTGGCGCATGCTTCTGCGTCTGCGTCGTTGCGTCGACGCACTCGTTTCAATTCATGGTTCTAAAAGTCTTGCGTATATTGCAGAGCTTTTCACCGCCAGAACAACAGGTGGAGTAACTTTTGTCGAAGACGACCTAGAGAGTCACGTCTTTGTTTGTGGAAGTCGTTGGTTTGTTTATTTATCATAGACTTTATTGCCCCCGTGCATCGACACTGCTGCTTTTCATCGCGGACACATTTGTCCCGTATTGTCCTCCACAACTTTGTTCCCCTCGACCGGCAAACCGACGTTTGTGGAGATCTCGCTCCATGAATCAGAGGCCATCCGCGCGTCCTTATAGTCCGCCAATGACGGCTTGTACAAGTGGCCACATTTACGGATTTCTTCCGACAAAAGTTCTTCAATCTGATCCGTTCTCTCGTAAACATTCTTTGTTTTAATAATGGCGGTATTGTGCTATGAAAACGGAAATGTGAGACTCTGTAAAGGACGTAGTTAGCAGACCAATCACAGCCTTGCGGGCTGCAGGAGGCTTGTGTAGCTTTTGACGCAAGCCTAGAAAAATGGATCGACGCACGCAAGGAGGTGTAAAAAGGCACGCAAGGGACACGCAAGGGGGTCTTGCGTCTGCGTTGCTCTGAAAACGCAGAAGCATAAACTAGGCTTTAATCCTAAAAACGTATGTAAATCTAATTTGCAGATATTTTAAATTGCTGCCATAAATATCCTTTCTCTACTGTAAGCGTTGATATTTAAAGTAACTGTGTATAATTTAACTCTGAGCGGAAATAACCCTAGTGACATCACTGTGACATGTGTCCATCAGTCTCAGTCATTGTTTTTGCATCGAAGACAGAAAGGCTCTTTTTGTAAATGACAGTCCATATCCAACTACTTACATCAAAAGCACTACTTCATAACTGTGTGTCGTCTCAGTGGAATGTCCTTCAATGGGGTTTAATGAGAATATGTTCCAGCAGTCTACAGAGCGTCTTGGTGTCTTGCAGTTTTGTTTACTTGAGAGCTAAAAAGCACCCGGGAGTCTTAGACAGCAAGATCTGAAGCAGATCCAGCTAAAACCCCCAGTGCACTTGAAGCCGACACACCAAGCTCTCCCTGCAGAGAACAAACGTGTTGCGGTGTGGTTGCATCATCTGTGTGTCCTTGAAGGCCATGAGACCATACTCACCTCTATGATCTTGATGAAGCGGGGAAACACTGGGTTCCTGCTCACAGCGATCAACGGCACATTAGGAAACTCTTCCGGGACCATCATGGGGGTAAGAGCAGTCATCTGGGGTCCATATGGAACTCCCCCATCCCCGCTGGACTCTTCTCCCCCGGAACCTGCGCTGTCCCCGCCGTCCTCCCCCGAGAAACCCGCGCCACCTACCCGGTTCACGAACATCCTGTCCTGAAGCAGACAGGGTCGAGAAGTGGGCGTGAGGAAATTGGTTTGGCCACGGAGAAAGACTCCTGCCCGTGTCCATCGGTAACGTGTGGCGGTTAGCCTGCAGCCCGCTGTCATCGCTGTGCTCAACGGAACGCTGGAGAAGGAGCGTGGAGGCTGGAGCCGGCTCGGGAACCAAGGTGTCGGTCAAGAAGAGCCGGTTGCCGCTCCTGAACACCCCGGACTTGATTTGTTTGACAGCGAGGGCTGAATTTCGGTGCAGTTGTTTAACAGCAAGGATCATCTTGTCGCAGGTCGCCATTTCTGGAGCGTCCTCTTTTAAGAGCATCTACTTCCGTCCGCGTTTGATGACGTACCCGGAGAGACCCCACGCAGACACGGGGAGAACATGCAGACTCCACTGCAGAAAGGCCACTGGGCGGAGTCAAACCCAGGACCACAGCCACACCACCGTAACGTCATGTTTTTAAATTCACATAAAACGCTAGAACAAACTGCTCTTAGTGATAACGTTACCCCCCTCCCCCACCCCCCCATACAGCCCCTAACCCAGAGTCTCACCTGAACCCCCCCTGGGTCCATGTACTGCTTCTTATGAACATCAATGTACCTACACACATTTATAACAAACACACAACGAGCAGTTCACGTTACGTCTGTAGTTTTGGGTGAAAAGTCACTTTATTGACTAACTTTGACACTTTAGAGGTTGACACTGTGATAGTTTATACTTTATATTATTTAGCCAAGTGGTTCTGGTGTGCTTATACCTTGTGTCACTAACAAAAGAAACAACCCGGGGCTCCAGTTCTGCGCCAAACCGGCCGCTACTTTATTTTTCATCTTTTTCCCAACACCCCCAGTTGAACACCAACTCAACTTCCTTTCCTTCCATCTCCCCCTTCACAACCAAAGCCCCAACACCGGAGCACCTGTGCAACAATAGCTTTACATACCTCCCCACCCCCATAAAGAAACGTCCCCGGTTCTAAACTAAATTTCAAATGTCACACACATGAAAAAAAACAGCAACATGTCTTCATAACACACCGTTAAACAGTAAATAACATCATACACACTTAATCCCCCCACTGCAGATCCTCCCGAAAACATGCCCCACTAATCCCAATAGACACCAGTGCTGATACCCCATAAGTGTTTGGCTACATGTCGAATAAGGCATGTGCAGCTACCGTGACGAAAACATGTCAGCTCTTTTAAGATAAAGTTTAAAACTTCCCTCTTTGATTGTGCTTATAGTTAGGGCTGGCTCAGGTTAGCCAGGACCAGTCCTTAGTTAAGCTGCTTTAGGCTTAGACTACCGGGGGACTTCTTAGGACACATCGAGCTCCTCTCTCGCGCTCTCATTCTACAATAATCCACGTTTTATTAATGCACATTAATAATTCAGTGGCGTAGCTTTTGACGCAAGTCTAGAAAAATTGGTCGACGCACGCAAGGACCGTGGGCGAGGGAGCAAACGTAAAAGTACTATTAGTTTTCTCAAAGAACACAGGTTGTATTGGAGCATATGGTACAAGGGTTGTATATGTGAAGGTCAATGCGTGTGAGGTATTTTTCTAATATATAGATATCTTTTTTATACTATGTATTTAACTCGTTTGTTGGTTTACTTTGTTTTGGGCTGATCAGACTGGGTCTCACTCCGGGGCAGAAGGTGGCAGTAATGCACCGATAAGCTCGTAGAAGCAGAAGAAGAAGTCAGCGGAAGTCGCGGCACGCGAGCAGTCAGCGCTGTCCCCCGTGCCGGATCCCTTCCCTCGTTTATCTGCACACTTCAAAGGTTAGTAAGCAGCTCAGCTGATGTGAGGAATGTAGAACTGGAGTTAGGTGATGGTTTAACCACAGACTGTAAACAAGAGAGAACTCAGTAACATACATGGCATCTTTGCCATCTGGTAAACTGCATGTTATTAACAGGGCTCTCAAATGTCACGCATTTCTGTCTCTTGTCACGCACTCACGCCACACATCCAATTCCTCACGCCAAGAAATCGGACTCCGGTCCGCGCCGTGTTCCCCCGTCGGCCGTGGCGTTCGCGCACCCCCCGTCGGTCCATCCCGACAAAATGTCACTCCCAAGTTTTCTTGAAACTTGAGAGCCCTGCATTGATTGCATGTGAAATACAACATGTGAATTATACAGCACGTACGTTACAGTATATAATGCCGCGGAGAAAGGACTGTTAACGAGGGAAATATGCTCAGATTATCTGTGATACCGCACTATGTTTAATATCAAACATACAATAAGATTGATCTTCATCATCATAACAAAAGCCACCAGTAGCACTAGTTAGAATCGAAGCGCTATTCAATCCGCCCATAGAACTCTATATATGTGTATATGTATATATATGTATATGCATATGTATGTATGTGTGTGTATATATATATATATAGTATATATACATATATGTATATACATATGTATGTATGTGTATATATATATATATAGTATATATACATATATGTATATACATATGTATGTATGTGTATATATATATATATAGTATATATACATATATGTATATACATATGTATGTATGTATGTATGTATGTGTGTGTGTGTATATATATATATATATATATATATATATATATATACACATACATGTATGTATCAGATTTTGTGGGTCTAAGGATGCAAGAAGTAAAGGTATATATCCACACATGCATGTGTGTAACATCTCATAAGTGTGATTCAATTACTTTATATTGATACAAATGAAAACCCTCTGGCTCTTTCTCAAACACTCACTCCACAGTAACAGTTAATACATTTACAAAGTAGTTGCATCTTGTAATCTTTGCAGCTTTACTTTTTTAAGTCAGAACATTGTTTTGAAATATTTAACGCAAGGAATTAGGATAAGCCATTTACGAAGCACAGATGTATACGCGTATAATAACAGCCTGTCTGTCTGTGTAGCAGTATGACCAGTGTTGAACAAATTGCAGCAGTAGGACAGGTTCTGACCGATCCAGGAATAGACCTGACCCGGCGGTTCAGAGCCTTATTCACCTTGAAGAACCTGGGAGGTAATGTGTGTGTGTGTGTGTTTGTGTGTGTGTGTGTGTGTGTGTGTGTGTGTGTGTGTGTGTGTAACGCATATTCGTAGATGTATTTCTTTGCGGATCGCACTACATTTGTTTGATGAAGATGATCACATGCGAAGTTTGTGTTTAAAAAAATACATTACCTAAAATACACGCTTTCTAAAGTGATTTCCTGTTAATTTCTGAAATTTACTTTTAATCTAGACTAATGTTTTTTTTTTTATGTGAGATTATTTTTTTAATCGTGTGTGTGTATATCTTGTTAATGTACTGAATGTGAACTGATGAATGCTTTAACATGGTCTAGGTGCTGAAGCTATAGAATGGATCAGTAAAGCCTTCACAGATGAGTCTGCCCTGCTGAAACACGAGTTGGCTTACTGCCTTGGACAGATGCAAGACAGACATGCCATACCCACTTTAACAGCAGTTCTCCGAGATACACAGCAGGAGCCAATGGTCAGGCATGAAGCAGGTAAGCATGCTTGCGCTCATAAACTGGGATCGGCCAAGAGACCAATCACTTCCAAACCACAACTCCACCAGACAAACACACCTACTTTTATTTGAGAACTACAAGCAACAGTATATGTGCCTGTTGAGCGCTTTGACTTTTTTCTTTGGTTAGGAGAGGCTCTGGGAGCAATTGGGGATGCTGTGGTTCTGGACCTACTAAAAGAATACAGTCAGGACCCTGTCATTGAGGTAGGAACACAACACGGCACAGCACAGCCTGTACCTGCTCCACGGCTGGTAGATGCAGGGAGCACTTTATCACATACTCATTAACTGCATAAGTAAATATGCAAGACTTTACGTTACATGTTACGTTATTGCTTTTTATACTATGATCGTATTGATTAAGGAAATGAAAACCAATTAACCTCCCGGAAACAATTTGACGTACACGTGTAACGTGTAGTTGGTGCCAAACTCTGATTGGTAGTGAAACAATCAAAAGAAACAATCTGATGAAAGCTTAAATATTTTAGACACCAGGGTTGAATTCCACTGTGGCAACTTTGAAAGAAACCCTCCTTGTATTGATCCAGGCCGTTTCCATTGTAAGTACAGTAGGAGGTCCACACAAAGCCTGTACTGATCTATGAAGCATTTGAGGAAGTGGATTTCGCTCTCCCCAAATTGTGTCCTGGTTTACAGTACAGAATATATTTATTTTACAACACGGTCAGTATTTAGTGTTTTCCCAAGGTTTACAGGTGAGTATGGATGGACCTACATTTTCTGACACGCAATCTCTGCCAGCAAGTGGGAGTGTGCTCACTCATGTCTGTGTGCACGTGTCGCCCCCCCCCCCCCCCACCAGCAGCTGTATAATGGTAGGGTAAACACACATTACATTACAGGTAATTTAGCAGACTTACATTACACTTTAAAGTTTTGCCCAGGGAGCAAATAGGGGTTGGGTGTCTTGCTCAGGGACAGTTCCACTTGAGACATGGGGCAGCCGGGACTCGAACCACCAACCTTGCGGTTCCCAGCACACCCGCTCTACCCCCTGCGCCACAACAATCCCATGTATTAATTTGTTATTGGTTAAATCATTTAAAAAAAAATGCAGCATGTCGAAGCGATTCCAGAGAATCATACAGAGGTCTTCGATAATAGATTGTCATTGACACTTAGAGTCGGGCAATTGGTGGGGTCATAGTTCTGAACATTGTGGACAGGTTGCTCACAACTTACCTGACACGATTGGATATTTTAGTGCAGTATAAACCGATTATAACTGCAGTTGAACAAATTAAGGCTTCAGGCTTAAGGCAATTTGAACTGAAGTTCTTTGTGTGTGCTAACTAAAATGTTGGTGACATTCATTTTTGAATAAAATTGAATATAATATATCGCAGCACCAAAAATGGTCACGCTCATTTCCATATACCATTCGATAAGTCAATATATTGACATAGAAATTGAGAGAATATGACTGTGGTTTGGTAGACGATGATGTTTTCCATTGCTCTTTTCCCTCTTCACAAACAGCAGGTAGTAGAAGAGATCAATTGGTAGGTTCATGTTGGCTCACTGCCATTTCATGACAGTAATGTAATAACATAATAGCCTATAAAAAAACGGCGTAGTAGAGGGTAAGCCCAAGTAAACACAGTGCTCTAAAATGTTTTGAGTGATAAATGATCAATTTTCAGATAAACTGTTAAAATGTGGGGTAACAATGTGGGTTAACTATTATTCACTTATGTATTTATAATTAATTACATAATAACTATAAAGTGCATTTCTTACAGGAAATGCTGAAATAAATTTCAGTAAATGAAAGATATAAAAAAACGGGAAATAGCCTTTGTGGGGAGTGTCAATCAGTAACATAAGTTATGTAACCGTGATGTGTGGGGTGTTGTCAGCAGAAACCAAAGCAGAACAAAAACACAACAGCCACAAGACCATGTGCCCAGGGGGGAACTTAAGCACCACTGGAGGAGGGCTTTTTTATCTTCTAGCAGCTCTGACATACAGGGACAAATGAGCGGCAGATATACACCTCTACATCAGAAATCACCCGTGTGGTAGTAACTTAGTTTAAGTATTGGTTGTTTGTGTCAAATGTGCAGACCAAACTTTTGTTATTTAAATCTCATGTCCCTGCCTTCCCGCAGGTGGCAGAGACGTGTCAGCTGGCTGTTCGGCGGTTGGAGTGGCTGCAGACTGCAGGAGTTAAGGAGTTGGACGGAAGTGGAAGTACGGATAAGAACCCCTACCAATCTGTAGACCCAGCCCCTCCAGCTGTGACGAAGAGCGTGTCAGAGCTTCGCTCAATCCTGCTGGATGAGCATCTGCCACTCTTTGAACGTTATCGGGCAATGTTTGCCTTGCGTAATCTGGGCACAGAGATGGCTGTGCTGGCACTGGGAGACGGTAGGATACGCTTTACTGTTTCCTACTGGCATCACCACATCTGTCTATACATCTGTTTACTTCTGGACATTTATATGTCGAACTCGGTTTAAGCTTCCTCGATGCGGATTGAAACATAATGAGTCTGGGAAACACATTTAGAGAGAGTTTAGTTTGTTAACGGTAACAATTAATCCCATCCCCATATTGAGGAACCCAATGTCAGTATTGGAACTGGTGGACGAAGGACGAGGGAGATAACGACTGACTGGATAGTAGAGATTGGAATCTAGCCACCTCAGGATTCCATTACTTTGGATTCAGAGGACTACATTAGGCTTTTTTCCTGTGGCGCTGTGAACAACAAAGGACGAAGAATGTCACATGTGGACAGACTGTAAAGCCCTCTAAAAGAAATTTGTGATTTTCGAGCTACACAAAATGAATTTGGTTGGGATTATATAACCATTGAACATTTTTGATACATTTAAAAAAAAAAAAAGAAGCTGCATATTTGCAAAGATTCATTATTCAAAAATAGATAACCTCCATTACTCCTTTGCAGCATCCTCGTAGTAAAAACAGTCTTCCACATGTTCGGGAGTCATTTCACATAACAATATTCAATCATGAATAAATTATGTACTTATTTTATAACCAATCATGTTAAATGGAAAACAAAATAACAACAAAAATAAACACTGTGAAACATTTGGTAAAATTCTACATACAGATTTGATGTGCAGGTACGAGGCCTTGCATTTATAGTTTCTTTTTCTTTTTCGCTCTTTTTTTTGTCCCCAGGTCTGCAGTGCTCGAGTGCTCTATTCCGTCATGAGATTGGCTATGTCCTGGGTCAGATACAGCATCCCGCTGCGGTCCCAGCCCTCTGTGCAGCTCTGGAGCGTTCTGGTGAGAACCCTATGGTCCGACATGAGGCGGCAGAGGCACTTGGTTCCATCGGCAAAGAGGAGTGTCTGGCTGTGCTGCAACAGTACCTTGGAGACGGAGAACGTATTGTTAAGGAAAGCTGCGAGGTCGCTCTAGATATGCTTGAGTACGAAAACACTGAGCAGTTCCAGTATGCAGATGGACTAGTCAGCTTAAAGGGCTGAGAGTAGTACTGACATTCTTATTCAAATAACAGCAGGAGGTTTGAAGCAGCTGCCATTTCATGTGTCCCTTTCCTTTGCAAGGTGTTGCCACAGTTGCAGCGGGCTAACTTTGTTAGGAGTACAGTACGAGAGCTTGTCAAATGTCAGTTCCACTCGACATAGAAATCATACAAGCCAGGGTTTCTGTGTTGTGGAAGTATGTTGGGCAGTACACATTCCTCATTGTAGGAATAGTTCATTCCAAACTGAATGCGTTTTGCAGTAATAAATAATATGGAACTGTTGTAAAACGTACTTCTAGATTACTTCACAACACGGGTTTTATGTAAATCTTGTATCCAACTGTGTACTATATGGAAATTAAAAAGCTCCTGCTGTATACATTTGTTTTATCGTCAATCCCTTTTATTACACGAGTCTTATTGCTCAACTTTGCCGAGCAGCTGTACTGTAGATCTGTACATAGCAAGGATTTTTCTCCCTTGAGTAAATATTCCCACACTTGAAGTCACAGGCTAAACGGAATATAACTGTGGATGGGATCTAAGTATCAAAGCGAAATGGTTACAAACTCATTTTAACAATTTTATATTTATACTAAGAGAAGAAGATATTAAAGAATATAACTGAATGGTTTAAACCGTTAGTTTAAGGGATATCTCGAGGTGTTTGCGGTGAGCTCGCGAGCCTAGGAACCGTCCTGTCACAGTAACCATAGCAACTGGTAACGTTTGACTCTACACATCCGCCGTTCCCCGTACACTGTAACCACGTGAAGTACGATGGACGCAAAGCAGGACGAAAGTGCGGGCAAACTACAATCAGCGCGCTCGTTGAAGGCTTTAATGATGACTAACAGCCCGCAAAGCAACACCAACCTGTAAGTGATGTTTATTGTTCGCGTCAACAGGTGTGCTGTTAGCACACGGTGGTGTTAGCACTGGTATAATTCCTGCTTGGTTACAATTCATTCCGTCATCACGGAATTGCTTCCAAATCTGCGCAGTTTTTAGCTCGATTTACGTGCAATTAAGCAATAAGGCACGAAAGGCTGTTGCCGGTGTTACGTCCCCACTGGTTTGCGTAGACGTGCGTGTTTGTGTCCCCCAGCAGCAGATTGGTTGTCTGCCTCTGTCACCTGATTCGTCACACATTCGCAAACCTATTGCTGAAAATGGTCAAAATGCATCACATATCCATTGCAGGGATTACGATTGTATAAGTGAGCACTAAAGTTCAATAACTTTACTGTTTTGGATTCTAGCATAACCAAAGTCGGAACTTCTGCGTCTTTACGCACCGTCGTGTCGACGCACTCGTTTCAATTCATGGTTCTAAAAGTCTTGCGTGTGTTGCAGAGCAATTCACCTCCAGAACAACAGGCGGAGTAACGTGTTTTGTCGAAGACGACCTAGAGAGTCACGTCTTTGTGTGTGGCTATGTTCAAAGTCACTTAAATCCCATTTCTTTCCCATTCTAATGCTCTGTTTGAACTTCAGGACGTTGTCTTGACCACGTCTACATGGCTAAATGCCATGTGATAAGTACTAAGCAATTACACAGGTGTTCCCACCAAAGTGGCTGGAAGTAGAATTTCACTTGCACTTGTTTGAACACATCAATGATAGTAGCAGACTTTAACTAATGACTACTGGGACAAATATTTCCAGGAGAAGCATTTAGTTAATAAGATTGTGCCTTCATGAAAGGGCTTCTTAACCAATGTTCTGGTTTCTGGAAATTAAAAAGGATCCGGTGATCCTGGTCGTGAAACAAATTGTGGCAATGTCACTACACTGCATTAGAATTAAGTTATTTAAAATTGTGCAAATGCAAACTTTATTAAAGATGACATATTGTGAAAATTCCTCTTTTTTAGTGCTTCTGCACGTTACTTAAGCTATCTAGCATGTCTACCGACCCAGAAACTCTGGAAAAAAACAACTCCCACGATTTGTTATGGTTCTTGTAAGTAAGAAATGTCATGCTTGAGTGACTGAGAATGAACCTCCTTAACATTATGTCGTCACTATGAAATGGAGGTTTCTCTTACATGGCCTTTGGGCGTCCTTGGACTGCACAGAATGGGATGTTTTCCGGACTGCTACCAATCGTTTGGATGAGTTCACAGAGGCTGTAGCTTCTTACATTGGCTTCTGTGAGGACAGCTGTGTACCATCATGCACTAGGGTGAGGGTGCCAGGGTCCATCAGGACCAAGACCTTCCGCCACGCTAACAGTTTTTTCCGTCGGCAGTCGGGCTCATCAACATCCCGGGTCCCCCACTGACTGACTCTGGCAGCCCTCTCCACCGGTCCCCCCGACCCTTCACACTCCACATGTACATACACATACACTTGTCACTTTCTGCTCGCTGGTGCACTTTATTTTTAACTTTTATTTTTAAGTCAAATTCCTTGTACGTCTGACATATTTTGGTAATAAATGTTCCTGATTCCTGAAGCAAATAAAGCCCTCAAGATGCGCTGTAGTCGTCTGCACTGATCTGCACAGAGGAGAAAGGGGGGAGACAACTAATTAGCATTTAAAGGAACAAGCACTCAAAACAGGTCACAAGGGCTATTTTAGGGTTAGGTTAGAGCAGGGGTCTCAAACTCAAGTCAGGTACGGGCCAGATGCAGCCCACCTCGACCGAACGCGGGCCAGACCATTATGGCCGACGGGGGGGATGATACTGACGGTCCGACCGGCGAACGGAACGGTCGGCGCTGGGGTGGAGGTTGTAAGTGGCTTCTAACAGCGAGGTTGCTACAATATAGAACTCGCGGGCCGCACTAACATTACACTTTCATATGAAGGCGGGGGCCACAAAATATCGTCCCGAGGGCCGCAATTGGCCCGCGGGCCGCGAGTTTGAGACCCCTGGGTTAGAGGGTGCTGTTTTAAATGATCCTTGTGGTCTTTTGACCAAAAGTATGTTACAGACATTTCATTAAGACCCCAAGCAACTATATGAACTTGTGGTAAAATGGGCATACGGTGGGTCCTTTAAAATAAATATTGTAATGGAACAAGAACAAGCCCATGGACAGATGAAGTGATTTATGTGATGCCAACATTTGTAACAGTGGTGTTATTGTTAATTTTGAATATTATTTTATTATTCAAAATTATTATTAATAATGACTCAAAAGCAATGTATTCAGAAAATAAAATGTGTAGTATAACAAGTGCCAGCTTATGGACCTATGGAGTGACTTTGATGATGCTGGGAATCCATAACTAATGTTATTGAATATGAATTGCAATTAATTAAAAACTATTAAAAGTATTTAACTATAACACAAACAGATCTTGATTCTCTACACCTGAGGCATTTAAAAAACAAAACCCCTTAAACTTTCTAGCATAGACAAGGACTTCATCAAGAGATCTTACAATAATACGCTTTTATTAAAGCCACAGCAGTGTCAAACACATTTAACAGTCATCACTTTTTGGAAAAATACAAATAATGAAAGTACCATATGAAATCTGATTTATTAAAGCAAATGTAAACATATTCAATGGCAAAACACATTTGAAGTAATTCAATTACTGTACAATACAATCAGAACCTGTAAATACTGAACCTGTTCTCAATTATCTGCAACTTAACAAATACAGTTTGTAAAAGAAAAAAGTCTGGAACTCCATGTTTAGGGAACTGAACAGAGCACAATTTAAAAAGGGAGCAGGTGGCGGGAGGTGGAGCAGCAGGTTTTGCGAGGTCCACCTTGTTGCTTTGTCTGATGAAAATGGTCCAATTTTTCCACCCTGATTTACAAATCGAATTTCGGAGTTCTTTACAATATCTTTACGTTGAATGTGCTAAATAAGTACACTTGATGCAATGTGATTATATGATGTGAGTAATGGGCGGATTTAGAGTCAACTGAAAAAGTAATAAATACTGTAGTATACTACAAGTTCAACGTACAGTAAACGTTTGCTGTATTTGGTATTACCTATATTGGTATACTGTATTCAACTGTATTTACAAAGAACAGTGTATTACTGTCGCTAATTTATTGTATTTGTTACAGTGTAGTCAGGGCCATTCTTATACTCACATGGAGGAGTGAATGGTTGCATTCCGTCCAATTGCTTTAAATATGCACTTGGAGTGGGCAGAAGACTAGAAAAGCACTGTTAGAAAAATTCTCACTGGACGCCGGCATAAAATGTTCAAAAGAGGACATTTAATGGTTCCAAACAGGTGATTTACACTTTAGTAAAGTGTAAATGATTGTCAGTAAATCTCTGCAATGTATTTTTCTAAAATAATCAACAGATTCTCAAACACACAGGAAGTCTCCACTGATGTATTTCTTTAATGTTCCAGTTATGACCACCTCACCTTGTTGCTGATGAAGGTGATGGATGAGCATCCACATGATGCAGTGGATGTCATTGAGGATATAAGCCACGATGTAAAGCTGACGTTCTCTGAAGACAAGCAAAATCTCCTGCGAGACCTTCCAGAGACTACAGCTGCTGAGCTGTTAGCTGAGCAGCAGCGCCTGCTGTTTTCTCGGCCAGAAGAAGATGAACAGGAGGAGCAACTGGTACTGCCAACATGCTCTTACACTATGACATTGTCTTGATTTGAAAGGGTAAATAACAAATAGGCAATAGGGATTACCAGTGTTATTATTAGTATTACATTACAAGTTAATTACATGTAGAGTGAAAGTATTTAAAAGCAGTCAAAATGCGTTTCCTCACCAGTGTGGCTGGCGCCCCCCTTAGAGATTGGGTGAAAAGCTCAGTCATCTGTAAGGAGCTCAAACTAGAGCCGCTGCTCCTTTGCGTGGTTAGGAGTTGAGGTGGTGTGGGAAACTGGTAAGAATGCCCCCTAGAAGCCTTCGTAGGGAGGTTTTTCAGGCAGGGCCAGCCTGGAGGAGGCCCCGGGGAAGACCCTAGGACACCACACTGGCCTTGAACGCCTCTGGGATCCCCCAGTCAGAGCTGGTAGAGGTGGCCCAGGAAAGGGAAGTTTAGGGTACTTTTATATCTAAGAAACAGCACTTTTGTATTAATTTGCACCCAAACAACATTTGTTTCCGCAACCTAATAAGTTTCCTTTGAAAATGTATGTTTATTTTGACTGTACAACATCAATGATCCTGACCGGCTAAAGGTTAGTTGCTGCAGCCCACTTACACTTCTTTGGGTGTCTCCCATTGATTGATTCAAAACTAATCAGTTTTCATTTCCTGGTTTGGATATCATGAGCATCTCAAGTACATGAAAGAACCACTTGCATCCATGCAGTGATGCTCCAATTAGATCAAACCCTTGCAAAGGTTGTCACTTTGCACTTTGCATGGGGGACCTTTGCACTCTGAGCAGTTTGGTTCTGAGGCACTGCGGAGGCTGTAGTTTACATTACATTACATGTCATTTACCTGACGCTTTTATCCAAAGCGACTTACAATAAGTGCATTCAACCATAGGGTACAAACTCAGAAGAACAAGAAACAAGAACGTGCAATTTCCTCAAATAAGCCAATTTACAATTTGCTATAGATGAGTGGCGTTACAAGTACAATGTAAGTGCTACAGTTAGTGTTTTAGTGGAGGTAGAGTGTGAAGAGGTGTGTCTTTAGTTTGCGGCAGAAGATGTGAAGGCTCTCTGCGGTCCTGGTGTCTTCAGGGAGCTCGTTCCACCATTTCGGACTCATAGTTCAGCTTAACTGTGGCTTTCTGATTGTGTTTTTCTATTTGCCTGAGAAAGGTGTTCCTCCCCCCTCTCTCCTCTGTTCACAGAAAGCTGATGTTTTTCCAGTCTTTGCTGTTTCACTGATTCCTGCAACTGTCGCCCATAAATGGATGAGCAACCATTATAATGTTTGCCTGCTAGACTTAAATATATATTTGAAAAATAGTTTTGGGATATTACACATATGGAAACCACAGCTGATTTTTAACAATTCAAATATTCATTGGTTTTCATCAGATGGAAACACTTCACCCTAATGTGAGAGAGGTCGGCTTCTACTTGGAGCAGGCTGGGGTAGGTCTGGGCAGAGAGGAGATGCAGAGGATTTTCCTCGCACTGAAACAGCTTGTTGAGTCACAGGCACTGCTGGGCTGCCGACTGTGGGGAAAAATTCTTGGAACAGAGAGCAGCTATATTGTTGCGGAAGCCCAGTACATAGAGGGGGAAGAAGAGAAGAACTCTGAAGAAGTAGCTGAGGAAGAAGAGGAGAGAGAAGCAGAGAATGAGGTGAGGAGGTGGAAGTACTAAATCTATGTGGAGGGATTAACTTGCTCATTACATACCTGCAAAATTGACGCTTTTTGGTGGAATTTGGCTTTTTTAGATCAAAATATATCATTCAATAGTGTAGATCTGAACAGTGTTTTTTAGGAGGGAGGGGGGCAACTGGTTGGCCAGTATTTCTGCAATTGGAGTGAGACAAGGAGAAAAGGTGATGTCCCTAACATGTGACGTGTCAAGTCTTGGCCAATTAGCGCTGAGGTATCTACAGTGTCAGCGTCATCAACTTTTCATCCTTTCACTCCCAAACAAAGTTACCGCCGATACTGGATTATTATTATTACTGTACGTGCTTGGGCGCAATCCATGATTTTTATTAAATCAGTTTAGACTTTTGGTCAGAACAATTAAAAGGCGGTAGTTATAAAAGCTTGAGGGCTCATCAGACGTGGATTTAGTGTGGTGGCCAAACATGGTTTGACTCAATGTGAAGTTTAAGAAAATCAAACTGCACCGAGCATAATTTGTATGATAGATTATTCTAATTTGGCTCACTTTTTAGATTACACTCCATTTCACACCACAAAGAAACATATCAATTTATCATATTTTTCAGGTGAAGAAGGGAAATTAACATTATTTATTTTCCTGGTCTTGTGGTGGCTTTGCTTTCAGATGGATCCCCTTCCTCGTTCAACCTATAAACCCCTACCGGCAGTGCCAAAGGAAGCCCTTGGAACAGGCGCAAACACGTTTGTGTATTATGTGTGCAAAGAGCCTGGTCATTCTTGGGTAAAGCTCCCTTCAGTCAGTCCAGCACAAATTACTGTTGCTCGCCTGATCTATAAATTCTTCACCGGGAGGCTTGACAGCCCCGTTGTCAGCTACCCGCCTTTCCCCGGGAATGAAGCCAACTACCTGAGAGCACAGATTGCTCGGATCTCTGCTGGCACACAGGTCAGCCCCAGGAGCTTCTTTCGGGCTCGAGAGGAGGAAGGTGATGAGGACGAGGTAGTGCAGGACAGTATTGAAGTGAATCCTGACTTTGAGGGCATTCCTGTTTCTGAGATGGCGTCTTTGTCCAACTGGGTGCATCATGTTCAGCACATTCTGCAGCAGGTACAAGTCTGATCCAAGCCGGTGCGTTGACCATTTTCTCAACTGATATGCCTATTTTATCAGTGAATATGAACTTTTTTAGGGCCGCTGTACTTGGGTAAACCTGGCTGGGAAAAGTGGAGAAGACTCTAATGAGGATGGAGAGGCTGAAGAGAAGGAAGAGCCTGATGAACCTGAGCCAGAAGTTGGACCCCGTCTGTTGGATTCCCTCTCCAAAGATTCAGGTCAGTCGTTAAATTTGGACAATTTTATCTCAAACCAGTTATTTGTTATGAATTCATTACAGCATGATTCGGTGGAGGCATTTAAATCTCTTTAATATTTGTGTCCATCAGAAATGTTCAACATTCCTCCCTGGACCTTCAAGGTGTCCTCCACACTCACCTTCCAGCATGCAGTAGCTGTTCAACGTTCTAACCTTTGGCCAGGAGCATATGCATACGCTTGTGGAAAGTAAGTGGAAATAAATTGGAATATGACTTTTGACGTTTGATTCCTCCTATTATCCTAATCACAAAACAACTATTTGCTGTCTCTTAATTTAGGAAGTTTGAGAACATATATGTGGGATGGGGTCTGAAGTATGCGGGGGAAGGTTACAGCCCACCGGTACCCCCGCTACCACAGACACAATATCCACAAATCAGAGAGGCCCTAGACCCATCACTGGAGGAGGAGCAGGTGCTTGAAGAAGCTTTGGAGGAGCAGCGCGCTGTCCACGAGCAGATGGAAGACTTAGACGATGAGGATGAGGAGGATGATGAAGATTAAGAAAACAGTCAACAGTAAACAGTCAACTTGTTATACAAGTGTTTTTGTACTGTTTGATATTCATAAAAAGCAGTACATGGACCCTGGGGGAGAATGATGGAGTTAAGTTATAACTAAGAGCAGTTTGTCCTCATGCCTTATGTGTATTTAGAAACACAGCATCAGTTACCTACGTCATGTAGCTTAAGCAATATAAACCTTGTTATACTTGATATTATTCATTCGATGTGTACCCATAGTTTGGAAATGTGCTGTTAGAATGATGGAAGTGGAGGTAACGAACCGTTCTGGCTCACTACTGCTCTTTGTGTTGGTGAGGAGCAACCCATATGTAAGCCGACTGGTTCTGCAGGTCATGGGCCACCTCCAAATGCTGCCCAAGAGAAGAGCCCTCATTCCCTGAACCCAGCCTTCTTCCTGTGGCCTAAGGACTTCTAGAACGGCCTGGAATGCTTTAAACATAATTGTAAATTAACAAATATACACTCAATTGTGATACAAACTTCTCCTGATGAACAGCCATATGCAGAAAACACAGCTGAGCTTTGTTCTCAACCTTCTCATTTATGTATACAAATTAAAATAAAGATTTTAAAAATGAGGAAATCAGATTGGAGAAATTGTATTTTTACTCCACATAACCATGCAGATTTCCTGTGATGTGTGTAGTGTGCCACCTAAACATTGAATTACTTCCCAGATGCTGCCATTAGAAGACTTTTTGGCCACAATATTTTCATTTCACACATTCCCTAAAATCCCTACGGCAGCAATAACGATTGAAACATTTTATTAAAGTTTACATTTAATAACAAATAAAACAACACAAAACATAAAAACACAAACATACAAAGATGGCAAACTTAATGTAGTTATAGGTAAAAATTGTATATTTGAATTGAAAGACTTGAAAAATTCTCCATGATCACTGGAATCCAGCACTCAGAAAGGTGTAACATATATCTTAATTAGAAGATAGATGTGTAAACCAACAGTGCACAAATTAAAACAGGAATAGAAGTGAATTTAACACAGCAGGTCAGTCACAGATTAGTACATTAGGAATATCCAACTGGATTGGAATAGAAACTCTGATGTCATGACTTCTTCACGCAGAGAAATAAGCAGAAGCAACGGAGGGCTTGGTTTGCTGACCGAACTCTATAAAGAAAAGAATGCACGTGTCATCAATGGACATATGGGGTCATGGGGTCGCCATGCTAACGTCCCAAATGTGTTGCTGTAAAGCAGTTATTGTGAAGCTCTAAATGAGGAGCACTTTACCTTTGTGATGCACACTAGATGACAGGCCGTAGACGGGGATGCTATCATCTCTCTTCTCAAAGTACTTAGAGTCCAGACCTGCAGGGTCTCCGCTGAGGACGACAACAACACAATGCAGGTGACTCAAACATGGCTGACATTATGAACCAGGGAATAAGAAAACAGTCTACTTCTGCATGTATTGTAAAGGATAAACAAAGAATACACAAACATGTGTCTGATGGTTTGCAGCACTGATCTCTGATCCGCAGGAGATGGGGCACGTTCCCTGTCTGAGAGAAAAGTGCATCATTCCTTTAGTTGCTGGTTTTGGAGCCATGTGTTCATTTGAAGTACAGAGTACCTTCAGTACTGCTGCTGTGGATGGAAGGGAAGGTCTGTCCACACGTTCAGGAGACGTCCTGGAGAGCTGCTTCTCATTGAGCTGCTTGTTGAGCCAATTTATAACTGGAGTAAAAGCACAAAAAAAAAAGTGACAAGGCGTTTTGATCTTTTCAAAAAAAGGTATTGCAATGCCTACAATAGTTTGTAAAGAAGAATCACAGGATTACTTATCTGCCCTTTGCAGTCAATATTTACCACAATCTCATTGTTGGATCCCCGTTGCCATTAATTTTTCTTAATAATCGTATTGAAATCAAGTTGTATCAATGCCAGTAACTTAGTTTTCAAACCAGATCCTAACAACAAATAGCTGGAAGCCAAGTAGTCCAGTATGTAAGCACTGCCATATGTCATTATTCATCGTTTAAGTGTATTGCCAAGGACAACAGGCAGCCCAGTAGAGCCGGCTCCTCGGATTGAAGGACAATACTCTCCGCTCACGCACAGAGGGTGGACTTTTCAGTCGGAGACATCTTGCGATAAACAGTCAACAAAAATATTTGTGTAATTGCTGGATTTTGAATAAAGGAGAAGAGGTTAAAAACAGGTTCTTATACCACGTTTCTTCCACATGTCTGATCTTATCGGATGGCTCAGCCAAAGTACATTGCTTTAAAACTTTATTTTTGTTGTCACATCCACGAACTGTGAGCTTCCTCACCATTCTCATTCGTCTTCAACACCTCTCTGCTTTCGTTTAGCTTCTGCACCGTTGTCTCCAACTGCTCCTTTAGTTTTAAAACCTTTAAAAGAAAATTCCAGTTGATATCAAAATGCATCTTCCATGTTAATAGAACACCTGGCCTGCAAACGGATGTTCCTTCAGTAAAGTTGGTTTGATGTGAAGGACAAGGCATGTGTACAGATGAACACCACTTCAACAAATGAATGCAAAGACAGGGGGCATCATTATGAAACAAATATACAACCCTTTTGTTTTCAGATGAAGTGACGAGTGACTTACAAGGACACACATTGAAGACAACCTAATGTCAATCGGGAAGAATTTTACAATATAAATTATTGATGAAGTTAGCTGGTGATTACTGAAGTTGTGACCAATACGACTGATAAAATGAATTTTACAAAAGGCTTTTTTTCAGACCAACATGTACATTTTTCTAATAATCCTGGTAAGAACTTTGTAACTCCTGGTTGCTTTTTGGCCTCTGCGCTGAAAACGGCCCCATGGTAAAAAGTGCAATAACTGTTGTTACTACTTTGTCCATCTAGATAATGTTTTTTCTGTGGCGATAAAGGGGAACTGGCTCAGTTTTGCACCAGACGTGGTGATGCCCTGGTTGAAAGATGAAGAAAGCTACATGAGAAACGCAGACATACCTGCTCGTCTGTGGTGACCAGACGCTGCTGGGTGCTCTGTAAATCCTTCTCAACACTCTCAAGTTTTCCTGATGTGTCTTGCAGGAGCTTCTCTTGTGACACAGTTACAGAGTTTTTCACTTTTATTTTTCCAACGAGACCTCGAACCTCTCCCTGCAGCTTCTTGATGATACCGTTAGCCTGGTTTCAGAAGGAATGGAAGGTAGTAAGTAGGACACCAGGAAGGGTTGGAAAGACACATGGAGGTACAGTTTGTATGCACAGTGACACGGATGAGGATGTGTTCATTAGTGGGGTTAACCCATAGCAAACCTTGATCAGCTCCTCAGACAGTGATCTAACTGTTGCCTCAAGTTTTTTAATCTGAAGTTCTTTACTCTCAGCATTTTCTTCCATTGAATCCTAAAAAAAGAAGAAAAACATAGAAGTTAGATATATAAAAACAGAATTAGACACGATCATTTTAACTGTATGTGGACAGAGAATCCACACACATTGAAGGAATGAAGGAAAATAGAAACAACGAATAAAGCCTAAAACAACATACCTTCTAAAATATGTTGTTTTGCAGCATATTATTGGGTTATAGTTATTAATGCATTAATGAGTTACTGCTGCAGCTGGTCAATATATATAATATATTTCATATAATACTTTACATAGGCCTGTATGATATACAGGAAAGTACAATGGGTCGTAATAATGTTCATGGTTTCGGAACATTGGAGGGAGCTTAAAGTCACTCGAGCATTCAATAAGGAGGCGACTCAAGGAAATCCCAGTTGCAAACTGCTCTGCTATTGGCTAGGAGTTAACCTCCACATCGGACACATCTATCCATGAGAGGAGAGCTCCGTTTTATGAATCAGTCAATACATAGTTTAAGAAAATGTTCCATGTAATTCATAAACAAAAAAAAACTATGATAGACAAAATGATTGTCTTCAACGAGGCTGAAGAGAGCTGAATGTTGCAATGAAAGTAAAATGAAAAATATATCTCCTCTCAACTATCCCACTCGCTCCACACGTCCAGCACCTCGTCACAGGAGGCCTCGGGAACTGCCAGTCAGCTACTCGCAAGGCAGACCTCATCTCCGGCTTTGCTATCCAGCAGTCGCTTGACTTCCTCACTCTCACTGAGACCTGGATCACCCCAGAGAACACATCCACTCCCAGCAGCGCCCTCCTCCGCCTTCTCCTTCAGCCACACACTAGGGCTGTCAAAATTGCTCAAAAAAGGACGTTCGAATATTTGCTTTAAAAAAAGACAGATATTCGAATATATTTGAATATCTGATATTCGACTATCTTGTTGCGCATTAGGCGCGTCAATAACAGGACAAATATATACAACGAGACATAACTACTTGTAAACACGTAATTTATTTACTTTTACACTTATTCAAAAACATATTACATGCACAAAAATACGTAAATTAACTGGCTACAACCGCAGATCTCTCGCTCGCTCGCACACACGCACTTGCTCTCTCTCGCACCGTCGCGCTCTCTGCGCAAAGCGGTATAAATGAACGACATATTGACACATTGAATATAGAATATTCGTTGACAGCCCTAGCACACAACCAGGCCCACTGGTAGGGGTGATGGCACAGGTCTACTCATTTCACCCAAATGGATTTTTTCTCTTTACCCTCTTCCACCGTCCAGCCCACTGTCTTTGATTCCATGCTGTAACAGTTACTCACCCGGTACAATTAACTATGATTGTCCTTCACCGTCCACCAGGCTCCTTGGGTCATTTCTTGGAAGAACTGGACATTCTCCTGTCCAATTTCCCTGAAAATGTCCCTCCACTCATCCTCCTGTGTGACTTCAACATCCAGACAGAGAAGTCATCTGACCTCTTACACCTACTTTCTTCCTTCGCTCTGTCACTCAGTCCCTCTCATCCTACTCACAAAGCCGGCAATCACCTTGACTACATCTTTACTAGAAACTGCTCTACCACTAACCTCTCTGTAACTCCACTTCATGTGTCTGACCACTTCTTCATCTCTTACTCTCTCCCACTCTCTATAACTAACGACCCCCCCATTGACTGGCTCCCTCTCTCCCTCCTCCCTGGCTCTGTTCTATCAGCTCTCCCTTCAACTTTCTCCGCTCAACTCTTTCCTCCTCTCTCGACTCTCTCTGTCCTCTTACAACATGATGGGCCGGCAAATCCACTCCGGCTCCGTGGCAGTGCGTGCAGTGAGAGCCACCATGAGAGCATCGGAAAGGAAATAGCGTAAATATGAACAACCTGACGACCTGCTTACGTTTCAATCTCTTCTCTCCGCCTTTTCTGCTTCTATCTCTGCTGTCAAAAGCTCTTTCTACCAATCCAGAATCAAATCTTCATTTTCTAACCCCCAAAAACTCTTTTCGATCTTCTCCAACCTCCTCAAACCCCCTAGTCCTCCTCCACCCTTCTTCCGGGTGACTTTGTCAACTATTTTACCAAGAAAATAGCTGACATACGCTCGTCTTTCTCAAACCCACCTCCTACTACTTGTGTCCCACTGACTTCACCTCTATCACCCTCACTTTCCTCTTTCACCCCCCCTGTCTAACCAAATTCTTACCCTAGTAACCTCTGCCCGTCCGACCACCTGCCCTCTTGACCCCATTCCATCACATCTTCTACAATCTATCGCTCCTGACCTCCTTCTTTCCTCACCTGTCTCATCAACAATGCTCTGTTATCCGGCTGTTTTCCCAATTCTCTGAAGGAGGCAAGAGTTAACCCTCTCCTGAAGAAACCTACCCTCAACCCTTCTGAAGAAAACAACTACAGACCGGTCGCTCTTCTTCCCTTTTTGTCCAAAACCCTTTGTGCGATCTTTCTTTCTTTGTGCAGGCTTCAAGACAGGCCATTCCATAGAGACTGCTCTCCTTGCTGTCTCAGAGAAACTCCACACTGGTAGAGCCGCCTCTCTCTCCTCATCCTTCTGGACTTCTCCGCTGCATTTGACACAGTCAACCACCAGATCCTTATTTCCTCCCTTCAGGAACTTGGTGTCACAAGCTCTGCTCTCTCCCTTGTCATACCTTGATGGCCGCACCTACCGGGTAACCTGGAGAGGATCTGTGTCGGAACCTTGTTCTCTTACTACTGGAGTTCCTCAGGGTTCCGTCCTCGGTCCCCTCCTCTTCTAGCTCTACACTAACTCTCTCGGCTCTGTCCTGTAGATACACACTCTACATCAGGAGAATACGTCCTCTTCTCACTCAGAAGGCAGCGCAGGCTCTTGTCATCTCCCGTCTGGACTACTGTAACTCTCTCCTGCAGGTCTTCCTGCTACCGCCATTCAACCTCTGCAGCTCATCCAGAATGCAGCAGCTCCACTGGTCTTTAACCTTCCTAAGTTCTCCCACACTACTCCACTCCTCCGCTCTCTGCTAAACTGCTTGTTCCTCCTCACTGAGAGCAAAACACTCTACAAGACTCTTGCTGTCCTGCTCCTAAATGGTGGAACGAGCTCTCTGATGACATCCGGACCACAGAGAGCCTTCACATCTTCCGCCGCAAACAAAAGACACACCTCTTAAGACTCTACCTTGACTAAAAGACTAACAAATTGTAGCACTTCAATTTGTACTTTTAATGGCACCTATCTATAGAAAGTTGTAAATTGGCTTATTTGATGAAATCGCACTTTCTTGTTTCTTGTTCTTCTCAGTTTGTATCCTTATGGTTGAATGCACTTATTGTAAATCGCTTTGGATAAAAGCGTCAGCTAAATAACATGTAATGTATCATCGTGAAAAACTGAGCTGTTTGATCTACTCTAGTGGTGAAGGTGCTTTATTTGAAAATGATCACATTGGAACAACAGAGTAATCACGTGTTTAGCATGAGATAATCTGGGTGACGTGTGTGTGCGTTTGTTTGTTCCGTTCATCTGGACAGATCTGATACCTGCCTGCCCTCTCCAGGGGTTGCCTCTAGACCAGGGGTCTCAAACTCGCGGCCCGCGGGCCAATTGCGGCCCTCTGGACGATATTTTGTGGCCCCCGCCTTCATATGAAAGTGTAATGTTAGTGCGGCCCGCGAGTTCTATATTGTAGCAACCTCGCTGTTAGCAGCTACTTACAACCTCCACCCCAGCGCCGACCGTTCCGTTCGCCGGTCGGACCGTCAGTGTCATCCCCCCCCCGTCGGCCATAATGGTCTGGCCCGCGTTCGGGCGAGGTGGGCTGCATCTGGCCCGTACCTGACTTGAGTTTGAGACCCCTGCTCTAGACAATAGCTTCATAATTCTAGTTTCATACGATGTACCCACAGTCACAAACATGTAGGATATCAGGGCGTAGGTGACTGCTGAAGCCACGTCTTCACAGAGAGCCGGCTACATGGTTCATCAGCAGGGCAGAGTACTGTGGTGGACCGGAGGAGGGGGACTTGTGTGCATCAATACCTGCTGCTCCAATACAGTCAAAGGCCATTTTTCCTTTCATGTTAAGGTGTGCTAGATTATCTACCCAGACGTTGATGTCAATTTAAAACATTGTATCTTCTATGAATGCAGATACAATGTCTGTAGCCAGACTGACAGAGTGTCACAGCTCTGTCGAGCCGTGTATTCCTTTGGACCTCACTAGTTACGACTTCATGAACTTCTTCAATGATAAGATTCTGACTATCAAAGAGAAAATTGATGGTCTCCTGCCTTCAACCAGTGCCGACCTGTCCTCCGATGTAGGAACCTTGGATGCAGCAGTGGGCCCTGATGCCTGTTTGGATGCCTTCTCTTCCATCAACCTTGATCAACTGACTTCTTTATTTTCAAAGTCTAAATCTTCTAATTGTCTCTTGGATCCGATTCCGACCAAGCTGCTTAAGGAAGTTTTTCCTTTAGTTAGCACATCCTTATTAGATATTATGAATCTGTCTTTGTTGACAGGACATGTACCACAGTCCTTCAAGGTAGCTGTAATTAAACCTCTTCTTAAGAAACCTACTCTTGCTCCAGAGGTGTTGGCTAACTACAGACCTATCTCTAATCTTCCCTTCCTCTCTAAGATCCTTGAGAAATCCGTCGCAAATCAATTATGTGACTTTCTACAAAACAATGCTTTGTTCGAGGATTTCCAGTCAGGATTCGAGTGCATCACAGTACAGAAACCGCACTGGTGAAAATTACGAATGATCTTCTACTTGCATCGGACCAAGGACTCATCTCTTTTCTTGTCTTGCTGGACCTCAGTGCCGCATTTGATACCATAGACCATTGTATCCTGTTGCAGAGACTAGAATATTTAATTGGTATCAAAGGAACTGCATTCAGCTGGTTTAAATCCTACCTATCGGACCGATCCCAGTTTGTGCTTGTAAACGGTGAATCCTCAAAGACCACCAATGTTGGTCACGGAGTCCCACAAGGTTCTGTACTTGGACCGATTTTATTTACCCTCTATATGCTTCCGTTGGGCGATCTTATCAGGAAACACCGCATAAACTTCCATTGTTATGCAGACGATACTCAACTGTATCTGACGATCAAGCCAGAAGAGACGGACCAGTTAGTTAGACTTCAAGAATGTCTTGGAGACATCAAAACTTGGATGACCGGCAACTTCCTGATGCTAAACTCAGAAAAAACGGAAGTTATCCTGATAGGCCCAGAGCGCCTTCGAAGCCAGCTGTCACGTGATACAGTTTTTATGGATGGAATTGCTCTGGTACCCAGCAGCACCGTCAGGTATCTGGGAGTTCTCTTCGACCAGGATATGACCTTCAACTCGCATATAAAGAAGACTTCAAGGACTGCCTATTTTCATCTACGTAACATATCAAAAATCAGGAACTTCCTGTCTCAAAGTGATGCAGAAAAATTAGTTCATGCGTTTGTCACTTCCAGACTGGACTACTGTAATTCTTTGTTATCAGGCTGCTCTTATAAATCTCTTAAGCCTCTCCAGTTGATTCAGAATGCTGCAGCACGTGTATTAACAAGAACTAAGAAAAGGGATCATATCACTCCTGTATTAACTTTTATGCTGCACTGGCTCCCTGTTAAATCAAGAATAGATTTTAAGGTACTTCTTCTCACCTACAAGGCACTTGCTGGTGAGGCACCATCGTATTTTAAAGAGCTTGTAACACCTTATTGCCCTACAAGGCAGCTGCGCTCCATAGATGCTGGGTTACTTGTTGTTCCTATGGTTTTAAAAAGTAGGATGGCGGCCAGAGCCTTCAGTTATCAAGCTCCTCTTTTGTGAGCTTGTGTCAGCTTCCACTTTCAGTCCGGGGGGCAGATTCGGTCAGCTCTTTTAAAGTAAAACTTAAAACTTTCGTCTTTGATTTTGCCTATAGTTAGGGCTGGTACAGGTTAACCCGGACCAGCCCTTAGTTAAGCTGCTATAGGCTTAGACTGCCGGGGGACTTCTTAGGACACACCGAGCTCCTCTGTCACGCTCTCGTTCTACCATGATTCACGTTTTATTAATGCACATGACTAATTCAGCTTCTTTCCGGGAGTTTTTTTTGTGCTTTCTCCCCTAGCAGGTCTCCGTAGATCGTAGTTCCTTGTGGACCCTGGTCTGCTGCCATCGTCATCATTATTATTTTAGATATCAATCATATTACTGTACTCGTAAACCAACATTACCCTCTCCTAAAGTCTCTGTGCTCTCCCTCCCCACAGGCTTCTGTAGATGGTGGTTCTATCTGATGGTGGTTGCCCCTGCAGTGGTCCTGGCTTACTACTCACAATTACTTGAATCATTTCTGTCATAGGAATTGCATGTATTATACATTGTTCATTCTGTACACATGGCATCCATTGTAGTCTGTCCATCCCGGGAGTGGGATCCCTCCTCTGACGTTCTCCCCAAGGTTTCTTCCCTTTTTTCCCTCTTGGAAGGGTTTTTTCATTTTTTGGGGAGTTTTTCCTGTGCCGATGGTGGGTTTCGGGACAGAGGATGTTGTACGTGTACAGACTGTAAAGCCCTCTGAGGCTAATTTTTAATTTGCGATTTTGGGCTATACAAAATAAAATGAATTTAATTAAATTGAATGCAGCCTAAACCTAAACGTGGGCTTAAACCAGGATCCGCCCCACGCTGTCTGCCAGGACTTGTGATGGAGAGATTCGGGACAGCTGGCCACTTCCATCATACCTGCCCCATGCTGGGGAAGTTTGGGCTAACATTTCTTTTGCAGATAAATTAAATTACTAAAATTCTTGTATGCGTCATTTAACATTAGCTCAGATAAATGGCAGTATGTTTTCCTGACACATTTATATATTAGAATTCTCATAATAATTCCCATTAATAAAGTATCCATTTTGTTAATAGATTTTTACAAATTGCTACGTTGTAGACCAGGAACATGATAGCTCCTAAAAGTGACATAGATGAGGTTGATATTAGTCTGAGGGTTACTTTTAGCTTCTCGTTTGTCTTTTCCAGTGATGCTCATACCTTCTGCTGCTGAGTAGCTTCCAGCACCTCCTTTGAGCGGTGCATGAGCTGATCCTTATCTTTGATCTCCTGTTCCAGAACAGCCACTCTCATCTGGAGCTGGCTCACCGAGCGTTCCTTGTCATGGACGTCTGTGTCCAGAGAGCTGTTCTCCCTCCTGAGAGACAGGATCTGCTGCTTGGAACGCTGGCACTCCTACACACAACAGCAGGAAATATATTCTTCTTATAATCGGGGTTATCTACAGAGGTGCACTAAATAACACTACAACATGAAACAATGTTTTTAGCGTACCTCCTCTGCACCCGCTAGTTTGATCTTTAGGTCTCTGATGACAGACTCGTTCTTGTATTTCCGCTCCGTCAGTTCTCTGCTGGAGGTCTCCAGCTCGGCCAATCTGCTGTGGAGCTGCTGGCTGCTCTCTCTGTGAGAACTCTCCAGCTCCTGACGGAGCAACTCAGTCTGCTGCTGAAGTCTGCTCTGTAACTAAACACACATTATAAATGTGAATGTTTATAATACAACTGCTATCGCTGTTTCACAACTATTAAATCACCATCCATCCATCCATCTTCAACCGCTTATCCGGGGTCGGGTCGCGGGGGCAACAGCTCCAGCAGGGGACCCCAAACTTCCCTTTCCCGGGCCACATCTACCAGCTCTGAAGTATTAGACAATACTTCTAATAGTATGTGCTCATGGTCACATTGGTTAATCCAACTGCCCATTGTTCTAAACACATAAATGAGTGTGGTGCCAGAAAACATTAAATACACCATATTTGGCAGAGCTATAGAACTTTGAGAAAGACCAACGCATCCCAGCTAAAAAGACGTGGGTTCTTCTAATAGGTCAGTGTCCTCTAATGATGCTTGTCATTGTCTAATCCAGTGGTTCGCAAACTTTTTCTGTCAGGGCTCCCAACCGCACACCTACCCCGAACAAAAAAGAAAAAATGTTGTTCCTGCTTTGTTTTTAATTCATTGCATCATAATATGCAAACTCTGCAAAATAAAATGTGTTTATTTTTATTTATATATATATATATATATATATATATATATAAAAATAAACACAAGCACATATCACTTTACTTTTCCACTTAACAGTTTTATTACATTTTGTAAACATCCTTTCAATTAAATTTATTTCAGATATTAAAATAGAAGCTAGAAACAGTATATATCCACATTTAACATTTCTTTCTGTGTTTCTTACCTCTGCAGCCTTCTCCCTCTCTGATTGTAACTCATGACAATGACGGCTGGAAAGCGAGCTGGTCTGACTTGTCCACTCTGAACGCAGTTTGTCCAACTCCTTTGTCTTCTCGGACAGCGTCTGTGAGAAATACACGGATTATGAAAGAAAGTTTATTTTTCAACCCAATACTGGTGGGCCGCGAAGGTACTGCAGGTGCGCCGCGAGAGGTCATTTACAATAAATGAATAAAATTTATTTAATGTTTTAATTTTGAAAAGTTTGAAATTAATATAAAAATATGTCAAATGGGGCGCCCTCTTGTAGTAAAGTAAATATATATGAGCTCCGGAGAAAATGGTATAAAAAAAACATACATTGTCGGTTAATACATTTTTAATCGGTTAAATTCTTAAAGGTCATTTAATCATCCCTAGTGTATGTTTTGATCAGAGTTGTGATTAAAAGGTTTGGGTGGGCCGCAACAGATTTTCAGATTTCAAATTGGGCCTCGGCATTCTTGAGTTTGGGAACCGCTGCATTAGATCATTTATTGCGTATAATTCAACCAGTTAATTCGAAAATATGAGATATTATTCAATGGAACCTTTTGGATTTTACAGTTAGTTATTGACTCCATTCATCCATCAATAGATCTTTTAGCAACTTCCATTTATAGGAGACTAATTCATAGCGTATTGGACATTATTGTGGTGTTCCTGACCTTTGCAGGAGGAAATACTCTCCAACTGGACCTCGCTAGATTATAATGGATTACCTCTGTTGTACAATATATTTATTCTAGCGTCCGGAAGAATAATATGTGTTAGCATTTATGTTGATAGCCATAGGGGGTGTTAATTTCTAAAGCCTTGCATTAAGACATACATCACTTTATTTAAGACGCTGCACTACTTGGCTGTGTTGTGCCAGTAAATAAAGTTTGAAAAAAACATTTATAGCAAACCCATGGTCATGAGGATACTCATTTAACGTTACATGAAATTTGCACGAGGAGGAGGGTCCATGTCGCTAAATACCCAACTAAGATCGCTTTGTGCCGTTCTGACAAAGGAATCTGCCACCGGCCACCGACCACACAAACTGCAGTTCTGAAAAAGGAACCTTCTACCCACCACTTTTTGCACCCGGCGTCACTCTGATTTGTGTCATCTGCAGGTGCATTGCGGAGAAAACCAATAGGGTGTCTGGATGGTATATGTTTAAACTTCTCATCCAACCACAATCAAATTCACTCTATCCTGATGGAGCGATTTATCTGGATAGGTTTTCTTTCGTGTGTGTTTTTGGATGACGATAAGCTGGAATGAAAACAAGCCAAAACGAAATAGGAGTAATGAGGCTAATTCTAAAATGTAAGGAGTAGAAAGCACAGTTATTTGCATGAAAATGTAAGGAGTAGAAGTAAAAAGTTGTCTAAAAAATAAATACTCCAGTAAAGTATAGATACCTAAAATTTCTACTTAAGTAAGGTAGTAACAAAGTACAAACACAGTGTTTGTACTTTGTTACTCGACACCACTGGTCGCCAGTAGGTGGCACTATGACTTTGATTAAACATTCCACTTTACATGTCTTCAGGCCCGGAGTCTCAAACATGTGTAAATTGGAAAGGATCGGATTATGTGGAGGAGAGTTAACTTTATTTGTTCTTGGCGAAGGATCAACTTTGCAGATGCTCCCACTCGCTGCGGTTGATCCAATTCTTACAATATTCACAGTGAAGCATTATCAAGGTCTTAAGTCTCTGCGAACAACTTTTGAGAAGGATCAGACTAACCTGCAGGGTGTAAAGTGAAAAACATTCAACTTCCCGTTTCCACCAGGTGGCACTATGACTAAGGTTAAAAATTATCACATGGCTGTCTAGAGGGTAATATGGAAGCCCATTTCCACCAAAAAAGGAGGGTTAGAAAGACAAAATGATGACTTTGTTGGTGACTACGGTCACACAAGTGTCGTTTGTGTTTAACAACGTCTCGCTGACCAGCTATTAAACCAGGAAGTCTGAATCTGTGGCTAACTTTACCGAACTGTAAACTGTTCTCTGGACACTTGCACCCACTCACTCCACTCTGATAACAAACAGCACAGCAAACTGCAGCTTGCAGTCACGGGACGTCAGGCGTGGTGTCTCTAATAAAACGAGATAAGTACAAAAAAACAAAATGCAATTTTTAAAAAATTAAAAAATGGCCAAATTTGAAAATAATCAAGTTTAATCTCTGGGAGGAGTTTCGTCTTTTAAAAATGTTTTTTCTTTAGACAAACAATATTAAACAATAAGATATCAACCATTCTCAAAAACGTCAGTGAGCCTTATAATCCGGAGCGCCTCATATTTCAGGCATGAAAACGGGTCAAGGGTGAAAAAGGTGAGAAGGATATTATCCCTCTAGGGCAGGGGTTTTCAAATGGTTTTGTCCCAGAGACTTCTTCGAGTCATTCGTTGACGGGGGAGGGGGGTAGCGGTAGCTAATCATTTTCCACTGGAGCTTTAGCTAGCTGGCCAACGTGGCGTTCTCTCCTGCTGTGTTAAATGACTAAATTCATCAAGCTGTAGCTAACGTTAGCTAAGTCTATGTCAACAAACTCCTGGGTAACTTAACTTAGATATACCAGAAAATATTAAAACCATCACTCAACCTGTTCGCAATTCACTGAATCTCGCGCTCCCTTCTGACACGCGCACCTGTTCGCAGTTCACTAAATATGAATACCCCCCCCCAAAGAACTCATCGAATATACACGATTCACGTAGGTCACCTATTCTGGTTTCAAAACGTCGAATTTCACCGAAAGGTGAGGGATTTTCATGCCTGATATATGGATCAATTGGTTGATCCATACTGGTTGTACACGGCGCTCAAGGCGCTCTGCCAAACATGCCAAAGCTCGGTCTCCGACGGCGAGATGCTGAGCGGGCGCTCAAGCGCGTGACATATGGAGCTTGTTTCAGGGCGCGTCGGAAACAGAGCTGTCGTTCTTGCCGAGCATTTAATGAGATTAAAGAGCGAGAGACGGCGTCCTTTTCTCTACAGTAGCTGAACCATCTTAACGGGGAAGATAAGTTATTCTAAAAGGGGCCCTTGGCAGGCAGCGTCGCTGGAGAGCAGCCGAAGATTTAAGGCGTGGATGGCGAGCAGACGCACCTCGCAGCATCGATCGGACCCTGAAAGCAGTCTCCACCTCCCCCCGCCCCGACGTCAAACGTTTGCAGTATCTTATGCGCCTTATAATCCGGTGCGCCCTATATATGAAAAATGTTCTAAAATATGTCATTCATTGAAGGTGCGCCTTATTGTGCGGAAAATACGGTAAGCATAAATGACTTTTTCCAATTGAATTCCATTTTAACAAAACAAACGGTTTTAATATTATGTAACAGTTTCATTAGTGTTTCTAGGAGTAAAATAAATAAATGAGTAGATCAAAGCAAACCTGTTGGGCATAACTCAGCTGCCTGGACAGATCCTCGTCGGTCTTCTGAAGCTTTACCTCCAGGGCCTGTTTCTCTGCCTGAAACATTTAGAAAAAGGACAAAAGGGCTTGAGTTACATGACAAATATTATGGGTACTTTAATTAGATGATTTCACTGAAACCATTACTATTTTGTAAAAATAAGTAACCCTAAGCAAACCTCCACAAAACAAAGTGTTTCCATGAATGAGCCAACCTTGAGAGAGCAGAGACACACTGCCAGATAGTCTTTAATGTCTTTATCAGAGCCGTGAACAAGCCTCAAAGACAAGTGGTTGAGGTGTTTGAATGCATTGGTCTCTACAACACTGAGGTTAGCAGGGCCTTCAACCACCAGAGACTGACTGGACAAGTGCAGGAGAAACCTGTGGAAAAAGAAGACAGTCATGTAGAGTTTATGGTTGTTTCACTGGACACCTCCAATATTTTGTCCAGCCCCACTGATAAAACGTCAAAACAACCACATGAATGATAAATTGTCTAGGGATTATGCAACAAAAGTCAATCAAGGCTTTTTGATGTAAGAGAAAATGAATTGCAGGAAAGTATTAGGGCATACAAATCCTTACAAAATGTGAACTGGTTTATTCAGTAGAACAGTGTGATGTTGTGTGGGGAGTTTTCTTCCTACCTTGGAGTGTCTGACTTTTGCTCGGAATAGCAGAGATTAAGCAGGTCGATAAACTTCTGAGGAAATGATGCAAAGTCTATCAGGAGCCCTTGTTGGACTTTCAAGCTACACAAACAATAGGGGGGGAAAAATACAACATTAAAGAAAGTTGAAGAAATGATCACGACAGCCTGAGTTCAAACAATGATCATTGTAATTGAATGAGTTCTACCATTACCTTTGGAAATCATCTTCTGATATAGAGAGGTTGAAAAGAAAATATGGATCAGTATCATCGGTTAGTCTCACTAGAAGATCCTAGAAACAAACAAAAACAACCGCAAGTTAAGTGAGCTAAAAGGGGTTCAAATGAAAACTTAAGTGTTGAGGGTTTTTTTCCAATTAGAGGACTTCCAAAAATTATGGAAAAGACAATAGCTAATGTTATGCAGACCTGCTACTCACCCTTTTGTGTACTGGACTGTTTGTCAAATGAAGCTCAATGGTGACACGAATGTTAGCTTTCCTGTAAAAGGAGGAAGTAAAAACTGCTTCAAATCTAATCTAATGATGTAACTTTAAACAACCCATCCATCCACCATTCTGCGTAACTCGTTATATACACACACGTGTAACTTATGTATGTATATATAAACACATTAAAAGAGGTCTTGCTGATTTGCCTCCGAATCTATATTATTATATTTATGACGTTAGGTGACGTCAGCTGGCTTTGGTTACAATAGGCGTCTTACCTCTCCTCGCAGTCCCCGCAGCGCACGCTCACTTGTAAGCACTTGCTGAAGAGTTCCTCCATGTTGTCTTCGACCTAAACAAGTCTTCGCTGGGGAGTAAGCCGCTCGTTAATAACCTGGTTAGGTCTGAGACGCGTTGGCTTCCATTACAAAGACCCTTCACTCGTCAGTTGTCATTCGTGGAGGATTTTTGTTTTCGCGCTTTTCGGCCGCCAATGAATCGCCCTGGAAACAGAACGTGATTGAACTTCCTCTTCTTCTTGAGCTTTATGGCACGTTTGTAAACATCCGGCCTCTTACCGCCGCCTAGTGACCGGCAGTGGAACAAACTGGATCATACGGAGTGCGGGAGAACGACATATATATATTATTATATATATTATTTATATACATATATATATTATTTTATATATATATAATAATATATATATATAATAATATATATATATATATTATTAATATTTTAAATAATAATACAGTATTTTAAATAATTAGGCAAAATATCTTAATGGATCAGATCAAAGTTGTTATACAGTAGTCACATCTTTCTAAAGAAGATGAAGAGGACCAGCTGTAGTTTGTGTTGCTGATGAACTGCTGGATTACACTGACGGAATGGAAGAAGAACATAAAACGTTACTGAGGTGAACATTTAATTCAGTGGGTGTTGTATTACATCACACTCCATTAGCTTTATAATGGTTTCATAAAGTAAGAGGAGGTTGGATACAGTAACAACAATTAAACAGTTAATATTTTACTGGAGCGGTCTACATTTCAAATACACACCTACCGTTTGTCGTCTTGTTACTCTAACATCAATACGCCGATTAAGTTTGGTAGTGCTCGTACAGTTAAATGCACAAACCTAAATAATCTATTAATACAATTTAAAATGTACCTAAAGCTCATCTGTGTCTGTTTTTATTTTCCTCTGTCGCTGGTCAGTGTTGCATATTGCTGAGGTGAAATGCATTCTGGGATATTTGGCTTCCACATGAACGGACAAGACAGCTCTCATGCAAACCCGGTAAAATGGGCGGGGCGAGACACGTTCTGGGCGAGATGCGGTCTTTACAATTGGAACAGTACTCGGACTGATGACGTTTCAGGAGTCCACAAGAACCCAAGTACACAACAATGCATATTGAGAAAGGGCCTCAATCACAGCAGGTAAATACACAGCAAATGGCTGTACACACTTATTTGTCCGTCAAAGTTTGTTTTTTTAATTAGTGGTGTAATTAGTGGAGAAAAAATACTGAAGACACATGACGGATAGAATGTGCCAGGATCCGGGTATCTCTCTCTCTTCCCCTCTGCCATATACATTCACTGACACACTCATTTGCCCATTAGTCTCACCTTAGCGCTCACACCCACTTCTCACATAGCCTTCCCATCCACCTGCCGCTCATTTCAATCAGTGCCCGCGCCGTTTGCTGTTACACCTGTTTCTCGTCATGTCTAATCACCCTGTCTATATCTTGCATGTGTTCCCTTTGTGTCTTGTTGGATTATTCTTGTGAGTCAAGCCCTTTGCCTAGCTGGTCTCCTAGAGAATGCATTTTGTTCTATGTTTTGCCATCGATCTCGGCTCGCTGTTTCTGTTGAACATTAAAACCCTTATTTTGTGACCTCCCTCTGCGCGTGGATCTTTGCCGCCCGATACCGTGACAGAACGTGACAGAATAATCCGACCACACGCTATGGATCCAGCGAGGGAGGAATCCATTGCCACTGCCGTAGAGTTCCAGGGAGCTATGCTGGGTCGACACCATGAGGAATTGTCGGCAGCCAGGCAGGCCGGAGAGAGTCTGGCCGCTCAGGTGAACGACCTGTCTATGCGCCTCACCCAGACCCGTTCCGAGTCTCCATTAACACTCTCTCACTCGTCGTCTCCGGAGCCTCGCATCAATAACCCCCCGTGTTACGCTGGAGAGCCGGCGGAATGCAGAGCATTCCTGACGCAGTGTGAGGTGGCCTCTCTGCAACCGCGAACATATGCTGAAGACCAAGCCCGCATTGCCCACGTGATTTCCTTACTAACCGGGCGCGCCCGTGAATGGGGAACCTCAGTTTGGGAGGCTGGAGGTCCCTGCTGCAGACGCTTCCTCCTCTTCAAGGAGGAGATGATAAAGGTATTTGACCAGTCAGTCTTTGGACGCGAGGCATCGCGTCTCTTGACCACCATTCGTCAGGGAAAGAGGTCCGTTGCCGACTTCGCTATAGAGTTCCGAACTCTTTCCACTACCAGCGAATGGAACGAACCCGCCTTGGTGGCCCGTTTTTTAGAGGGGTTGAACATAGAACTCAAGGAGGATATTTACGCTCGTGGGTCACCAGCCGAGCTCGACACGCTGATCGAGCTGGCAATCCGCCTCGATTGGTGCTTTCAACAACGTCGACGAGCCCGCACTGCTGCCCGACACCTCGAGAGTCATTTCCCCCTTTTGCTCCCGAACCTGAGCCCATGCAGCTGGGTGGCATCCGCCTCCGGCCGGAGGAGAAACAACGCCGCCTCTCTAACAGACTGTGCCTTTACTGCGGTGCGGCGGGCCACTTTGCCGCTTCCTGTCCGGCAAAAGACCGAGCTCGCCAGTAGACAGAGGAGTACTTGCGAGCGCGGCGGTGTCTTCATCCTCACCCAGATCCCGCACCACTCTCCCCGCCGTTCTTCGGTGGGCTGGCTCATCTGCCTCCTGTCCGGCGCTGATTGACTCGGGGGCGGAGGGAAACTTCCTAGACAAGAGATGGGCGCGGGAACACAACATTCCCCTGGTGGATTTAGAAAAACGCACCACCATATTTTCCCTGGATGGTGGAACTCTAGCTGAGGTCCATCAGGTCACCAGTCCGGTGAGGTTGACTGTCTCCGGGAACCACCAAGAGACTATTTCTTTTTCATTTTTCGTTCCCCCTATTCCCCCATTGTCTTAGGGCACCCCTGGCTTGTCCAGCATAATCCCCATATTAACTGGGTCAGGAGTACTATTTTGTCTTGGAGTCTTTCGTGTCATGGTAACTGCTTAGTGTCTGCTATCCCTGCCATGTCTTCTGTCTCTGTGTTTCAGGAGGAGCCCAGTGATCTGACTGGCCTACCGGAGGAGTACCATGACTTGCGGGCGGTTTTCAGCCGTTCCCGGGCAGTCTCCCTGCCGCCTCACCGCCCTTACGACTGTAGCATTGACCTCCTCCCTGGCACCACGCCCCCCCCGCGGTAGACTATACTCCCTCTCATCACCCGATTCTTCACTAAGTTGGATCTGCGTAATGCGTACCATCTAGTTCGTATCAAACAGGGGGATGAGTGGAAGACCGCGTTCAATACCCATATTGGTCACTTTGAATACCGGGTCCTTCCCCTTCGGATTGGCCAACGCCCCCGCAGTGTTTCAGGCACTGGTAAATGACGTCCTGCGTGACATGTTAAACATCTTCGTATTTGTTTATCTGGACCTCTTGCCCTGTCTGCGCGCAAACTATATCCAGCAACGCTCCGCCGGCGGGTCTTCTCAGACCTCTTCCCATTCCATTGCGCCCGTGGTCACACATCGCGTTAGGCTTCGCTACCGGTCTCCCTCCATCCGCCGGCAACACAGTTATCCTGACGGTTGTCGTTTTTCTAAGGCGGCCCATTTTATTCCACTTCCCAAATTACCGTCCGCCCGTGAGACCGCGCAGGTTATGGTCGATCATGTGTTTAAGATTCACGGTCTTCCCTCGGACATTGTGTCTGACAGAGGTCCCCAATTTGCCTCTCTGTTTTGGAGGGAGTTCTGTCGACTGATTGGGGCTTCCCCCAGTCTGTCGTCAGGATTCCACCCGCAGACCAATGGGCAAGCTGAGCGGGACCAACCAGATTCTCGGCGCATGTTACGCAGTTTGATCTCTCAGACCCCGGCGTCCTGGGAAACATGAACTGAATTTGTCGTGTGTGAAACATAGTTTGGAATAAATGTCATCATCATAGTCAATGGGGTGATGTCTCTGTATTTGTGTTCCCTTTATCTGTACAGGGCCCTGTTCCTCGTACGTGGTTCAACTAAGTCGATCAAATGTCCGATTATCCAGCTCAAATTAACGATCACGTCAGAAGGCGGAAGAGTCGATCACCGAAACCAGGATTTTTAACAGTATAACGGCAAATAAACTTTGCCGTTAGAGGGTCTTTTTTCCCCGCTGACGAGCAAGAGATGATCATGAACACATGATGAGATAATTGTTCATTTGAATCATTTCTGTCAGATGAATTTATTGTATTATACATATTTTACGTTGTTCATTCTGTACGTCCATCGCAGTCTCTCCGTCCCAGGGAGGATAGTCTTCTGTCTCTCTAAAGGTGCCGATGTGAGGGTTTCTGGAAAGAGGATGTCACATGTCTACAGACTGTAAAGACCCATGAGGCTAATTTGCGATATTGTGCGATACAAAATAAAATGAAATAAATCATATAATCATGGCAAAAACTGACAGCGCCTCCCCTGCGAGGCTACAAGCCCGACAAGGTATCACACACAAGTTAACGTTATGCGTGTTTGTAAAATGTAACGGCTCATTTAAGTGCCTCGTCACTCTAATCAATCAGATTATATTTATTTAAATGTGTCTGCTGGCAGGAGGCTTCATGGATGATCATCATTCAATGAGAATAATTGTTTATTAAGCGACAAATAAACCAACAGAACTTTACGAAGAGCACGACGCGCAGCGGCTTCCCAGGTGTTCTCTGCATCGCAACACTGTACAGATAGGACAGTACGGGAGATAGTGTGTGAGACATGAGAGTGTGTGAGAGTATGAGAGACAGTCCGTGGGACAGTATGTGAGACAGTCTGCGGGACAGTGGACGCTCGGCTGCAGTGTGTGGTGTTCATCATGTAACGTAACGGGCAAATCTTGTAAATAAATGATTCCTTGTCCTCCGCATCTGTAGCGCTCGTACAGGACGTCATCGCGGCTAAACGGGTCTTTGTAATCTCAGAGAAGTCTCTCCCTATAAAACGTTAATTTAACTGATATCGCTCCTTCATCAATGAGGAGGTGAGCTGCCCTTTTTTTCCAGGGGAGTGATGAACTAATCCAGCATCTCAGATGAACCTGCGCTGGAGCAGGTTCAAGTTTTTCGATGTGTTGCTGTGGTGATTTAGCCAAACCTGCTTCGGGGAACCGAAAAACCTGATCTACGTCATCTCATCCTGAAAATGATCCGGCGAACTCAGTTAGCCACGTACGAGGAACGGGGCCCAGGTGTGATACCTGCCTGCACTTTGAAGCTCTGCTGCCAGTGACTGTTAAAGGCTGCGGGTTCACCGATACACACTAGCAATAGAATATAAGGTTTATATTGTGTTACTAATTCAAGATATAGGGGACAGCGGGACTGATGGTCACACTTTCTACTATGGCGTGAATTGCTCATCATCAAAACATCTTTCAACATCCCTACATTAAATTCAAGCCGAAGCTGTTGCCTCTAGACGTGTATGCCTCCCATTTACCAACGTATTGTAACAAAGAGTTATTGTTATTCCAATGGGAAAATCTTAAGAAGAAGCCAAGAAGGAACTAAATTAGAAAGTTGACTTGCATTGATAGTTACATACCTTATTACTTAACACAAAATGAGAAGGCAACAAGGACAGGAAACACATCTTTGGGCCAGAAAAAAGAACAGAACAAATATGCCTCACAATAAAAGCCTACTTAATTAGGCTTAACCGATTCACTATCTAAATGTAGGGTCTGCACACTCGTACCGAGCAGAGCTTGTGCCCACTGGTTGCAAATGCAACACTTTAAACGTACAAAGCCCTTTCCCCTCGACTTTAACAGTCTTACTCCAGAGAATATCTCCTATCTCCTATTTCATACCAACATTTGAGAAAAAGCACCCGTGAGATATAATGAATTTGACAACCAACTCCGCTTTCCGCTACGATGTCACTACAGATACTCTTGTAGAGTCATTTTGCATGTTGTTAGGTTCAGCAAGTTGTGTATCTATGTTAGCCGCCATTGCTAACTGTTACTAACTGGTTTGATGAGGTCTCTCTTGGTAAAATCATGTTAAGTGGTTGCACCTTGCATGAAAAGGACTCAACAGATCCATCAGGTTTTGGGGCTGACTTGAGGTGCCGTGGAAGCAGATTTGTGTATGGAAGTAAATCTGTGTCATCGGATTTTGAAAGAAAAAGGTGATTGAATTTCTAGCACTGAATATTTAATTGAAATCATGTATCTGAATGTTTTTCAACGGTAAAATATTCAACTGCAAAAAATTCAACCTCAAATAATTCAATGCAAAAATTCAATGCAAAAAAATTCAATGCAAAAATTCAATGCAAAAAAAATTCAATGCAAAAATTCAATGCAAAAAAAATCCATCCATCCATCTTCAACCGCTTATCCGGGGTCGGGTCGCGGGGGCAACAGCTCCAGCAGGGGACCCCAAACTTCCCTTTCCCGGGCCACATCTACCAGTTCTGACCGGGGGATCCCAAGGCGTTCCCAGGCCAGTGCAGAGATATAATCTCTCCACCTAGTCCTGGGTCTTCCCCGGGGCCTCTTCCCAGCTGGCCGTGCCTGAAACACCTCCCTAGGGAGGCGCCCAGGGGGCATCCTCACCAGATGCCCAAACCACCTCAACTGGCTCCTTTCGACGCAAAGGAGCAGCGGCTCTACTCCGAGCTCCTCGCGAATGGCTGAGCTTCTCACCCTATCCCTAAGGGAGACGCCAGCCACTCTCCTGAGGAAACCCATTTCGCCGCTTGTACCCGTGACCTAGTTCTTTCGGTCATGACCCATCCTTCATGACCATAGGTGAGGGTAGGAACGAAGATTGACCGGTAGATCGAGAGCTTTGCCTTCCGGCTCAGCTCTCTTTTTCGTCACAACGGTGCGGTAAAGCGAGTGCAATACCGCCCCGCTGCTCTCGATTCTCCGGCCAAACTCACACTCCATCTTCCCCCTCTTTCGTGAACAAGACCCCGAGGTACTTGAACTCCTTCACTTGGGGTAAGGACACATTCCCTACCTGGAGTAGGCAATCCATCGGTTTCCTGCTGAGAACCATGGCCTCAGATTTAGAGGTGCTAATCCTCATCCCGACCGCTTCACACTCGACTGCGAAACGCTCCAGTGAGAGTTGGAGGTCACAGACGGAAGATGCCATCAGGACCACATCATCTGCAAAAGCAGCGATGAGATCCGCAGCCCCGAACTGTAGACCCTCCTCCCCCGACTACGCCTCGATATCCTGTCCATGAAGACCACAAACAAGATTGGTGACAAGGCGCAGCCCTGGCGAAGGCCAACCCCACCGGAAACGCCCGACTTACTGCCGAGCACGAACACAGCTCTCGCTTGGGCGTACAAAGGATTGGATGGCCCCAAGCAAGGACCCCTTCACCCCGTACTCCCGCAGCACCTCCCACAGTATCTCTCGGGGGGACCCGGTCATACGCCTTCTCCAAGTCCACAACACATGTAGACTGGTTGAGCGTACTCCCAAGCCCCCTCTATGATCCTGGAAAGAGTGAAGAGCTGGTCCGTTGTTCCACGACCAGGACGAAAACCGCATTGTTCCTCTTCAATCCTTGGTTCGACTATCGGCCGATAAAAAATCCAATGCAAAAAAATTCAATGCAAAAATTCAATGCAAAAAAATTCGAACCGCAACATCCGGGAACCCAAGGAAGAGCAATCAATTCTAGATCAAGATCGGGAGCGTGCGTCAAGCAAAAGGAGTGAGCGCCCCAATACAACTTCGGCTTGTCGACTATGATGACCGGATTTCAGCCATGTCCATTAATGATGGGGCTTCGTTGAGTGTTTTAACTTTAACTTCATGCCATCAGTGTGGTTTGTGTCTGTACGATTCAGTAATAGACAGCTGACATTTGTACATTGGACGTGAAATAAGCGGAAGTTAAACGAGATGACGTTTGGTTGTTGTCATCATAGTCATGGGGAACAGGTGGTTCCTGTTGAACTGCATTTGACCCAGATAGTGCTACATCTTTTTGCAACATGTTCGTGTGCTGGTGTTGTGACTTGAAATGCATTTTGTTCGTGCAATCCGGCCTTTAAGCGGCCACCCATTATTACTATACATTTATAGTTCAAGTGTAATTTCATTCTAGCGTAAGCATGCATGTTTATATTTTAATCCTCAACAGGTGTTTGAGGCCTCTCCAAACCAAAGCAGAGTCACTTGCTGAGAACTTTCTCAGAGTACTCGTTTAGCAACTCCCACCGCCTTGCTAAACTTGTATTTTGACTCTGTATACAGGTCTTTGTCCCCACTCCTAAATGCCCGATCCTTCTGCAGACGTAGTTTTCTGAGCCTAACACCTAGGCATTTAACTTGTCTGCGATACTGCCGGGCTTGTAGTCCTCACAGGGGGGCAGTGTCAGTTTTTGCCATGATTATTTGATTCCATTCATTTTATTTTCTATAGCACAAAATCAAAGGGCTTTACAGTCATGTGACATCCCCTGTCCCGAAACCCTTACATCAGCACAGGAAAAACTCCCCCAAAAAGGAAAAATCATTCGATGGGGAGAAAAAAGGGAAGAATCCTTTAGAGCAGGGGTCTTCAACGTTTTTCAGGCCACGGCCCTCCAAACTGATGGCGAGATGGCGCAGGGACCCCCTATTCTACGGAGTTTGGTATGGTGGGTATGGGTTGAAAAAAAAAAACTTGTCTTATCAACCAAAAATGTCGCGACCCCCCTGCAGTACCTTCGCGGACCTGTTGAAGACCTCTGCTAGAGAGACAGAGGAGGATCCCTCCCCCGGGGATGGAGAGACGCCGATGGATGTACAAAATGAACAACGTAAAAGATGAATAATAGGCCTACGTTAAATTCATACGACAGAAATGATTCAAATACACATTTTAACTCCTTATATCTCCTGCTCGTCAGCAGAGAAAAAAGACACTCCGCCTTTGAGTTTATTTGCCGTTACGATGTAAAAAAATCCTGGTTTCGGTGATCGACTCTTCTGCCTTCTAACGTAGGACGTGCACATGAACAAACAAGAGGTTTGTTGGCTGAGTTGTGGTATATCTGGTTTATTCATGATACATGCGATTATCCTGATGGCTGATCTAGTTCAAACAAACGAGACGGTTTGAGCGCGGATCAGCCTTTGAGGAACCAAGATAGCTTGACATCGATCATCCCGTTAATTTTAGCTGAATAATGGGACATTTGATCAACTTAGTTGAACCACGTATGAGTGGCCAGGGCCCAGGAACTTAACAAGAGAGATATTGCTGCAATGACACTGACACTGAGGGCGAAGACAAACTGGCACAGAGATACAGTAACATGGAGATTAAATACACTAGGGAGGTTTAGGTAATTAAACACAGGTCGCAGGGCGGGATAGACAATCACTGATGAAACCAACGTACAGTGCATCCGGAAAGTTTTCACTTTGTTATTATGGGTTGTTGTGTGTAGAATGTTGAGGAAAAAAATGAATTTAATCCATTTTGGAATAAGGCTGTAACATAACAAAATATGGAAAAAGTGAAGCGCTGTGAATACTGCACTGTATATCCTTTCATTACCTTTCCTTTCTTGGCTCTGGAAAAGTCACAGGGTTAAAAAAGATGTGGAAGAGAAAGCATAACGAGCTAGGAAAAGACAGCTGTGGTGTTTTGAGGATCTGACTACACCAAACCAAATAGTTACGATGCAATATCCTGTGCCTCAAACCGGCCTTGCTGGATCATATTTCATGTCGTTCCTGTAACATCAATGCAGCCTCTTGGTACAGGTAAGTCTCCATTCATCATACAAGCTGATATGAACAAACACGAGGTTGTTGTGAGAGTTGTGGTATATCTGGTTTATTCATGGAACATTCTTTTGCATAGGGAAATATACTCATTTCCGGAAATGAACTCATCAGCAGTTACCGCAATATGATTACAATGATATCTTATCAAAGATATTAAGATCCCCCACAGCATAATGACATTAGGTCAGATAATGGTTCTGACAGCTGTCACTCAAACAATGGGCCGATCAAACTAGAAGAGAATGTCCAACCTTGAGCAGACAGTTGTCACTCCATGAGTGTTTCTCAAAGTCAAGGACCAAGTTCTTTGCTCTGAGGCATTTCAAGCATGTGTGTATCCTCCGCACTTCTAAAATACCTGCAGCAGCTCCACCAAAATCGGTTTCTAAACATTTGAGGCATAACATTCCCAATTCAATGCTGGATCTTCCCTCACAGTACCAAACAAAGGTTTGGACATACCTTTTCATTCAAATGAATCAGAAGGGGTGTCCAAACTGTTGACTAGTGCTGTATATTAAATCTAAAGGGCGTAAGTTAAAAGCTAGATCTACTCTTGTCACACAGTGAGTTACCATTTCAGCGTGCTATAATGAGGACGGCAACAATAGCAACCAAAATAAATCCTTTAGTGTGCCAAGTGGCTTTCTGAATGCAAAAACTTGATCTTGCTATAAACCTTTGTAGGACCTGACTTGACAGGGCCACACATATCAAGGAAAGACCCTTGACTTTGAGAACTACCTTGTGACTTTAGTTTAGATGGTCATTTCTAAATGCAGTTGAGGAGGAACCATTTACATCATGCAAATAAAGGTTGATTTCTGACATTAGCTTCACCTGAAAACATTCAAAGGACAAAGTACTTAAAGCTCTTGTCAAAGTTGCTACAAACTACATCCAGGCCAGAGCAGCAGTCTTTTCCACAGCAAACATCTCAGTCCAGGCCAGGCTTTAATACTATCTCTATCAATCTAAAACTTTATCATATTGGTATACCAAGTCATGTATTATTATGTGATGGCCATCCGGTGTCAATTAAAAGTGTGTTGCAGGTTAAGTGGTACAGTTAAACAAGGAAGTTGTTTTTGAGAAATGGCCCAAGGTAAAATACACTATGAGGTACTCAGAAATTTATATAAACTGAAGGGCTTCTCCTCACCCTTGTCTATTGATTTGAGGTATTGATTACAAAATATTTATTGTTGGTCTTTTATAGTACTGAGATGTGCAGTTCATGTGAAAGGTCTGTGTTCGTGGACTGTGGCAAGCAATAATTGATGAAATCTGTTCATACCTATGCTCTCTCTGATGTAAGGCATATAAATCTGGAATCAAGCAAAGCAGTCCTTTACTAAAATATCAGAAAAGCTATGAGAAATATGACACTGGCTTTAAAAGGTTCTCTCCAGCACATTGAGTGTACATATGCTAAAGTAATGTACCGGCACATACAGAAAAGAATCAACATGGCATCTCCAACAGGAAATTTGTAGCACTTTCAATAACTAAGATATGTCTTTAAAGTCAGAACTACACAAAAGGTTTTGACGGGCAATTAAAAAAATACAACTCCGTTAAGAAATATCAGAAAGAAACATATATATTGGAGTTACAAGGTTTCGAGGCAACAATAGCAGTAGGGTACTCTGTTGAATGACATTTGTAGTTTATAGAAAAAAGAGCCCTGTGTGAAAACATGCCCCAATCCCTTGTAATTGTTTGGACACCCCTTTCCACCACACAGCATTCAGCTTCAAATCCGATCGACTGTGGTTGCTGAGCTAACCAAACAAGAACCCCCTATAGTTCTGTTACGAATGGCTTACAACGCCAACCGTAACAAAACAGTTCCATGGGTTGAAGTTATCATTGTGATATGATGCATCTTAACAGGAGCTGTACACAAACCTGGTTGGTCTCTGATAACAGCATTTACATTACATTAAATTACAGGTCAGGCTGACGCTTTTATCCAAAGCCACTTACATTGCTTTTTTAACCCATGGCTTTTTTTTAACATTTTGCCCAGGGAGCAATTAGGGGTTAGGCGTCTTGCTCAGGGACACTTCGAAATGGGACATGGAGCAGCCAGGGCTCGAACCACCAACCTTGCGGTTCCCACCGCACCCTCTCTACCCCTGCGCCACGTCGACCCCTAATTAAGTTTGTATTATGGAGAAAAGACAAATGTAGAAGGAAGCTCAGCCAACAATTTAAATTCCTAGAGTTTATATTCCAATAAAGGTAGAACCTGCCATCCGGGCAAAACTACAATCACGTCATCTTAGCAGCTTCAACTGAGTTAAACACAACATCATCTAGTGGATGTGCTATTAACACTGGAGATACGAACAACTGCATGGAACATACAGGTATTTCCTCCATAAAAGTGTGGTGGTAAGAGTAAACTGTAAGGTAGTCGTAATCGTCAGTAGTCCCCAAATAGACAGGGTGAAATTAAGAAGGGCTAATGAATGAATGTATAATAATGTCAACCAACAGCTAGTAAATAGTTCAAGGTTGTAAAGAAGATTAGAATGACCCTGTATGCAGTGATTTGTTCCTACTGATATTTACTTAACAAATTGTTGCAGAAGAACTCAAACGCTGAAACAATGCTGAATCAAAAGCTAAATAGTACATAATGGCTAAACACATTACTGCATCTTTATGTGCATCATTATTAGCTGCAATGCCAATGCTGGTATTGTTTCACCTTGGACTCAATCAGGAGTTCCTGAGAGGAGGAGCACTTTCCCCGCAGTTTATTTCTGTGCAGTCACAACTTAACACTCAAGATGTTTAGGAATTAGGAACAGGAACAGGAAGATTATAAATGTCAATAGCAATTGCATTCCAATTTCCTGGCTCCCTGTCCCCAGAATTTATCTTAAAATGCAAGTAACAAAAAAGTATGACGCAACAATGTATCATATAATTACTATTATGTGTGCAATGAGCTTTTCATGTAGATAGTTCTACCTGTCTCTACAGGTCTACTGTCCTAACACTAACAACGGCTCCCAGTAAAAGATCTTTCAATGTGATATTGGAGCACAAGTCCAATACTAGAGAATAAAGCTTTTCCAACTGTCAAAATATGTTTTGTGAAAAGGCCCGATGAGATCTGTGTGCTGAACAAGAGCTAAAGCATATAGGGGTTTAGGTCTGTGAACATGATCCAACATAAGTGAAGAAACATGAATCCTAGTCTGTTTCCTTCAACTCTTTGGGTTGTCTATGGCTTGTTACCTCAGGACCTGCACAGTACAGTCTTGAGGCCAGGGCTAGTGATGAGCACCAGACCCAGGACTGAAGTGTGTACAGGACCAACATATATTGCAAAGCACTCCATAGTAAGTAAGAGGAAACTAGAAGTCAAATGATAGGCACTGTCATTCTCAGTCCATGGTGTCTCCATGCTAGTCAATTCAAATAGAGCAGAGAAAGTGATGGTATGATGTCCTATGAACCTGAGAGCTCATTACTTGCCCTAAACTGATGTGTACTATTCTCTAAACGAGTTCAGTTTTGTGATGAAAACGTCTTTCTAACCTCACTACACTTTTGAATTGAGGTCTCCTGAACACACTAAAGTCGATAATTGTTAATTCCTCCAATTTTCCCTCTCACAAGAGTTAACTGTAATTGTCACATTCAAAGTGGAGCATCTTCTCACCAGCAGTGTCCACAGTCGCCGAGTGCTGCAACGGTACTTCACCTGGTCAAGAGTGTGCTTGATATACTTTAGAGGCATGGCTTGTGCAATTTTGCTTGCGGCTGGTGCTTCCCTTATAATAATTATATGTCTCTTCAGTTCATCTTGTAACATGGAAACATCCCGCGCAGCTCACACAACCTCCCAACTTGGTGGATTTTTCTTTTATTCAGCACGATGCTGTCATGAATAGAAACACTTGACTCACTAAGGAATAAAAATAAAGTGGATTCAAACTTTATAACCTGCTGAAGAAGAATCAAACTTCTCCTTAACGTCAGGACGCATTCAAACCTCATCTCTTCAAGTCCAGCGTTATAATTTACATACCCTAATTTGTCTTTAATTAGGGTATAAGGGGAACCTCAGATAGACCAAATGAAGATTCTCAAAGTACAATGTCTTCAGTTATCTCGGCCATCACCCACAAAGCCACTGCACCATAAGCTTCATAATATACATAACCTTTGCAATTGGGGGTGATTTAGATGCATGGCGATGTTTATCTTTTATGTTGCATGACATATTATTCTGTTCACCTCATTAAATGTGTTTGTCCAGTTTTTTCAAGTGGCATGGACATGGAGTTTCACGGCCTCCATACCAGGTGTTACCGATTTCACAGCCTTGGCTTTACCACCCTTTTCATATAATTCTCAAGACTTTACTTTCATAGAAAAACTGAGACAAATGTTTATGTCAAGTGTACATCTTTAGAGATAGCATCTTCATGTGGTCATTTGCATTTAATTTGCCAGAGAACTGCAAGTCCAATTATACCAAAGACCTTTTTGATACCATTGAGCAGTACAATGGTATCAGGTCTGATACCATTGTACTGCTCACATTCAAAGCCCCAATAGAATTATAAAAAAGGTCATCGGCACCACATCGGGGTCTATCACTTATTGACCTAAATCCAATCCAATGTCCAATCAAAATGTTTTGAGGATTATTTTCAGGATTGTGCCACCTTAGTGGAGGTATGCATGTGTCTCTTTTCTACTACAATCATTCATCATCCCTCACATGGCTAAACTTTACAAGCAGCCTACCGTCTATCTTACCCATAAAAAATGCTCCCCTGCTCTGCAGCTGGGTCACCACCTAAAGAAAATCTAAATAAATTCTATACATCCTTTTTAAGACATAAGCCTATATTTCATTAATTTGTGGTTAAAACTATTAGGCTACCAACAACATGGTAACTTTAAAAATGAAAACCGAATGACCTAAAAGTTAAGTTGAGTAAGAATATTAAGTTAAGTTGAGTAAGAATATTATGTGCATGCATTTATATAATAAACTCAAAGTCATCAATCACAATTCCTCACATGTGTAAAGTTATGCAAGCTAAGAGACGGTTCTCGTGGCCATAACTGGGTAGTCAAGAAGCTGTCTTGGACTTTTAAAACTTTTTCTGAAGTAAATACTAACACAATTAGGGAATACTTAACCAGCAGACTTGAGGCTTTTTCTAAAGTGCTATTTTAGGATACAAGGTAGCCAAACCGTACCCCCAATAGTGTTTCATTCACAACACATTGGCTTCCTCCTTGTAAAGGCAAAACTCATCCAGTTCATTTTCAACAGTGTGTCACACACAGCAATGTTGTCAATGTCCACAAACAACTAAGAGCCATCTCCTTAACTTGAAACAGTTGAACTACTGAACGAACAGCTTGGAGATAAAATCCCCACCAGATCGTCATCACCCCCACTTACAGGAACAGTTCAGGATCTTTTGGTGCCATCGTGCTTTTCTAGTTGTACCAAACACATAAATGTTTCCAGGTAATTTCTAACCTTAAGTCTTGCTCTGCTCTAATGGGGATGGTACCCTTGTCATATGATCAAAGTATGGAACTTGAAATACAGAATCTGGAGGGAAGATCATAATGTCATCCTAGAACCCAGATATGGATTTAGATATACATATGTGACGACTTGTGTTCAGCAAACCAAAGATCTATACTTGTCACTACTCTACAGCCGACTCCTCGGCAGATGAAATCTTTGAGGTGTGTAATTGAATGGACAAAAGTAGTGAATGGATCTTGAGATAATAGGCCCAGAATTATCTGCTGTGTTTAACATCAATTAAATCACAGAGATGTTATCTACTTTAGTTACTGATAGGCAGGTGGCTCTGTGTATGGTAGCTCCATATGAATGGGTACCAGAGGATGAGCGTGGTCCTGAAGCTAATGGAAGCTATCTTTGAGCTTGCAGTTAAGAGGCTGCCTCGGTGTACCTACTACACTGGTTAATGTCAAGCAATCATGCAGCTAATTTTAGTGTTGTTTTGTACACGCTACTATCTTTATCATGAAAAGTATATCACTTCTCCAGAATGTATTATTGTTCTTTAACTAAAGGGCAAGGCACCTGATGTGTTTGAAGAAATATCGTGCATAATAGAAGTTTAAGACAGGCCAATTCTCAAAATCTAAAGAAATAAACAGCCCTGCAATCCACTGTCTATGTAGAAAAGGAAAGGGGAGTAGGGCAAAAACTGTTCCTGCTTCAATAGATATCTTTCACCTGCAATGACCAATTATTTTCCCAGAGGGAAGTTGTTGAATAAATCCAGTATATCCACTGACAACGCTGCACTACTCTTCAATGGATGTACATCAGGTCCAGCTGACACTGGACTGACTGACTGGTAAGAAGTGGTGCAATTCAATTTTGGTTGGGGCCTTTTCTGGCAGATAGAGGACACCTGTGGGACCATTCCTGTAAAACAAGTACAATAAAAATATACTGACTTCTCCCTTACTGTTTCGATAGGAAAAGCAAGCGACCAAATAAACGATTATGATGTCTTGCAGAACCACTCCGGCGGCCAAATTCATGTGAATAACGCAAATTGGCTTGCACTTCCATCTGACTGCATCTCAACACCTAAACACCTTTCAACATCCTTGGGCGACACGTTTTAAATGACTGCTTTTTATTTGCAGAGCATCAGATATTGAAGTATGGAAAACATTATTAAATATTGTAACCTACAATTTTAATTAATAATCAGTGTTTCATCTCCAAAGTGATGGTGTAAGGGTAGACTTTAACTGACAAATATCAATATCGCTATATTTAAACCATTCATTTCTTTCTTTCACGTTCAGATTTTTGACGACGACACAGACACTGAGTCGTTGCTATCCACTGAGTTAACATGCAGCATGGAAGCTTTTAAGCTATAAAATATCAAACATTATTAAGCTTTGCAACGCCAGAATATATTGCTGTGCCTCACTAAAGCAGTCATTATCGTAATATTGTGTCACGATATTACAGAGAAAGGAAACTCGTGCTAATAGCTGATTGATTTGTGTTAAACCCTAAAGGTTAATCTGAAAAACAATCATAGCACTGCAGCTAACCTGTCCTTGTGTTCATCTGAACCCCAACACAAACACTACTGCAGTAGACTGGTCAGGTCAGTTGGCTTCTAAACCATTCTCTAGCTGGACGAAAAGCTTTAAGTCGTTCAGAGCCTTAAGCACCGGCATTTTACAAAATGAACAACCCACAGTTTTAACCGTCACATAATCTCAAACCAAATCTAGAGATCCTCCCCAACCGAGCAGCGATGAGGGTGTAAATGTAGTAACACAGCCCGTCGTGGGTACCTGAGTACCAGTGGGCCTCACGCACTAGTGTTCAACTGTAGCACTGTGTGATGTGTTTGAGCAGGCTGGAATATTACTTTTCTATTCCACCGTTACTCTTTGTTTAAATATGCTGTTTATCATAAATCAGTCTCAAACACATACGCTTAACGAAGCAACATAATGGTTTTAGGCTCATTGTCAATGAAAAAGACAAAGCATCAGTCTTTTAGTGAGACAATTGCTCATTTTCAATGCTAAATTGTCTTTTGATGTATCCATAACATTACAAAGTGTGAATAATAAACAATACAACAGAAGGATATCTCTTTTTGGTGGGCTCAGAAAAAAGGGAGGCTTGTTTGCATATATATTATTAGCAGCAACGGGTGGGGAGAGGGACATTCTGGGTGTTGAGGGTGTATGAAGTTGTTTGGAGGAGTCCTTATGCTGCATTTACTGTGTAGAGACCCAGGGTACAACGCTAAAGCCTGACATCCATTCCAGGAACACGGACCTCATCCCGGGAACATAATTAGGATACAGGTATTTTAGGATGTGGTTTGTTGAGGCCTGATTCTGGTCCACTGAACTCCCAACTCCATCCAGTGGTCATTTGTGAGAAATATTTATGGCATAGTTCACTCTGTGTTTTGAACACGGCTGAGTCTTTCATCCAGGATGTCTCTTCTGGGTACATACAAATATACCACACTGTATATTTATATATATGTACGACCACATGTTATACTTCTACAAAGATGAATATATTTTTCCTCTGGTAATGTCATGACAGCATCGTTTCCTTTCCTCCAAGACATTGCTGCAATCACCTTTCCTCCACAGTTCACTCAGTTGCCCAGATACCAGGACTGGAATGAGACAGAGAAACAAGATTAGACATGTTTAACTTCAGCCTGCATTTCTTCACACACACGTGTATATATAATCTAACATTGCTAATAAACAAATTGTAAATTGTGAACCCAAAAAAAACATGCTTGCTTTGAGTCTAATCCCCCTCAGAGATGAGCCTTTGCTGCTCACGTTTTCAGAGTCAAGCTCGAGAGCCAATCCAAGCCAAATGAGAGATGGTTTAGAACTGAATCCCGGGGTTGATGCTCACCCTCAACCGAAACTGTACTAATCCATGAGGGCAATGATCAAATCTCATTTATTACAAGAACCATATTGGAACCTCTGTCCAACCTAAATACAGACCCAAGCTCAACGTTGAGAAGGAATCAGGTCTGCAACCCTTTTTTGAAAAGATTTGTGGAAAGAAGGCTCATTGCGGCCACTAATACTGATATTGGAGAAATTAATGCCAAAAGGCACAGTAAATCATCACACGCTCAGAATATATCCACATCAGCAGCGCTCATGACGTGGGTCCAGTAACGGAAACAAAAAAAAACTCCTTGCCATGCCTAAATCAGTCTTCGGCATTCCTCTCAATGATACACTCGGTAGAATCCGGCAGCCAGTTGCCACATAAGGCGTCATTGCAACCTTTCAGGTGCAGTAAAAAGTGCTTGCTCTGTGTCTTGCTTAGATTACTTTGTATTGAATTGAACTAGAAAAAGCATGACTGGTGGTAGAATTTATAATATGTGTGATGTTCGGTAGTAGACTAATGTCTGTATTACTAATTAAACATATTGTATATGTTGTACATCATTCATTACTATACACATGACATCTATTTTACTCTGTCCACCTTGGGAGGAGCGCCTCAACTTAGACGTCCTTCCTAGGGCTTCTTTCTTTTATTTTAGTTTTATTTTGTTTAGTCAGTGTGAAGATTGGAGGGCTCTGTGGTTAACTTTGTGATTTTGGGCCATACAAAATGAGTTAAATTTTATGTTTATGATATTAGACATGCTATATAATATGATTAGTTTGTGCTAGATATTATAGATTAGATGATATATTGCATGCCATATTATGTTTAAGAAGCTTAAGGGCAAAAATATAATCCTTGAATGTATTGTATTATGATTGAGGTTAAGATTGAGTTAAGGAAGTGAGGGATTCCAGGTTCGGTCACATGGATGGAGCCAGATTGGATGGAGCCAGATTGGATGGAGACAGATTGGATGGAGACAGATTGGCCTATACTGATCCTCCAAGTTCTGTCTTTCCGAACCAACTTGTATGTGTAAAAGGTATTAAGTATCTCCGGTAAACTTTCTTTGCGGTTTGGCTTCGTCGAACGACAGGATTAAGGATTCAGGCTCTCCAGCTTCAACAGTTTGCAAGATCCCCAATCAATTTACGCAACAAAGGACGCCGCAGATCAGAAACCATTAATTGCCACATTTATTACACATAGAGGAATTTGACTTGGTGAATAAGTGCAATATAAGATAAAAATATAAGCAAGAATTAACAATATAAACAAATAAGTACGTTAAAACACGTACAGTGGGGAGAACAAGTATTTGATATACATGCTTTGTAGAACACCTGCAAAATCGGCAGTGTAGGAGTGTCATTTTTATCATAGGTACTCTTCAACTGTGTGTGACGGAAACTAAAACAAATCTTATGATTAAAAAATAAATATATTTTGCAGTTTATTGCATGACATAAGTATTTGATCACCTACCAACCTGTAAGAATTCCGGCTCTCACAGACCTGTCCAGTTTGTCTTTAGGAAGCCCTCCTGTTCTCACCCATTACCTGTATTAACTGCACCTGTTTGAACTCGTTACCTGTATAAAAGACACCTGTTCACACACTCAATCCGACTCTAACCTCTCCACAATGGCCAATACCAGAGAGCTGTGTAAGGAGATCAGGGATAAAATGGTATACCTGCATAAAGCTGGGATGGGCTACAGGACACTAGCATCAGCAAGCATCTTGGTGAGAAGTTAACAACTGTTGGCGCAATTATTAGAAAATGGAATAAGATGACGGTCGATCTCCATCGCTCAGGGGCGCCATGAAAGATCTCACCTCATGGGGCATCAATGATCATGAGGAAGATGTGGGATCAACCCAGAACTAGGTAGGACCTGTTCAATGACCTGAAGAGAGCTGGGACCACAAGTCTCAAAGAAAACCATTAGTAACACACAACGCCGTCATGGATTAAAATCCTGCAGCGCACGCAGTGTCCTCCTGCTTAAGCCAGCACATTTCCAGGCCTGTCTGTAAGTTTGTCAATGACCATCTGGATGATCCAGAAGAGGTATGGGAGAAGGTCATGTGGTCTGATGAGACGAAAATAGAGCTTTTTGGTCTAAACTCCACTCGCCATGTTTGGAGGAAGAAGAAGGATGAGTACAACCCCAAGAAGACCATCCCAACCGTGAAGCATAGAAGTGGAAACTTCCATGCTTCTTTGGGGATGCTTTTCTGCAAAGGGGACATGCCGACTGCACTGTATTGAGGGGAGGATGGATCGCAAGATCTTTGCCAACAACCTCCTTCCCTCAGTAAGCGCATTGAAGATGGATCGTGGCTGAGCCTTCCAGCATGACAATGACCCAAAACACACAGCCAGGGCAACGAAGGAGTGGCTCAGTGAGAAGCATCTCAAGGTCCTGGAGTGGCCTAGCCAGTCTCCAGACCTGAACTAATAGGAAAATCTTTGGAGGGAGCTGAAAGTCTGTGCTGCCCAGCGACGGCCCCGAAACCTGAAGGATCTGGAGATGGTCTGTGTGGAGGAGTGGGCCAAAATCCCTGCTGCAGTGTTTGCAAACCTGGTCAAGAATTACCGGAAACGTATTATGTCTGTAATTGCAAACAAAGGTTTCTGTACCAACTATTAAGTTCGGCTTTTCTGATTAATCAAATTATTACGTCATGCAATAAACTGCAAAAAATATATTTTTAAATCATACAATGTGATTTTCTGGATTTGTTTTAGATTCCGTCAGTTCAGATTCACTGTTGAGTACCTATGATAAAGATTAGACTCCTAAGTGGGAAAACTTGCAAAATCGGCAGTGTATCAAATACTTGTTCTCCCCACTGTATGTCTGTATGTTTCCATGCTAAGAGAAACCACTGTGCAAATGTTCTGGGGATGAAGTATTTGTCTCAATAGGGGACTTGGTTCAAGACATCAACTGCTGACGAGAAACTGTTTCGATGAAGGGAGGTCTTGGTCCTGATGGACCGCAGCCTCCTGTCAGAGGGAAGGGGCTCAAGAGTCTGTGTCCGGGATGAGAGGGGTCTGCTACAATCTTTCCTGCCTGCCTCAGAGTCCTGGACGGACGGCAGATTGCTGCCGATCATCCTCTCTGCAGAGCAGATGACACGATTCACCCCCACACATACACACACTCCTCATTCTTCACATGCATCAACAAATGTATTTGATGTTTGGATATTAGGACATCATGAGCAGGAGCAGTTGGCAGTTAACTGTGATTACTTTGTGCATATGTGGTTGTAACCATAATTCAGTGTTTGAACCTAAACCTTCGATCCCTTACTCTTGATAAGTCATTCAGTCATCTATGTTGCTTATCCTTTTAGAGCAGTTGTTCCCAAACTGGAGGTTGCAGTCCCTAGGGGACGCGGTGGGCTGACAGGGGGGTCACAGCTTCATAGAAGCGAAACTAACATGACGACTTGACATGCGCTGTGTTCGAACCACGCCCCCCAGAGCGGTGCAGGTTACAAGCGGACAAGCGCAGCAAAAAGGCAGAGAGACGGAGAGAAAGAGATCACTCAGCTAGTTAAGTCGTACTTATCGGATCAATCCCAGATTGTGTTTGTACATGGTGAAAAGACAAGCTTCTGTGCTTGGACTGCTTTGATTTACCCAGTATATGCTTCCTTTAGACAATGTTATCAGAAAACACTGCATGAAGTTCCATTATTATGCAGACGATACTCAATTTTATCTGTCGATCAAGCCAGAAAAGACCGGCTAGCTTGTTAGACTTAAAGAATGTCTTAATGATAAAGGGAAACACTTCGATGACCAGCAACTTTCTGATGTAAAACAGGTTTTCCTGATAGGCCCAGGGCGCCTTTGAATTCAGCTGTTTGGTGATAAGATTCTCTGGATAGAATTGCTCCGGTACACAGTAGCAATGTAGAGAATCTCGCGCCCAATCCCAATGTGCACGCTTATGCACTCAGACTTTGAGAAGCGCTCCGGGCTAACTCTGAGGGTTTGGGACTGTCCTATTGTCAAATTAGTGAGTGTTTGAGGCCTCTCAGTCAGAGCTTTTGAGCCCTTTATGAACCCTTTCCGTAAGTCAACATTGGATGCTAACTTAGCCCAAGGGAATTACCCACAAGTCTTTGCAACGTGACCTTAAAAACAGTAACAAGTGAAAGCACGGGGGCACAAAAAAGGTAAACAAAGAGGACGGCACATGTGTGTTCAGACTGTCATAAATGCATTTCAACAGACTCACACATTTGGCCACAGCCCATCAAGAGCGAGACAGTCCACCTCTCGCCCCATATAGACCAGTGTAAATCTGGTGACAAATTTCTCAGAGAAAGCAGAACACGTGCTGCACTGAATAGATTTGGATTTGTTTTAACTACCGATTCCAGAGTTTTTAGTATGGGTTTGAGATCTGATTCTCTTCTAAATGTAGTTGGAGACTTTCAGACGATCCATACTAACCTGGCTTTGGTTGAGTCCACCTGGGTCTTGGGGAGTGACTCCAACGAAGGAGGTGCGATTGGCAGGGGGTGTCCCAGAGGCCGAGTATGCTGAGGGTGTTTGCGTTACAACATCAGAATCATACTGTCTCTCATGATTCCATGTTGCATGTTAAATTTCGAGAGGCAGTAGTGTACTACAAAAAAAATCTTACCATTTAAATAAGGAGCTACAACATAGCTGTCATTATTATTTTTAGTCAAATTATTATAAATGATGCCATTATTGCTTTTACTATCATTATTTTACTATATCCACTGCGGCTGTCATCAATAGTATTTGCAATTCTTCTGCCATTATTCTGCTAACTACTCTATAGATGAATCGTTTCTCTTATATGCATAGAATGTATTGTACCCCTTTTATGTTTGTCATTCTGTACACATGACTATTGCATTTCAGCCCATCCTAATATAGGAATCCCTGTGTTTGACAGTTTCTTCCTTTTTTATTCCACCCCAAACCAGATAAATGGGGTTGAGTTGACCAACTCGATTGCGGTCAAACTCCACTAAGCTGATGTGTTTACACCTGACCTGAGAGGTATTCCAGATTGTGCAACTGGAGAAATGTCCAACACCTGGTTATATAATAAGTCGAGTATAACATTCCACAAAGGACAGCTACAACACAAGAGCAACGATCTGTTTTTATGGAGCGGCCCAACCAATACTGTAATAGTAGTGGGCTACATACTATATCTACTGCAAGTATTTTCTCTACTCTCTCTCTTTGTTAGTGTATATGACTAGTGCTGGGACTGGGAGCAGCTGCACTTTGGTTGTATGATCCATATATGTTATGGTAGGCGTGTTCCTATCCTTTGATACAAAAAATAATGCATGAAGAATGAAAATTGTGGAAAGGCTGACAAAATAGTTGAGTTGAATTTCCTTCCATACCTGGAAATCAGGTTTTCAATGGGGGTTAATCCTAAAACATATGCCACTAGTTCATTAAAGGCCACCAACGTCACTTACACAGGACGACGTGTTAAACTGACTGAATACTTTTCAGCCATATCTTAGTTGGGGGATTTAAATATTTTGCAACGCTACAGTATGCCTTACACTTAGCCTGTCTGCGTTATCTGATAGGGAATTCATTTCTTTGCCATACTTCACAGATGCATTCATGATTATGCCCTAGTACTTGTATGTTTGAATGTTCCTTCTCTAGTAAAACTGTGTTGATTTCTGTGGTCGGGCATTTAATATCATGGTATTTTTGTGGAGATCCGTTTGTTTCCTATATTCCTATATCCTGTATCCTATATAGAAGCAAGGAACGCAGACGCAAGAGCCCCTTGCGTGTCTTTTCACACCTCCTTGCGTGCGTCGACCCATTTTTCTAAAGCTACGCAAGCCTCCTGCGCCCGCAAGGCTGCGTGCGATTGGTCTGCTAACTACATCCTTTACGGAGTCTCACATTTCCGGTTTCATAGCACAATACCGCCATTATTAAAATGAAGATTTTTTTTGTAAGAATGTATCAGATCGAAGAGCTTTTGTCGGAAAAAATGTGTAAATATGAGCACTTCTACAAGCCGTCATTGGCGGACTATAAGGACGCGCGGATGGCCTCTGATTCATGGAGGGAGATCTCCACAAACGTCGGTTTGCCGGTCGAGGGGAACAAAGTTGTGGAGGAAAATACGGGACAAATGTGACCACGATGAAAAGCAGCACGGGGCAATAAAGTCTATGATGAATAAATAAACAAACAAACCAACGACTTCCACACACAAAGACGTGACTCTCTAGGTCGTCTTCGACAAAAACATTACTCCACCTGGTGTTCTGGCGGTAAATTTCTTTGCAACACGCCAAGCCTTTTTGAACCATGAATTCAAACGAGTGCGGAGACGCAGACGCATGGGCCAGCCTTAAGACCCTATCTTAGCTTGGGATTTGCTTTTCAAATGAGTTTTAGGTGGCAAAAGGGGAACAGGAAATGGACCACACCAAAAATGCAACATTGTATGATTTTTGAGCCTAAACACAATGAATGTACCCTTTCACACCAAAAGCAAATTATTTACGCGAGTAGATTCCATGCAGAGTTAATGCATAGACGCGAATGGTAGCAGAGTAGGCAAATTGTCAATGGGCGGCGTGGAGGACGCGAAAAAGTTAAAGAAGCCCGACGCTGTCGTGCGAAAGCCAATCAGCGTTGAGATGCTCCGCTCGTCATCACCGCCATCCTGCTGCCAGAGCGTGAATGTACTTTATGAAACCAGTCACCAGAGACCGACAAGCGCTCCGCAGCTGAGATCCAAAGCCTGTAAGTTGGGGTCTAACCGAGAGACGCTGGCCCTGATTCGACAAGTCATCACACTAGCTACTGGTCAGCCTGAAGTAGCGCTGGAAGCGGCAGTCGTCCAGACGCACTTCCTGGAGGAGTCTGTGAAATTCACTGAGCTGTGTGTGGCGACGGATGATGTCATGACCCCAAACATGACACCGTTTGCGGTTCTGACATTTGCCAATTAAAGCGCAGAATAGTGGTTATTTCTATTGTGGATAGTGGATATGATAACTGTCTTTACAGAAAATTTACTTCGCTTCTGAAAAGGGGCGTAGCTTATGAAGTGAAATAACTAGAACTAATCAGGCGAGTAAACTCGCACGAATAAAGCGCTGTGAAAAATTGTTTCGCTTTTGGTGTGAACGCAGCATTATTGTATAAAGTAAGTCTTTGCTGTGAGAATTGGAGCATTTGATCATTTGTTCTAGTCTAAATTGAGCTGTGTTCAGGTTCTCGGAGTGGTTTCTGGTGGGAGTTGGCCTTCGCCAGTGCCCTTGTCACCAATCCTGTTGTGGTATTCATGGATAGGATATTGAGACATAGTCGTGGGGAGGAGGGTTCACAGTTCGGGGTGCTGCAGATCTCATCGTTGCTTTTTGCAGATGATGTGGTCCTGGTGGCCTCCAACTCTCACTGGAGCGGTTCGCAGCAGTGTGAAATGGGTGGGATGAGCAGCAATACCTCGACGTATTGCCCACTCCGGGTAGGGAATGAGTCTTTACCACAAGTCAAGGAGTTCAAGTATCTTGGGGCCTTGTTCACGAGTAACAGGAAGATGGAGTGTGAGTTTGGCCGGAGAATTGGAGCAGCGGGGTGGTATTGCACTCGCTTTACCATACCGTTATGATGAAAAGATAGCAGGCAAACACCGCACATGAAGTGATAATGACATGATTGGTGCGGCGCAAATTACTTTGGCTTTCACAAGACAGCGTCGAGCCAAAAAATCTGTATTGAGATGCTCCACCTGTCATCACCGCCGTCCTGCTGCCAAAGGAATATATTTTAGAAAACTGCCACTCCCTGGGAAAGACTGGCGCTCCGCAGCGGAGATTCAACGCCTGTAGTTGATGTCCAACTGAGAGATCCTAGCACAGTTCCTGGAAAGGAAGACGCAGTTCCTGGAGAAGTTGGTAAAATTCACCGAGCTGTGCAGCGACGGATTATTATGAAGACAAGCCACAGAGATAAGCTACGCCCAAATGACGCAAATTAACCCCAAATAATTGGGCGAGTAAACTTGTGCACGTGAAGCCTTCCCTTTTGGTGTGAACGTACCTTTAGAGAAACAAGCCAGTTGAGGGGGTTTGGGTATCTGGTAAAGATGCCCCCTGGGCGCCTCCCTAGGGAAGTTTTCCAGGCACGACCAGCTGGGAAGATACCACAGGGAAGATACAGGACTAGGTGGAGAGATTACATCTCCACACTTGGGAACGCTTGGGAACGCCTTGGGATCTCCCAGTCAGAGTTGGTAGTCTAGGTATGTGCTATGTGGCCCGGGAAAGGGAAAGGTGGAACACCTGCGACCCGACCCCGGATAAGAAGGGAAGATGAGATGAGAGAAACCTTATGGTGGAAAGACGTATAATGAAAAATAAACTAATTGCATTTACTCATTTGCATTATGGCATAAGTTAGTACACCTGGGGAGCACAGGCGCAAATTTTTCATAGTTGAAAAAATAGAAATATTCAAAGCTGTCTCACAGCGAATGAGGACGTGGTCCGTGTAACAGATCATAGGTCCTCAGTGGGTTCTTCGAGCCAAGTAACAATCGTGCACCAGTCAAAGTGTCTTATTTATTTTCATTTCCCAAAATACATGACAATCCAGGTATGTAGCCTGTGTCAACCGCTCCCCTCCCACCCCAAAGATGAGCCCAATCAGCGGCACAATAATCTGGATACCAGCATTAGAAGGAAAAAGGTTTGGGTGTAAATACCTAATTATCATAATTTACGGAAATTCATTTCATATGTTTGAGTCTACGTTTTATCAGGGACCATGCTATCCAAGAGCATGGATTATTTTTAAATGAAAATGACTGGAACCGGCACCGTCACTGCTTTGGTCCCAGTAGGAGCTTCTAACCTGCAGGACACCAATGGATATTCCTGACTGCTGCAGACCTGGCATCACATGGAGATCAGTCCCACTTCATCCAAACAGTGTCCTTTTGGTCAGTAATCAGAAACTGTTTGACAATTCATTGGACTATAAGATACTTGTGTGAAACCCTGTAAATATTCTTTTACACTCCATTAGATATACCTTGTGTATATACATGTTTAAGTTTAAACACTACTGTTAATGTTTGTGTTGTTGCTGAAAGCCAAAGTCAGGTGTTAATCACTCATGAAACATGTTGGGGTTTGTATCTTGGGGGTGTTTTAGTCAAATTGTTTGTTCTGTTGTTAAAGGGAAGCTGTGTTTTAACCTTCCTTCTAAATCCATCTCTGTTTAAGATTGTCTTTTTATTGGAAAATAACTGCTTTGTTAAACTCTGAAAAAAGTCTCTTTTTCTCTTTAAATGCATCATGAGATAAGTTCTTATTGGTTTATAATGAAAACCTGCATTGTGCTCAGTGCTATCTATTAAAATGTACAAAACATTTGCTTGCATTAATATATTTTATTTCCTCTAAGGCTTGACTGCTTCTCCATCAGTATTGTGGTTGTTAAGATTGTAATATCATAATTCTGTCACGGTGTGGTTCACTTCCTGTCTTATTTTGTAGTTTTCTGCCACTCGTGTCCCCGGGTAACTTCACTTCCTGCCTTGTCTCGTCATCCCCTGTGTTCGTCTAATAGTTTCCACCTGTGTCCAATCACCTGCACCTCCCTTGTGTATTTAAGCCGTGTGTCTCTTGTGTCACTTGTCGCGTCATTGTCTTTAGCCACGCATGTCTTTGTCTTTTGTCACACATGTTGCCTGCTGCTTTTCCTCCCGGTTCCTGTGTTTTTGACCATTGACTATTAAAGTCCTTTGTGTTTCCTGACAACTCTGCGTTTGAGTCCTGCCTTCCACCCGCAACCCTGACAAATTCCATGAGTTTATAAAAAATCATTTTTATATTTAAACTTGTTGAAGTCATCCAACCGAAGCACTGTGTTACTGAGTGAAGACAGTCTGAATACAAACAAATCAAATTCATTCCATAACCACAGTATGAATACATGTATTATATATATATATACATATATATATGTGTATATGTATATATACATATATATATGTGTATATGTATATATATGTGTATATGTATATATATGTATGTATATGTATATATATGTGTATGTATATATACGTATATATATACATACATATATATATATACCATATATATGTATATGGTTGTGGCTTTTTCGTTGTTCTTATGTTAAATAAAGAATATGTTAAACCTCGTAAACCAGTGCAACTCCAATCTTGTCATGGCCCAAAGAGCCAGGTCGTGACTAATATATATATATTAATAGTTTAATATAATTCATTTTTATTCCCTATAAAATGAATCCATTCGAATAAAAAGATTTCATGAAAAGACTTATCGAATTGGTGGCAGGGATAATCTAAGAGTGTACTATAATTCCAAATCATCCATAGCTACAGTTTATGTGTGGAGAGTTACTGTTTACAACCATAGTAGGTCTGAGTTTGCACTCATTTCTTATGATTATGATGAACTGAGAGGACCACTTGTGGGAACGTGTCAAGAGTGGCTCTGTCATGAGTTTACTATGCTATTACTACTGCTACTACTGTTAATACTACAACAATACATAATTGTTAGATTATTACTATTTTGTTAATAATATTAATAATAATAATTAAAGCGATGGATGGGTCCACGCACGTCGGGGGACTGGCCTCACAGCTACAAACACGGCCAAGAATGGCCGCTGCCGTCGGACAAACTTCTCATCAGTGAACGTTAACTGTGTGGAGCAACACCAGGAATGACGCTTTCCAAACTTTATCTTTAACATTATCAGGGTCTAAAGTCTTCTGACAGCACAATGTTAAATTATCATATGAATATCTACAAGGTAAGGAGGTCATGAGAAAGATTAGATAATCTGCTCCATATTTCCGAGATAAAACAACTGCAATGTTAACGGCAAATAGTGGGGTTTTTTCGCTGCTTCGTGCTCACATAGTTCTATATCGTTTCAAGCTTTATACAATATTTAAAGACAACAGTGTCAGGATCACACCGCCCAAATTTTAAAATAATCGGGGAGGAGTTTGGCCTTTTACAACTCCAAAAAGCAATGAAAATAAGCAAAAAATGGAAGAAAATGGCAGATATTGAACGATTAACTGTAGCAGCCCGAAGTGATCAAATATTATTGATTCCTTTAAATGCCATGATTGACTTTTTTGTAGAGCATAATCAACAGCACAACTGTGCCAAAATTCAAGTCAATCGGTTACAGGGGGAAGACACTGGGCTACTGTGATACTTTTCAAATTTCTAAAGGTGCACTATAGAGACATTTCTTTATACCCAAATGTAAGACCCCAAAAAATATTTATAAAAACAGTCCTGACATGCATTTGGGATATAATAAAGCCCCCTAAAAGGCAAAATATCTTAGATAAGAATAATAATTCCTAGAAATACAATAGGCTACGACTAGTTGTTGCGAGGACCCTAATAATTACTATCATTAAAAAAACAACAACAATAAAGATCAGGGTAATCCACGACATTATATTAGTTTAAAACATGCATTGCTCAGTCTGGAATACATGCCAAATGACAAAAGATGTCTGTTTTGACCACTTACTGGGTGACGTGGATGAGTTTGCTCCATCAGAGGAGGTGCTAGTGGCCTTTGACTCTGCAGCCAGAGTCGCCCTGGGTAAGGAAGATGGAGCGGGAGCCAGGGAGGGTGCATTTCCAGGAGGGGCCAACATCTGAGAGGAAATGTAGTGACTGGGAACTTTTCCTTGGTTGCCTCCATTCAGCTAGAACAATTTGACATTCAAAAAAGTCATGTCAAATGTGTTGCAATGCTGCTATACGTTAATGTCCTAAATAATACATCCCAAACATTTTATAATTGATAAGCATAGTTTTCCAGCAGATATGCAACTCACCAAGTTAAATATTAAAAGTTAAAAAGAAAAATATTGCAGTTTAACCCCAACCATTATATAGGGGGCGGGGGGGTGCCTCCCCAGGAATTTTTTTTTTTAGTGTTTACAGTTCTCCACTGCTCTCTGCATATCGGCGTTCATCTGTTATTCTAAGCTATTTTTGTTAAGTCATTTCCAAGGTAGAATCCGTCGAGAAAAAACCTGTTCTACCAGTGAACAAACTCATTCAAGTTTAACATTAACAACATATTTCCGTCAAACTAGAATAGCCATTTTCTTTTATTGTTTAAATGGCTCTGTCAAAAACTGGTAGATTGGTGTCTAGATCTGCAGCCAGGTCTAAAGTGCTGTTGATATTACACTCACGGCACCGCAACTTGTTTTTGGTTTATATTCATAACCTGACAAGAATTAAGCGTCTGCGAAGACATACAACTATTTGTGTAGTAATACGCTTGCTAAAGTAGTACTGCAGCTCCTGTGGTATATTCTTTGACTGTCTGTACTCACTGAGCTGGGAGCTTGATTGGCAGGGTCGCAGGCCAATGAGACCAGATCTTTGAGGGCGTCCTGGGCCAGATGAGGGGGATAGCGGATCGCTCCGTGGGGGAAGTAGGATGTGGGTGGGAAATGTATAGATGATGAAGGGTGGGGACTCCGAGACAGACCTGAACAGAGAGAGAACATAGCAAATGGCATTTGGTTCCTGTGTACATGTATGTTTGCGTTACAGGTCCTGACTGGGAACAAGTAGATGGATGATACTTTTGGCAAAAACATCTTTGTGGGACGGACTTGAGGGGACGGGTGTTGTACACCGAGGATTTTCTCTTTCCGACGCGTGCTCTATGTCCGCTGGTGGGAAGAAGTGAAGAATTCTAAACATTTGAGACTTTTAGATTATTAACATAAATTATCGCTAACGGGTCAACACCCTGGGATCGGCGACCCTTAATCAAACAGTAGATAAACTCTCAAAATGAATGTTTGCTCATGTCAGTCACATTCAGTGTACAACAGTTGAAGTTAAATACAGCAAAATGTTAACGCCTTAGAAGAAAATATTTTTTACAGCACGCTACTCTCTAAACTTGCAGTATACTATTCCCTTTTCAGTTGACTCACATCATACAATCACATTGCATTAGTATCTACTTGTTATCTAGCACATTCAACGTAAAGAAATCCATAGACATTGATCTGTGTACCGCTCTCCTTGTATGTATTGTAGCTTGGTACACAATTCAGCAGTAAGCCAAAGTCCATTTAAAAGAATACCGGAGTCAGGATGTAGCGTCCAAGCTCCAGATGCTTTATTGTGCAGCACCGATGTACACGATTCAAATAAGAGTAAAGCTAAAACAGACAAAGGAACACAATGAGCAAGATGTATATAAAATACACACAACAATTGAACTGTATGTAGCTCCTACGCTTCTGTAGCAGTCATCTGTATAGTGAAATAACAACAAGCTACAGACACAAAATTAACCTTTACCATCGACAAAAGTAATAAGATATTACTTTGTGGTCTATGCCAAACAAATACCCACAGACTATGCAGCTGAACGAGTTCTACTGCAGATTTGGTAGTCAATGTCCTGACTCAATCACCCACAGCTTCACCAACCTGCCCCAAGACCCCCAGCCCCACAAACAGTCGGTCTCATCAACAGAGCCCGGGTTCCCCGCTGACTGACTCTTACATCCCACCAGTCAGTCCCTTCACACTCCACTTTCACATACACTCACAACACAGTGTGTAGAGTATCGCTTGTGCACCTTATTTTCAACTTTTATTTTTAAATTCCTTCTTATCCTTTATTTTTAAATTGTCTCTTCTATATCCCCCTAGCCCATAGCCTTATATTTTATTCTGTAGAGTTAAATCGTAAATATAAAATGTCATATAATCGTATCTATCTTGTTGTCTTACTGCCTGATGCTATGCACCTACCGCCTTGTCAAATGTCGTATGTCTATCATACGAGGAATACGATACATACATCCTGATGGTATTGTACAGTAATTGAATTACTTCAAATGTTGTTGTTTTTTCCATTGAATATGTTTGCTTTTGCTTTTATGAATGAATCCGGGTACCAACTTTGCCGCACCCCCTCCGACCGCACCGTTTGCTGGTCGGACCGTCGCGGCCACCCCCCCGTCGACCCTCGACCGTAATGGTCTGACCCGCGTTTGGTGGAAATGGGCTGCATCTGGCCCACACCTGAAATGAGATGGTGGTGGTGTAGTATATTGATGAGCCAGACCGCGTTCACTTCTCGGCCATCAAACTCTGCCAAAACGTACAGCGCATGTGCGCTACAATGACAATATAGAGAAGTGTTCACTGAGGTCCAAAAAGCATTTTGTACTGCTACAACGATATAACTTGATGTAGTCAATATACCACATTATCCCTCTTTTAACTGACAATACATCTCTAACATTCTTGACTAACACAGGAGTATATTCACACGTTTAACGAAACAATAAATGGCCTAAATTAAACAAACGTTTTGCAAAATTGGTCAAGGTGTGTGTGTGGTGTTAAGGTTGTCTGTCTGAGCCTGAGCTTAAGGATACAATCCGCTGTACGGGTACAGGCATATATCGCTCGGGTGGTTTAGTCACTCGGTTAGAGCGCCTCAGAAGCTCTGGTGTCGGTGAGTTAGTATCTACCACTCCGAGAACCGCAGCCAGCTTCACCATCACCAAGTTCAGCCTGTGACCCGCGGGGAGTTATATGTTGTTGTGGTGGCGGGCGTGGTTTGGCTCAGTTGCAGAGGGGACGGAGAAGGGAGTGGTTCCGGGAACGGTGCCGGGGGAGGCATAATTGGCCTCAGCTGAGATTAATCAGTGTGTGTCTTCTACCTTTAAGTAGGAGAGATCCGGCGACAGCGAAAAAGGCTTGCGAAGGAGCTGGAGCTCCCGCCTGACGCAACCCGTCATTTTGGGTACAGATTGGCCGGGGTTTGATAAGCTAATGGGGGGGCTGCAGGGGTGCATTCACGGCCGACAGGGTTATGCAAGATGTGTGTTGTGCTCAGCGGTGATGCGGGGTCGTCCGACACTGCAGACGGGGGGGGGGAACCCGCGGAGCCTCCCGTAGAGACTCCGCCGGCTCCCAAGTTTCGCTCCATGGAAGATTTTCCACTCGAACAGTCTCGTGACGATACCCTACGCTCAGCCTACGATCCAAGTGATACGTATTGATGGTCACCTGGTGCGCCCTGACGCAGCGCAGTCATTTCCGCACTTTTCATTGATTAGGGACAGACTGTATAGAGTGAGTCGTGACACTCGGACGGGGCAGGTCAACACTCAGTTGCTGGTGCCGAAAAGCCGCTGGGAAATGATCTTCCAGGCGGCTCACTATAACCCGATGGCTGGTCACATGGGATACGAAAAAACGCTAGACTGGATAATGACCCGATTTTATTGGCCAGGCATCCTGGAGGACGTGCGCCGCCGGCTGCGCGTCCTGCCCGGAGTGTCAGTTAGTGAACGCTCCGGCCATACCGAGGGCGCCGTTGCGTCCTCTGCCGTTGGTGGATGTTCCGTTCGAGCGGATGTCACGAGAGAATTTGCTGCAGACCCAGGAGCAACAACAACGGCTGTACGACAGAGGGGCCAGGCTGCGACGATTCACACCGGGAGAAAAGGTACTTGTATTACTTCCTTCTTCCAACTCTAAACTCCTAGCCAAGTGACAAGGGCCCTTTGAGGTCACACGGCAGGTGGGGGACGTCGACTACAAGGTGGTGCGGTCTGACAGGGGCGGGGGTACACAGATATACCACCTGAACCTCCTGAAAGCCTGGAGGGGGGTGGAGTCTGTCTCTCTGGTCTCTAGGGTATCGGAAAGGGAGGAGCTGGGGCCGGAGATCATACCTCGCTCCCTCGAGAGGCTCATCTCTCCGAGAGCCAGAGGGCGGACGTTGCCAGGTTGCAGGAGCGGTTTGCTAATGTGTTCTCTCCCTTGCCAGGCCGGACCGACCTCATAGTGCACAGTATCGAGACGCCCACGGCGTGGCGGTGAGGTCACGGCCCTACAGGTTTCCTGAATACAAGAAAGAAGTGGTTCGGAGGGAATTGGCGAGTATGTTGGAGTTGGGGGTAATAGAAGAGTCCAACAGTGCCTGGTGCAGCCCCATCGTCCTTGTGGCTAAGACGGATGGATCTGTACGGTTATGCGTGGACTATCGCAGTGAATGACGTGTCACGGTTCGATGCCTACCCAATGCCCCGGGTCGACGAACTCCTGGACCGGCTAGGCACTGCACGTTTCTTCACGACACTGGATTTAACCAAGGGCTACAGAGATTTCTCTGTCGTCAGAGTCCAAAGAGAAAACGGCATTCTCCACCCCGTACGGTTTGTACCAATTTACCACGCTTCCCTTCGGGTTGTTTGGGGACCCGGCCACGTTTCAGCGCCTCATGGATTGGGTGCTGCGTCCGCACGCTGCATAATGCTTCCGCCTACCTGGACGACGTCATTATCCACAGCTCCACCTGGGCGGAGCATGTGCGGCAGGTGGGCGCGGTGCTGGAGGCGCTGGGACGGGCGGGGCTCACCGCCAACCCGGGGAAGTGTGCAGTTGGATGGGTGGAGGTACGGTATTTGGGGTACCACTTGGGGGGCGGGCAGGTCTGCCCTCAGGTGGACAAGACTGTAGCCATCGCGGCCTGCCTGCGGCCCAAGACAAAAAAAGAGGTGAGGCGGTTCTTGGGGCTGGCGGGGTATTACAGGCAGTTCATCCCTGGCTTCATCATCTGGCTCTACAGCCTTTTAATTTCAAGGTGGTCCATAGGCCGGGGGCGCAGATGGTCGTGGCAGACTTCCTCTCGAGGGCGAGGGGGGGGGAGTAGGTTCGGCCGGATGGCTCCCCGGCATATGTCGGGCGGTGGGGGTATGTGGTGGCGGGCAAGGTTTGGCTCAGCTGCAGAGGGGACGGAGAAGGGAGTGGTTCCGGGAACGGTGCCGGGGGAGGCATAATTGGCCTCAGCTGAGATTAATCAGTGTGTGTCTTCTACCTTTAAGTAGGAGAGATCCGGCGACAGCGAAAAAGGCTGGCGAAGGAGCTGGAGCCGATCGTGTGTGCTGTCCAAAAATGGTTCAATAAAGACTGTTGCTAAACAGTCGTGGCGCAGGGGTTAGAGAAGGTGTGCTGGGAAGCACAAGGTTGTTGGTTCGATTCCGGGTTGCCCCATGTTCCATGTCGAAGTGTCCCTGAGCAAGACACCTAACCCCTAATTGCTCCCCGGGCAAAAATGTGAAAAAGCCACGGGTTTAAAGTGTAATGTAAGTCGCTTTGGATAAAAGCGTCTGCTAAATGACCTGTAATGTAATGTAATATAATAAAAAGAGCAACAAGGCAAACAGTATTTCAGTGTATTTGAGGTGAAATTTAAATCCCACTGCAGACTGGAGGAGGTGTGGATACCAGACATAGATGCATGCGTATGTGTGGTGTATTAAATATATTTATGAATACTGACCACTGTGTACAGCTATGACTGGCCGGTGGTGCTGAGTGAAGGAGCCCAATCTTGGTGAGTCTTCCTGGGAAGAAGGACTTTCCAGCTCTGCTTTCTTCAATGGAGGAGACAGACCTAAAACAAAAACAAGGACAGACATATGGATTGGTAGATCAGAAAAATCTGGACATTTTTTGGTTTAAAAGACCAACGTAACAGAAACTTTTTACATGACCTCCAGTGCCACACGCTTCCTCATATTATGTTAGCTTTATTATTCGTCAGTGAAACCACATGCCTCCGACTTTTCCTTAAAACAGTACCGTCCTTCAATATATAAACATGCTGATGTTTGTTAATAATGAAAATTTCAGAATTGATCAGCAATTAGAGGCCGCTGAGGTTTTTTATGATGATTTTATGAATTGTCTGGTTGGGCAAAACCAATCCAGTCTGCTGCAACTCCATAAATCTGTGTTTTGTGTGTTTCCAGTGCTGGCGTTGGGACTGCAACATCTGGGTTTAAAAGCAAAGCCAATGGTGATGTGCATTTTTTTAGGGGACAACTCCTCAGGTTGTATAGAAGTCTATCAGAAAATATACTTCTCAGAGTTTTTATAGACACGACTAACAAAGCTTGGTAAAGTTTCATTAATCAATGGAGACGTGTAAGACGCATATCAGATATTCACATATTCCATCACTAATCGACGTGGGGCAAATAGAGCAACAAGGGATGGACCCAAATGCAGGTAAACACGGGGGCAGAAGGACATTTAACAGTAATTGTAAGGTAAAGCAAAACAAAGAAAAAAACAACAGAATCAGGTAATGCAGACACATGCAAGATATATTAGCAGGAAAATAACAGGGAGCAAAGCAGGGAACATACCCGGAAGCGCAGCAGATGAACCAACACAGGGTACATCCCAAGTCTCTTATTTGTCATTTCCTTGCTCCTTGCTTGAACTGGAAGCTGTTCTGCTCCGCCATCCTAACGGGCACGCCAAAGCTTTTATTTCTGCTCTGAGGAGCGAGGAAAGAGGAGCGATGAAGGATCTCTGAGGAACCAGCAGCAAGGATGCACAAGAGCAGGCTTCCAGGAAGTGTTTTTGTTTTCATTGTTCATCAGTTATTTGATTGGATGCCGATTGGTCTGATCAACAATTCTACAGTTTTATACCATTGAAGACAAATGATGGATAAAAGATTTATATTTGGTTTAATATTTGTTAACTGTAGGTCAGTCAAATTTCTTCATTTATTGGTAAGATTTTTATTTATTTCCCTATATAACTTTTATGGAGACAATTAAAGTCAGAGAGAGCTGGAGAGACAAAAACACTTTCTACATCACTTATCATAATAATATAAATTCATTTGAGTGTTCCAAAAGAAACATAATCATATGCTGGGTTATATTGACGTGACAAATTTCAAAACCCATTGACGCAAATAATTCGCTGTGTTCCAAACCCTCCCCAAGAGCGGCTCATGAGAGAGACAGAGAGCCAACCACATAAAGAAAAGCGAGAAAGACACAGAGCGATATGGAAGGAGAAGAAGAAATCAATACAGTCACGATGTGCCAAGATGTGAGACTGGTGTGAAGTGTAAATCACACGGTAGTCTGTTCCAGCTGTAAAAGGCCACGTGATCATTACAACAACAAAGAAAAATCAAAACAAAAAATTTAAAATATAAGGAGGCATATCTGTCCCTGGGCTTTACACACTAAGGTCGGCCAAGAAGGAAGACCCCAGTGTGTGTGTAAAACACTGGAGGCAGACCGTAACCACTAAAGTGTAAACTGAAAGACACTTGGAAACCCACCACCCTGATCATGAGAACGTAATTCAATAAAAAAACATGTTCAATGTTCCTATATTATCATTATAATTCATTCATTATTATTATAAAGTCTCTCCAGCTATTAAAGCCAACTGACCAGCTGTGATCAGAAACCGATGCTTCACAAGACGATACCGAGGAGAGGACGTCTCCTTTTTCTTGAAACATATTCCCATGATTCGTGTCTCCTAGCTTCGTTTCCTTCAATTCTCCATTCATCCCTGGCAGGGAGGGACTAAGACGCGAGGAAAAGAGGCACGTGAGGGAAGCAGGGATGCAGTAGGAGCCTTGGGATGTACCCACAGACAGGGGAAGACAGGGTTTGAGTACATGAGGAGGTGCAGCTGATTAGACATAGGAGGACTCAATCAGGGAAGCTGACAATTACTAAGGTAGGGAATTGCGAAATAAAAAAACGCCTGGACAGCATCTTGTGTGAGCTGTCACTTTACAAAAGCCACACAAACACCCACCTGATTGCTGTCAGGTGGTGATGTAATTCATGTTTCTGAATAAGATAGTGTTTGGTAATTTATTTCACCACGAGGATACATTTAACCAAACAGATTAGAATGATGCATCTCCAATGTTTATCAACTCTCCATGAATTAGAATTATTCTGTACCTCCTTCCATGTCATCAGTCCAGTTCCTGGAGCTGCTGGCAGGAGAGGAAGGCGAGTGGTAATACTCCCCACCTGGACTGTCGGCCTCCTCCTCCATAGAGCCAGACTTATGCCGCTTACTCCTGCAGACACATTCAAAGAGTGTTGTTAGCAGAGAGCAAGAATATATTAATATATAATATATTTGGGCAAAAAGTGTCTTTTTAAGAAGCTTCTGAAAGTGCTCTAGTATCTACAGTAGAAAAATGTGAAGCTTTGTGTCTGAATAGGAATAACAGCTGACATCTATGTTCCTGAATAAAGCTTCGGAAATGTTTGAGCCTGCTCACCTGTGTGCGCGCACGTGTGCATGTTTGTGTCCATCGGACCAGAACTGCAAAGTGCAGCGAGGAGTGGACAATCGCAAACGTGGGCGGGGCGCCAACCCCCCCATAAAATGGTGGTGGAAACACTGAACAGTAAATAGAGTAAAGTGATCACCGAATGCTGTGATCTTGGTGCTTTAGCTCACAAGCCTTTCTGCACGGCCAGGCACTGCTGTGACGCTGACTGTTGCTCTTTGTCTTTTAATCAACACCACGACTTGTGAGTCACTTATCCTGGTGGACTGGGGCGACTTGTGAGTCGGTGGATTGGTGGTTTTATCTCTGCTAACTCCCATGTCCAAGACACTAACATTGCTCCTTTGAGCTCCTGTGAGTGCAGCATGAGAATGATTGGAATGTTAGGTACTGATTGTCACGTGAACTGTGTATGGAAGCTCCTGTCATCACGGTGTCATTGATGACATGGAGTGTTAAAGAGCTTTGAGTGGTTGGAAGACTAGAAAAGCGCTAAACTAGTACAGTCCATATACTGAGCCTTCCATTCATCTAGCCAACCATCTTTTGGCTTACTCATCAATTCACTCATTCATCCATCTTCTCACATATCAACTTACTAATCCGTCCATCCTCTCACTCCGTCATTCATCCGTCTTTCTATTCTCTGCTGCTCTGAGGGTTTGATAAAAGTCTGTCAGTGTCACGGTCTGGTCTGTGCCTCTCCCACAGCCTTTAGAGATCCACCAATCCAGCAACCATGCTTGATACACTCCAGTCTACGGGTAAAACTTGACGCCTAGCAATTGTTTGTTTGCTTGCTTGCGCACGTGCGTGCGTGAGCGTACACATGTGTGTGTGTCGGAATGCGCTTACCTGCTGCATGAGGTGCTGGCCAGTGAGCGTCTGAGGCTGACTGGCTGGTTGAGGTCATAGGCCAGATGACCCTGCAGCTCCCCCATAGAGAAACTAGGTCCTACTCCTGTGACTACTGGAGCTACACACAGACGCAAAAATACTTGGATTGAGGGAAACTGTGATATTACGTTTCACTCTTGCAAAAGTTTAAAGCTAAAATAATCATCATTCAATTCATTATTCTCACAGCAAACAAACGGTGTAGAAATGATACGTCATATTATCACATTCAGATGTAAAACACTAAAATGCACCAGATTGATTCACTTTTAAATCTCAGACATCTAACAAATTCCAAAATTAAATCAGCCTTATCATTTATATGGATTTGATATCCCCTTTAAAGACTTAAAATAAATAATAATGTTAAATAATTTTAAAAAAAGATGTGTGGGGGCAGTGTTTCCAATGACCTTTTTATAAATCTTGAAGTAGAAGTGAACCCCCATTATCGAGTCAAAGACTTGACTTACATATTATAACTACAATAATGTACCAACTTCCCCAAGCTGTCAACCTGGGGGAAACACTGCATGGTCATGTCATATGGCAATAATCACCAGCCTCTTAGTGTCAATTATTTGTATTCACATCTCTATCAGTTAGTTATAGTAATGACTGGGAAAGTTAGTTAGCACGTATTAACTGGACAGGATAATGTACCACAGTCCTTCAAGATAGCTGTAATTAAATCTCTTCTTAAGAAACCTTCTCTTGCTGCAGAGGAGTTGGCTAACTATAAACCTCTAATCTTCCCTTCCTCTCGAAGATCCTTGAGAAATGCGTTGCACCAACCGCCAAGTCAAATTCCTTGTATGTCTGACATATTATGGCAATAAATGTTTCCTGATTCCTGATCCTGAAATCACTCATGTGACTTTCTACAAAACAATGCTTTGTTCAAGGATTTCCATTGCTCTGGTATCCAGAGGCACCGTCAAGAATCTTGGAGTTCTCTTCGACCAGGATATGTCTTCAACTCTCATATAAAGCAGACTGCCTTTTTTTATCTACGGAATATATTGAAACTCTGGAACTTCCTGTCTCAAAGTTCTGCATATCACTAATTTAGCTTCTTCCCAGGAGTTTGTTGTGCTTTCTCGACTCGCAGGTCTCCGTAGAACGTGGTTCCGTCTGGACCCTGGTCTTGAGTCCTGCCTGGGCCGCGGACATCTACCTCTTCTAGATACCTCTTCTAGACACAATTGATATTCACATTTCTGTAAACATTAACGCGCATCACTAACTTTGTTTTCAATACTTCCAAGTATTTGTGCTTTCTCGCCTCACAGGTTTCCATGGATCATGGTTCAATCTGGACCCTGTTCCTGCCTCCTGCCGTGGCCCTGCTGATGTCTGCTGCTGCTATCATCATCATTATTAGTATTTTAAATATTAATCCACTATTACCGTATTTTCCGCACTATACGGTGCACTTAAAAGCGTTTAATTTTCTAAAAAAAAAACGACAGTATGCCTTGTAATCCGGAGTGCCTTATATATGGATCAATTGGTTAACTGCTTGATCCATACTGGTTGTACACGGCGCTCTGCCAAACATGCCAAAGGTCGGTCTACGACGGCGAGATGCTGAGCGGGCGCTCAAGCGTGTGAGATATGGAGCTTGTCTCGTCTGCGTCGTTGCGTCGACGCACTCGTTCTAATTCATGGTTCTAAAAGTCTTGCGTGTGTTGCAGAGCAATTCACCTCCAGAACAACAGGTGGAGTAACGTGTTTTGTTGAAGACGACCTAGAGAGTCACTTCTTTATGTGTAGAAGTCCTTGGTTGGTTTATTTATGTAACATAGACTTTATTGTCCCGTGCATCGACACTGCTGCTTTTCATCAAGGACACATTTGTCTGATATTTTCCTCCACAACTTTGTTCCCCTCGTTTGTGGAGATCTCCCTCCATGAATCAGAGGCCATCTGCGCGTCCTTATAGTCCGCCAATGACAGCTTGTAGAAGTGCTCATATTTACGCATTTCTTCCGACAAAAGTTCTTCAATCTGATCCGTTTTCTCGTAAACATTCTTCGTTTTAATAATGTAGGGTGACCAGATTTGAGAGATGTGAAAAAGAGGACACTTCGTCGAAGATTTTTTGAGCTGTCACCGAATCTGGGAAAATCTTTCTTAGCAAACCAGATGTGCAGTCCATTGATCTGTAGCTGTTGTGATGCTTTATTGTATGAAAAGCAAGGGTACCCTCTGCAGCCGTAACAGAAGTGTCTGTTTTACTCACATAAAAGTGTGTCACTTTACTCGATGAGCTCTCTCCTCTTGCTGCAGTTTTGTGTTTTGCAGAGTGCACGTGAGCTTCCAAATCGCTGCCACCTTTATTTGCCACTAACACAAGTGCCTGCTCTGCATGTCATGCACTCAGCTTCCGAAGCATCACGGCCGAGGCGATAACATGGGTTTTTTTTTTTTAGTTCGTCCGTAAACTTACATTTACGTTTCGGCATGGCAGCAGATGTCATGTGCTGTAAACAATGCAACAAGTGGAGGCGGCAAGGAGCTCAGTGTTGCCAGACTGGAAATGGTGAAGTATCGTACCAAAGGCTCAAAATGGGCGTATTTGGAGGATAATTATCGTGTATCTGGCAACATTGAGATCGGTCGACCAATGACTGTTCTCTCTACAGTCAGAGCTCGCGCAAGAAGGTGGAACGTAAGGGAGACACCATTTCCAAAACGTGTAAGGGCGTAATAAATAGTTTGTGAAAGACCCAGAGAAACACAAATATATGACGAAGCAGAATCCTGGACGTTTTTGGAATCCCTGCCGGACGCATTTTTTAGGTCTCAAAAAGAGGACATGTCCGGGGAAAAGAGGACGTCTGGTCACCCTAAACAATGGCGGTATTGTGCTATGAACCCTGCAGCATCGATCGGATCCTGAAAGCACTTCCCCACATCCCCCACACCATCCACCCGGCCCGACGTCAAACGTTTGACTGCAGTATCTTATGCGGTGTGCCCTATATATGAAAAATGTTCTAAAATAGGTCATTCATTGAAGGTGCGCCTTATTGTGCGGAAAATACGGTTCTGTCATCATAAACCAACATTACCCTTTCCTAAAGTCTCTGTGCTTTCCTTCCCCACAGGCTTCTGTGGATAGTGGTTCTATGTGATGGTGGTTCTATCTGATGGTGGTGGTCCCTGCAGTGGTCCTGCCGTACACCTGGCTTACTACTCTCAATTATTGGAATAATTTCTGGTATAGGAATTGAATGTATTATACATCTTTTATATTGTTCATTCTGTACACATGACTGTCCATCCCGGGAGAGGGATCCCTTTTCTGACGTTCTCCCTTTTAGGTTTCTTCCCCATGGAATAGTTTTTCATCTTTTGGGGAGTTTTTCCTGCTGCAATGTTAGGGTTTCGGGACAGAGGATGTCGCATGTGTAAAGACCGTGAAGCGCTCCGAGGCAAATTTGTAATTTTTTTTCAATTTCTGACTATACAAAATAAAATGAATTGAAAGTTTCCTAAATTTGATTGAATATTGTACTGCGCTGTATGGAATAGACAACTACAGAACTACCCCGTTGCCACAACTCTTTAATCCTACGGAGTAAAATGTCCCATGTAAATAAAATGCAGAAACAAAAAGTGGTGAATGGTGGTGGGGGGTTTGGTAGAGATAGAGCTAAGGGTCCCACTTACTTCTTGAGACTTGGACCAGCTCAGTGACACTGAAGACACCTGATCTCTCAAAGCTCTCATGGAACTCTGGACCATCTGGAGGAACACAACAGCATTCACAACGTCTGCTGTCATTGATTATCGTCTCATGCAGTATGATGACATGTTTACCTTTCACTTAACTCTTTGTGGTTGTTTAGGGCATCATTCTTGTAGTGTTGGTTAAGTGTTTCCTATGTGCAAATATTTCTTGTTCCTTGTTTCAATTTGTTGGTTTTGCATTGTTTAACATTAAGATAAGCCTCTCCAGTTGCTTAGATACCTGACATGGGTTTTTAGGATAATGAAATCGAATAGCCTACTGAATATAAAATTTGGTTTATGAACCAACAATATAAGACGGCTGCGCTATGCCGTCAGCTACTCGAAGTTCCCCTGCTGTTTTCTATACTTCTCATTAAATTGTACATGGCTGGCTACAAATTGTTTTGGTTCAGGGTGAATCAAGACAACTGTTTTTTGGTGGGCGTATCGTGGAACACTTTTTCGCGAGGCTGTAGCCTTGGACCAGTGAAACATTTGGACAAAAGGGTCATATTCTGTTGCAAGATCGCAACGAACTGGATTCGAACCGTGTCGAGCAAAATAACAATACGTTTCAAGGCAAGTCACCTAGCTGTGCTAGGTGGTCGTATTTTCCTTTATTTCTCATTAAATGTAAACCGTTAAATCCAGGTCAAAAGTTTTGTTCATTTGAAAAACAAATGTGAACATGAAAGTTTAAGTTTTGGTGTTGAACATTGAAAGATTACAACAATGTATTCAAAATAAAAATAAGTGCACGAAAAGTATTTTCGGGTTGAATGTAGTTTTTACACAATTTTATAATTTTTTGGAATAAAATATGTTTTTTCATTCTTCGTTCATTTCTTTTTTGATATTCACTGTATTATATTTATCAGTTGCAGTTTTTACATTTTCAGATTCAAATCTTCAAATCTTCATTCAGACTTTTGAGCCTGACGTGGCGTAGGGGGCGGGGGATCAAATGGGAGGTTTTGGGGGCTTTTGAGTTGGTGTTTCCCCAACAAACTAGGTTCATCCCAATATAATATAATATAATATATATATTTGGCTTCTCATAAGTGTGATGGTGGGTCCCGCAGCCAGATCAGTTGAGAACCAGTGCTTTCCATTTACCCATGGTGGCGGTTCGACTGTCCTCCTGGTCAGAACCCACTCCGGTGCGACTGGGACTGCTGCTCTGCTCGGCCTCTGGGGAGGGAGGAGGAGAGAAAAGTTATTGAAAAGTGCTCTAATTGATTTGTTCTACACAATTCACAGTAAAAGATAAATATGATGATATGATGAACACGTTTGCAGATTTGAGCATTATACCTGCTTGAGCAGCTAATAAGTATTTCAAAGTGGGAGGAAGCATTAAATATGTAAAAATACTTTTAAAATGGCACATAATTGGGCTTATTACTGCTAGAAGCTGCATTGTCATACCCTGCAATATTCAAATGAAATGTTTATAGAGAAAATAGTGTTTAATACAGATATAAGCTGATCATAGTGTTCACATTTGGTGTTGATATATCGTGGCCTTTGGAGCTGTAACACCAGTAGAAAGCAGTTTTAGTGGGACAAGCCAGCAAGGATGCCACCGCACCTGTAACAGGTAAGGTACAACCCACAAGCAGTACGACAAAAAGTAGCCGTAGTCTTATTCAGTAGTCTTTATTTTCCTCTTCTTCTTCACAACCAACTTGAATAGGTGCATATCGCCACCTACTGTACCCTAGAGTGCAATTTCAGGGTAACCGTTTCATTACTGAGCTACTGATAAATTAAAAGTAACGTAAATAAAAATGAAACGAAATCCAACATCCTAAAGCGGTTTCTTAAAGAAATTTCAGCAATGCTCTGTAGCACTCGTGCCCTTCTTCGTTTGCTGCCAGAACTCCATCCAAACTCCATTTCCATCCCAACGAGCTCATTTTTGTTTCAAGATGTACCACTCTGAATTGTATCTTTGGAATGTTGGGATAGCACGCTCCATCTCTGTAACATTACACATGGTGCATTTATCTGACTCCTTTTCACCATTAAATACAGCGTTGAGTTAAGTCCTGTATGTCCGAATCTCAACCTTGGTGTTATGACCTTCTCTTTTCTTTTTTTCCTGTTCGCTGGTGAACTTTATTTTTAATTTTTTAATATTTTTAACTTTTTAACATGAACTTTTATTCCTTTATTTTTAAACTAACCCGTAGTCTTATACTACTAACCCATAGCATTATATTTTATTTTATTCTTCTTGCACTGTTGTCTTGTCGTCCATTGTCTGCTGTTACGCACCAACCGCCAAGTCAAATTCCTTGTATGTCTGTCTGATTTATGGTAATAAATGTTTCCTGATTCCTATACTTTCCTTCTTTTGTCTTCTGATTTCTGAATGTTATGATAATGTTGTTATCCCACTTCTTCTGCAATAAATCCCGTACTGCCTCTATTTATTGATTTAGCTTCCCCATTTCCAAAAGGAATATTCAATATCTCTTGTCCTTTTAGTATTTGTGCTCTCTTTGCGATCATATCTGCTCTAGCGTTGCCATCTACACCCACATATGCAGGAACTCAGCATATTTGTACATTCATTCCCAGTCTTTGAAGTCTATACCAGGGGTTCTTAACCTTTTTGACCAAGTACAAAGCAGCCCGGGGTCCGTTGAAATATTAATACTGTCTTGGTTTAACAAATTGACATACAAATTTGAATTCAATAACTAAATAAAATCCACTTACAGTTTGACAAGCAAAAACAGATATTGTTATCATCACAAGAACATTCATTTATTATCTGAAGGTAAACCTGTACATGCAACAATACCTAACAATTCATGGAACAAATAAAGTGAATACAATAATAATTTGAAAGGCTCAAGCAGGCTTAACATTAAAATAACTAATACTACTTTTACTACATATAAAAACTGACACTACTCTACTAAAGCCTCTCTGTATTTGTTCTGCTTCACTCAAAGTAAAATCTTTACACACATATACTGTCCACACAATAGGCTAACATATAGGAGAGTTCCAGGTTGCTTCCTTCATGTTTTATGCAGGTAAAACCCCAGTAAGTACCTTTTGGCGAATCAGAGATAAAAAAGTTATTTCTTCTGTGTTCCATAAAACAAATGTATAGATATATATACACTGATATTTCCACATCAAAGCACACTCACGGGTGTTCCCTTTTATTGTGATATATATTTATGATGATGATTCCTGGTGTTTTAGTGTATAAATGCAATTTTGAGCAGAGGCCTAAAAAATGCCTGGAGCAGAAAAGGTTAACGTTTTGCCAGAGATAATAGAGGTTAATAATACGCCGATCCAGGTTGGTAACTTTAAGGCGTGGGTTATTGTAATTCACCATGAGTTGGCTACAGTGTGACTTTAACAGCCAATGCCTACCAATCAGGCACTCAACAAGTTTTGCTTGCATCCGCAGGTAGGGGGCCAGATATCAGTTCACTTCAGGGAGCTTTAGACCTCCTTGCCACAGCGGAGCACACCGATTGTCTCTAAACAACTTGAGCCTCTTGTCAGGCTTTGTGCATTCTGTCAAACTGGATCCAGGAGAGGACAGAAGAGACAGCTAATCTCTTATCTTAAACCTTCAAAATTCTTTACTCTTAAGGGGTGAATATCAATTATGAGACTTGATTTATGGTATTGGTTATTAGTCCCTGTAAGCTCAGGGTGATGCCCTATTATTTATCTTGTGAGTTATCATGATTTTTAATAATTGTATTGATGTCAATAATTTAGTTTCATACTTCCCAAAAGATAAGATAGATGAAATGAATCCCAAATTGGAAAAAATGAAATTTAAGCTCTACAATGAAAATGATACTATCCCACTATCTGAATGTTGTCCAATTTAAATCCATAACATCATGGCAGCAGTAGGCTTTTACAGCACCTAATATTACCACAGATTTACTCCATGTTGTTATAGATTTTTTTAAAATCCTAAAATACCTGGCACAATGCTAACCCTCAAACCAGCATACAAATAAAGGAAACAAATGTTTAGATGTATTTTTGTGGCTGTACAGTATCGTGAATCAGTATTTTTGTTTATCCTCAATGAAAGTTTGTGTTGGTTCATACCTCTCTCTTGCACATAGTAAGCGAGGTAGAGGTCCAGCTCTTTGACAGAGATAGAGATATGTCTCGGCTGGACACAGAGGACTGGATTAGAACACTGGCCTCCCTTGACCAGTCGCTCTCCATCTGTGCTTTCCAATGGGATTCCTTTAAACAGGATGACCATCACCAAGTCCAACCTCCACACCTTGAAACAGAGGAAAGACAATTGTTGACTGAAAACAGCATTAATCAAATTGTAGCCAAGGTGAAATTGGTAACACGCCATAACAATCCCTGCACCCACAGACCAAGGTGAACGTCTGAACTTACCTAAAACTATCCAAAATAAAACCCAAATCTCTGAAAGTAAATATCTCCCACTTTGATTTCAATCAAAGCTTTTGAGCTTCAGAGAAAATGTAATAGTACAGTTCCATTAAGTTAGTATTCAGTTTGTCATTTATAATTCTGATTTTATATTACGCTGTAACAAATGTCCCCGTATATTACTATAAAAATAAAAAAACATTACAATACAGTGCTGTAAAGAAAATACATTATACTGTTATTTTAGTGTTCCCTACTGCAATGACCTTAATTACTGTAAAATGTACTACAGTACTGTGACATTGCTAGAATTTAACATATACATTCAACTGTATTTTGAAAAATAAAAATCCTGAAAGTACCATATAAAATTGGATTTATTAATGCAAGTGCAAACATATTCAATGGCAAAAAACATTTGAAGTAATTCAATTATTGTATTGATACAATCAGAACGGAATACTGAACTCGTTCAACAATTTTGCAAAAAATACAGTTTGTAAAGGAAAAGGTCTGTAACTGCATGTTTAGGGAAGTGAACAGAACACAATTTAAAAAGGTTTTCTGTCACTCTGACGTCATCAATGGAACCGGCTTTGATGCAGACACTGTGACATTATCAATGAAAGCAACTAGAATCCTGAATCATGCATTATTCTAGAACTCTCAGGCCACGCCCCACCTGGTTTTGATGTTGTTGACCTGACCAAAACAGAGTTATCTCATCAGTACAAGTTCACTTATGGCTGAGAGCATCAACCAGAGAAACGGCCCACAGGACGGCCCAGATAATTCCCCAAAGGTCTAAGGGAGAGCGGACTTTGGCCACGCAGAGGATCGTCTTACTGACGAGTCAAGTAATCGAACTAGAGAAAGGTCTTTAGCTCCAGCTTCTACCTCTTCGTCTTCCCTCCGTAATCCATCTCCCTCAACAAATTGTCTTGCGAACCTTCAAGAGAAAGAGATGACCAAAGCTCAGCAGACCTTGAGAGACAAGGGAAAGGAATCTCCAGTTTGAAGGAGAGTCTCTGAGATCTCCAGAAGATGGTCAAAGATCACGAGGCAGAAATTTTTTAGGGAGGCAGATCTCCTGGATTCCACCAACCTCAACCATGAGGAGTACCTCACAGAGAGCAGAAGTCTCTTCATGAACAAGATATCAAAAGTCCTCCAAATCCAGACAAACTGAGCAACAGTACGAGACTCTGATGGAAAACAGAGAGACACTCTGAGGAGAGCCTTGTGGGCTGAGCAGGCCACGTGCCAGCAGCTGTTCTATCTGGTAGGGACGCTGTCACTTTTCCTTCAGAAAAGCTGGACTTAAAGGATGGTAGAGTTACCACCTTTTGATTCACAAGCCATCCTCAATGCCGGAATGAGAGGCAACACCCTCGACCCACCAACGGCAGCTCAGTCGAGGAGGAGCAAGAGCCTTTTACGCTTGAAGGTCTGTTTACTTTTGTGTTTCATAGCTATTCATTTTGTTGAGATTATGTTTTGGGGGGGCAACAAGCTCATCTCTTCGACAAATGGCAATTCCTGGAGCGCCAAATATTAAATCAAATGTCTTTCTGACAAAAACAAAATCCCTGGGAGGAATAAATGTTACATAATGTTGACCAGAAAATATTATTATTTCTCCTTTGAAATTAATTCAAATAATACTATATGGGATATTCATAGTACCGCACCTCTCCTACGGCCTGATTTATAAAATGAATAATATGTCTTTGAAAACCCCATTCTATTTACTTGTTCATGTTCTGATGGGGTGAGGCTCGTTTCAAATGAGCCTGAGAGGACTTTGAGGTGAATGCCCCCATAGAGCAAGGCAAGGCAATTGTATAGCACATTTCAACAAGGCAATTCAACGTGCTTCAATTAAAACTATTAAATACAGGAGATTCATAAAAGACAACCTTGATTAATAAAGAAAATACGTTAAAAATAGAATAAAATTTGCAGTGTAGTTTAAAATGCAGAAATTCAACTAAAGGCAGGAGCAAAGAGAAAAGTCCTTAATGTGGATTTAAAGGAGCTGAGGGACTCCGCATACCTGCAGCTTTCTGGGACTCACTAAACGTTTGCTTCTCCATGTTTAGTTTTGACTCTGGGAACAACAGTAGACCAGTGCCACTGAAGGGTTCGTGGCGGTTCAGCAGGTATCAGCAGATCATAAATATACTTTTGCCGTCATGGTCAACGCAGAATGCTTATCCGGTAACTCCCGAACTTGACCACTTTTGTTCTGGGCTTTGCCTGTGGTCTGTTAGGCTTTGGTGCCAGTGCTCGGTGTGTCCATTCTATTCTGAGGTCTCTGTCCCCCTCTCTATCTTCGGGGAATCTGTAAATCCTCAAATTGTCCCTCCTCGCTGCTAGATTAGCTTGGTGTTGCATTAGCCGCTTAATTAGCGTTGATGTTGCTTGAAGTGCAGTCTCGGTTCCATCTATTCTCCCCTCTGTCTCATCCAGTCTGTTTTTTTACTTGCTTTAATTCTTGTTTGATGTCCCCTAGTTGAACCGTGCTATCTTCTGATGTCTTAAAGTTCATTGCCTCGGAGCTATCCTCGTCATGTGCGCCGCCCCGGCTAACTTGTTCCAGTTCGGGATTGTATTCTGTCATGTTTGTGGTCGTCCTACTTCTGCCGATAACCCCTTTCTTCATTATTAAACAACTGTTGGACTGCAAAACAAGTTTTTGGGATTATTGAGAAAAAAAAACCAAAAAACATCAAGGAACTCGATATTTAGGCTGTCAACCTCTTAGTGGCGGAAACGGAAGCCATTTTGAAGGGCTTTAATTTTGAAATGCTACATCAGAATGTCCCGATGGACCCTTTCCATGTGAGGTGAACTGGCTCATTGATGACATTTAGAAGGAAGTCGGCTCATGAATGAGATTTTGAAGGGTTTTCAATTTGAAATGCTACAGAAATCAGAATGTCCAGATTATCCTTGAGTGACCCCTTAAAAGCCCTTTAAAAGCCCATTCATGAGCAGTTTCACCTCAAATTTTAGATTTTGCTTTGAAAGGATATAGTCCACATAAATACACAATACTTTCACTACAAGTAAATATTACAGTTCCTCAGAGGTTCACTCATCAGTAATCTGGACATTCTAAAGCTTTCCGGTCATAAGAACAACTGGATCTTACATCAACATTTACTTCTCATGCTGGTTTGTAATGCAGTGACAGACTGAGGAGGAAACTTTACCTTGTCAGCTTGTCGGAGACAGTCTATGCGTCTCATTTTGCCTTTCTGGTCAGGGTTTGACAGGACGCAACAAGCAGGTTTTTTCCCGGTGATTGACAGAACAAAGTCTTCTCTGCATTCAGGTCTAATGTCCTTTCTTAACTTGGCCAAAAGACGACTGGCCCACTTCTGTTTCACCTAGGAAGGGATAATATTTCAAACGGAGATGGAAAGAGAATTAATTTATTGAAAACATCGGTTATTGATTGTAGTATATAACGTGTGGGTCTGTGGGGGTCCCGGAATAATGAGGATGCGGCTGAGGGTTTCAGTGTACAGTCTTTATTTTATCGTTTTTACAGCACGACCTCTTCTACTTAAAGGAGGAACACAAACACTGATTAATCTCAGCTGAGGCTGATTATGCCTCCCCCGGCACCGTTCCCCGAACCACTCCCTTCTCCGTCCCCTCTGCAGCCGAGCCAAACCACGCCCGCCACCACATAGTATTAAAACCTCTTGAAAACCAGGGCATTGATTAGGCTCCTGCTCAAAAATGGCATACCCATAATAAAAAGGGCCTTATCTCTGGAACTACTATGTCTATCTGGATAAATGTGCCAACCCGGATAAAGGGGAACATCTGTGATCTGATGTGAAAATATAAGTATGTATGTATGTTACAGATTCAGAAATAAATGAAGATGTATGATGAATATTTTCAGAACTGCCTGAAAGAAATCACTTTAAAAAAAAACATCTAAGTCATAAAAAGCACACATCTAAGTCCTAGCCCAGTGTGTGGACAGTATTGGTGGAATGTTTTACTTTGATAGTGATGATATAGTAAAGCAAAACACCATCTAGAGCAGGGGCGCCCAAACCTTTTGCAAAGAGTGCCAAATTTGCTAAAGTGAAGATGCCCGGGGGCCAATACTTCATACTGACATTTTTTAAACAACAAAAGTTACATGAAACTACACACTGTTATAAAACAACTTTCATAGTCACAATTACCTTTATTTTTCAAATGACAATGTGACCAAATATAAGCCACTCGGGAAGATGTGGTCAACTCTACAAACACAATTCTGCCTTTCATTCAGTCAGATAACATTGAACAAACTGTATAGAATACCGTACATTTCAATGAGTGAAATATCTTAGCCTCGTGAACATTGGTATCTAGATTTCACTAAAGAGACCAGGTCCCGCTTGAGGACAGTGGTTGAGATGCGTAAAATGTCAAGCAAGTGGGAGTCACTCATCCTTGACCTCAATCGGTTGTAATTTAGGTTCATGACTGAGAACGTTTGCTCACACAAATATGTGGAGCCGAATGAGCTCAGCCTTTTCTTAGCGAGTGACCGCATTTCTGGAAACCTGCTTTTGTCCAGCTGCCGGTAAAAGTCAAGAAGAGAACACTGGTAGTGTTTTCCGCGGCAGTCATCGTCACACTGCAGCTATATGAGCTCCAGCTGCAGCTGTGGAATCATCAGGGTCCACGGAGAAGGGAGAAGAGAAAAGCAACATGTCCTTTTCAAAAACTGCAAAATCCCAAAAGCGTTTTTTGAATTCCGCAGAACGACAGTGCTACGACCGACGGGGAAGGTTGAAGAGGAACCAACGCGGCCCGGACCGATTTTTTTAATTTTATAGCGTGAGGAATTGGATGTGTGGCGTGAGTGCGTGTGAAAACATGCAAAAGCAAAATAATCACATCCAGGATATGGTCCAACCCAACATCCCAACCCGCACTCTCCGCTCTGCATCTGATAAACTGCTTGTTCCTCCTCACTGAGAGCAAAACACTCGACTAGATCACCACTCTTTGCTGTCCTGCTCCTAAATGGTTGAAGGAGGTCTCTGAAGACATCAGGACCACAGAGAGCCTTCACATCTTCAAACTCTACCTCCACTAAAACACTAACTAACTGTAGCACTTACATTGTACTTATAATGCTTATCTATGGCAAATTGTAAATAGTTGCTTATTTGATGAAATTGCACTTTCTTGTTTCTTGTTCTTCTGAGTTTGTGTCCTTATGGTTGAAATGCACTTATTGTAAGTCGCTTTGGATAAAAGCGTCAGCTAAATGACATGTAATGTAATGTAATGTAATCAAATGCCACTCTTCTGTCCCCCAGTTGTCTCTGAATGTCCTCAGCTCTCCATGCAACAGAGTTGCATGCCAGGCAAACATTCATGAATTCCTGCTTCTTCTCAGGGCAAATGTTCTCCACCTTTTTCATGATGCAGCCTTTGATAAACGCACCTTCAGTAAAAGGTTTGCCATCTTTAGCTATTAACAAGGCCACTTTGTAGCTGGCTTTGGCGATGTTTTCATTTTACTCACAGGCCCGCATGAAGAATTGCTGTTGCGATGCCAGAGCAACATGGAGTTGCTTCACTTTTTCAGCGCGGTCACTCCCGGTTAGCTTTTCATATGTTGTAGCATGTTTAATCATAGTGTCTCTTTACGTTGAAATCCTTAAACAAGGCAACAACAACAACAATCTCTTTTAGACAAATTAAATTGAACAAACACATTTGCCTCGACTTTCAGTGAAGTATTGTAATTCCCACCGCTCCTGAAAGCGGCGGCCCTCACTGTCAACTTTTCAGAGAGAAATTTTACGCATTTCACAATGAAAAGTTCATTTTAAAACCAAGGCAGTTTTATATCTTCATTTATTCATCCCACCTCTGCCTTTTCCCCCAGCAGTTCATCTTTGACAGCTCTCTCTTCTTCTTTTGTCATCCTTTTCTCATGTTTTTTGAAGTATTTCCTTTTCCTGGCCTGGAGGTTGAACCATGTGTAGGAGAAGGCACGGACCTGGGGCAGTAGAGCCTCAATGAACGGATGGAACTCATCCTGCATGACAGACAGACAGACATGAACGTAAATACACACACTTATGAGTAAGAAAATCAACTTTTACCACACCATCCACATGAGGCAATATAGACAAGTTTCCAGGGCACTTCCGGTTTACTTCCTGTTTCTGCCAAGAACTTCCGGCGCAGGCTGAGTAGTGGTGTAAAAATGGCTTTGGAATGGCAACATTCGACCGAAAATCTTGTTAAAAATGGTGTTTTGACCATTCCGCATCCAAGTAAGGTAACATCATGGGCGGACAACATGTCGATATGGCCCAGCATCACAACATCTTTTCTTATTTTATTGATTCCATGGCGGTGGATGGGAATGCAATTAATAACCTAAGAAAGCTCAGAGGTGTTTCAGTACCTCCATTCCGACAAAGTGGGCTGTGTACTTTTACACGATATGGGCATATAACGGCCGATGTTCAACCAAGCCAGTCCGTTAACAATTCAGCGCATAACGCCTGGGTTTTGGTTACCAAGACGGGAGATGTGGAGACTGCAGGCTGTACCTGTAGCCATGCAGCCGCCGCGCTTTGGAAGGTACGTTAGCCCATCTTATGCTTGTATTAAGATGTTTGTATGTATCCGTGTGTTAATATATAACAGAACACGAAGAGTAATAAAAAGAAAAAGTAATCCCCTCTAGCCTGCCTGCACTAAAAGCATTTAACCCTTCAAAGTCGACTGACGAGCGTTAAAGTGCGCACCCCTGACATATCTATTAATAGCTTCGGAATGGATAAAGGTATTAACTTACTTTTTTTTTCTATGAAAAAGCTGACATTCGTCATGCGTAATAATTAGTAGACTGTGTTGACTTCCGCGAATGATAAGCCTTCCGTATTTGAGTGCAAATCTATAGCATTTTACTCACTTGTAGATGGTCGAAACATTCTCCTTCCGACCAAACATTCAGCCATCGCCATGAGTTGTTGCAACCGTGAACAGCACAATATGTCCCGGGAGCCGTGTCGGTGTCTAACACCATCCATAGTTTACTTTTTCTGCACGCTAACCAAAGACCGTAAAAGACGCTAACTCGCTAACCGGAAGTGCTTTGCAGACACAACCGGAAGTCGTTGGCAGAGTGAAAGGCCAATGGCGGCCCGCTTATTTCACTCAGGAAACTTGTCTATATAGGACATGTTGCAGCATGGTCATCCATCTTAACACACAGATATACATCAGTGGCAATCAATATACACTTCACTTGCTCTTTGTGCAAATACTGCATTTGTGGCACATGGCTAAAGCAGATGTTGGCTTAGCGGTTTGATCCTCCCAAACTTTGACAAAAAAATCTAAACGTTTATTTTCACTTTCTTGTTCCAGAGTTTGTGACCATATGACACATTCAATGGGACTCAGGTGTCATAAAACTGTAGTTAGTAACTGTATTTAATTGACCATTATCTTGAGCACTTTGTGATCAAACATTATAATAGATGAATGATGGAGTGTTTGAAAACTACATTCAAATGCTGCTGTAGTGTAAGAGGCTGTTGGAAGCTTCAGCGTAAGGTGGTGGACCTCAATTCTTATTCAAGTCTGCTTGTGGTTAGTCCAGTAGGATAACTAAAAACTACGGTGGCCCTGAAGTGCAAAACACGACAGCAAATAGGAACGCACAACGACAAATAGGAAAAAACAACGAAATTAACTTACGGAAAGGGGAGGGTCTTATAGCAGATAGCAGAGGACGGACCCTTTTGATTGGACAGACGGACTGTCTGTCTTTTAACTCTCTTAATTCGAAGCCTTTCGCCGGCGACGGAAAGTGACATGGAGGACTCAAATGACCGTGACTCGTTAAATATTTGCACAATCGGATTCTGAAAGCTGAGAAATACCACAGCAGAGTCACGGAGAGATGGCGATGTTTTACGAGTGTCTTAAAAGTGTCCTACTAGTGTTACACCATTGTTTTACTGGTGTTTTGTTGTTCAATTATATTTAGGTGTTGTACATAAGGGGGAAGGGGTGCCGCGGACGCTACGGCCGGTGGACGCCGCGGACGCTACAGAGGGGGGTGCCGCGGACGCTACGGCCGGTGGACGCCGCGGACGCTATGGCCGACACGGCTCGTGGGACCGAAGTCCTTGGCGTGAGGAATTGGATGTGTGGCGGGAGTGCGTGACTGTCTCGCTCAATGCGTGACACTTGAGAGCCCTGCATCATTTCCTGTTAACAGAATCAATACTAATCCGATAGAATCCATTTAAAATCCACAAAAGCTACTATACGATATCCTAATATCTGAACAAATAAAAACATTCCTTGATGCATGTGAAGGGGGAGGTGTGTGTATGCGCGTGTGTCTGTGAGATAAGGAGGGGGGAGCTCAGGAAGGGAGCTAGTTGACCACATGGCTGAGGGGTTAGCAAGCCAGCAGGCTGTGTTTCTGTTACCACGTGTGTTCCTCACATAGTTCAACTTCTGTCTGTAGGTAACTCTATTATGTGTGGAGGGACATGTGTATTGGTTAGTATATAAGAAATCAAAGAAAGAGGAAAGCTCAAAGCAAAGAAGATCTTATTTGGAACAGTGAGGCACGATAGAGTCATGCAGTTGAGGCTGTGATTGGTCTGCTAACTACATCCTTTACGGAGTCTCACATTTCTGTTTTCATAGCACGATACCGCCATTATTAAAACGAAGATTTTTTGCGAGAGAACGAATCAGATCAAAGAGCTTTTGTCGGAAAAAATGTGTAAATATGAGCACTTATACAAGCCGTCATTGGCGGACTATAAGGACGCGCGGACGGCCTCTGATTCATGGAGGGAGATCTCCGCAAACGTCAGTTTGCCGGTCGAGAGATGCACAAAGTTGTGGAGGAAAATACGGGACAAATGTGTCCTTGATGAAAAGCAGCAGTGTGGATGCACGGGGCAATAAAGTCTATGATAAATAAATAAACCAACCAACGACTTCCACACACAAAGACGTGACTCTCTCGGTCGTCTTCAACAAAACACGTTACTCCACCTGTTGTTCTGGAGGTGAGTCGCTCTGCAACACACGCAAGACTTTTTGCTCTGATCGGGTGCTATTTTAATTAATATTGATACAAAAAATATGCAAAACCATATCGTTTTTTAACATACAGGTGCAAGATAAATTCAGGGACGTGTTACTATTAAAGGAACATGAGTAGTAACACTTTTTTTTTACACACTATGACGACAACACTAAATGTTTGTTGATCCGTGGTTGACAAGTAATCCAAACCGTGATGGGTGATGATGATGCAACCAACACTATAGTAACACCTACAGCCTCATCTTCTCCTGAAAACACAGCAGAGGATGAATGTTAACCCATTTATTACTAAGTGGAATCACTCATTCCATTTCAGAGCATAACTGCCACAACTTGCTGCAACGCAGTTACTTCGACATTTAACATGTTGTTGCAAAACAACAAATTAACGACTGTTTGTAGCTGTACTTGGTTTATATTTGTAATCGTATGGCTACTTCTTTTAGCTCACCTAAGCTCATTTAGTTATATCTGCCCATCTGATATTAGTAATATCAGATGGGCAGCGGCCTGAAGGAATGCGTATTTGAAATGTGGCTAAGATGCATTGTAATGTTGAGAACCCATATAAACCATAAAACGACTGTACTTGGTTAGTATATATATATATATATATATATATATACAGGACTGTCTCAGAAAATTAGAATATTGTGATAAAGTTCTTTATTTTCTGTAATGCAATTAAAAAAACAAAAATGTCATGCATTCTGGATTCATTACAAATCAACTGAAATATTGCAAGCCTTTTATTCTTTTAATATTGCTGATTATGGCTTACAGAAAACTCAAATATCCTATCTCTAAATATTAGAATATTTCCTCAGACCAAGTAAAAAAAAAGATTTATAAGAGCAAAACAAAATCAAACATTTGAAAATGTCCATTAATGCACTCAGTACTTGGTTGGGAATCCTTTTGCACGGATTACTGCATCAATGCGGCGTGGCATGGAGGCAATCAGCCTGTGGCATTGCTGAGGTTTTATGGATGCCCAGGATGCTTCAATAGCGACCTTTAGCTCATTTGCATTGTTGGGTCTGGTGTCTTTCAGCTTCTTCTTCACAATACCCCACAAATTCTCTATGGGGTTCAGGTCAGGGGAATTGGCAGGCCAATCAAGGACAGTAATGCCATGGTTAGTACACCAGTTACTTGTGGTTTTGGCACTGTGGGCAGGTGCCAGATAATGCTGGAAAATGAAATCCTCATCTCCATAGAGCTTTTCAGCAGACGGAAGCATGTAGTGCTCTAAAATCTCTTGGTACACAGCTGCATTTACTCTGGACTTGATGAAACACAGTGGACCAACACCAGCAGCTGACATGGCTCCCCAAACCATCACTGACTGTGGGAACTTCACACTGGATTTCAAGCAACTTGGATTTTGCTCCTCTCCAGCCTTTCTCCAGACTCTGGCGCCTTGACTTCCAAATGAACACTTGCTTTCGTCTGAGAAGAGGACTTTGGACCACTCTGCAACTGTCCGGTGCTTCTTTTCCATAGCCCAAGTCAGACGCTTCTTCCGTTGTCTTGAGTTCAGAAGTGGCTTGACCATGGGAACACGGCTATTGTAGCCCATTTCCCGGACACGTCTGTGAACAGTGGCTTTTGATACCTGGACTCCAGCTTCAGTCTACTGTCTTTGAAGCTCCCCCAAATTCTGGAAGCGACTCTTCTTCACAATGCTGTTAAGGCTGCGGTCATCTCTCTTGGTTGTGCAGCGTTTCCTGCCACATTTCCCCCCTCCAACAGACTTTTTGTGGATGTGCTTTGAAACTGCACTCTGTGAACAGCTTGCTCTTTGAGAAATTTCTTTTTGTGTCTTACCCTCCTGATGGAGGGTGTCAATGATGGTCCTCTGGACAGCGGTCAGATCAGCGGTCTTCCCCATACTTGTGATTTAGTTTACTGAACCAAGCTGAGTGTTTTTCAAGGCTCAGGAAACCCTTGCAGGTGTTGAGTTAATTAGACGATTCAAGTGATTAGTTGAATACCCTACTAGTATACTTTTGCATGATATTCTAATATTTAGAGATAGCATATTTGAGTTTTCTTAAGCTGTAAGCCATAATCAGCAATATTAAAAGAATAAAAGGCTTGCAATATTTCAGTTGATTTGTAATGAATGCTTGACATTTTTGTTTTTTTAAATTGCATTACAGAAAATAAAGAACTTTATCACAATATTCTAATTTTCTGAGACAGTCCTGTATATGTGTGTGTATGTTTGTTTATGTAGGAATGTATGTATATATAGATGTAGTTACACCTTTTGAAGACCATAGTTATTGACCTATTTAGTGACTAGAGTGAGTGCTTCTATCAGGTGTAAACAAGTGCAGTGCACATATTATAGGTTTATAGAGGTTTTTGAAACCAGATTTTTCCCTAACTTTACAAAACTTTTGTGAAATGTAATTTATTTGTATTCTTTCACACCAGTTTAGTCATCATATGAATTCACTAATAAACCAACGACTGCTTTAAAGATTTAAAGCACATTGGATAAAAAGATTTTGTGTGCCATATTATCCCCCCAAAAACACCTTCACCCCAAGGATGACCTTCCCCGAAACATCAAAAGCAGTAGGCCGGCATTGTGAACTTCTAAGGCTTGTGTGGAACTAATTTGACGTCAATATGATTTACCTACCAAAACAAACAGGCAAACGTATAGAGACAACAACTTCCTTTTACCAGTAGGTGGCATATGACTACGATTACAAATTGACGTTTAGATACGTGAGATATATAGAACCTATGCCTATTGCCACTGTGTGGCTATATTAACATTTTTCTTTTCATTTGAATATCTTCAGGGTCCGGATACTATGACATCTGAGAAATTTGGAGGGGACCATAAATGGATGATTTACAAGAACTTCCTGTTTTATGGCAAATGGTATTTTTTCCCCCACCACCCCAGGGATACGTAGTGTGATAAATGTATGATGTTTTGATAATCTTTGGCTGCCACGGTAAGAATAAAAATAATAAAAAAATAAAAATACGTTGCTAAATCAACCATGTTACCATGTTACAACCATTCTCAAAACAATGGCACGTTGTGGCAGCTGCAACAACTAAAGGACCGCAGAGAGCCTTCACATCTTCACATCTTCCGCCGCAAACTAAAGACACACCTCTTCAGACTCTACCTCGACTAAAGACTAACAAATTGTAGCACTTAAATTGTACTTGTAACGTCACTCATCTATAGCAAATTGTAAATTGGCTTATTTGAGGAAATTGCACTTTCTTGTTTCTTGTTCTCCTGAGTTTGTACCCTATGGTTGAATGCACTTATTGTACGTCGCTTTGGATAAAAGCGTCCGCTAAATGACATGTAATGTAATGTAAACTAAATACAAAACTAGTAAATATATGTTTGGGGTCTATATCTGTGAATGTCCATCTGTGGTTAATAATAGCTGCAATGATAAGATCAAGCTCTATGAGATCCGGTTCTTCCTACTGCCTCCCCTCAACTACTGTCATGTTGAGAAAAAAAAAACAGTATAAAGAGTATATAAAGATCAGCAAACAGTACCAGTTAAAAGCTTGGACACACTTGAATGACTTGAATGAAAAATGTGTCCACTCACAATCCATCTTATCAATATTAACAATTTATATTCCTTCAGGCCACTGCATGAAAGTGTTTATTATGGCAACAACTGCTAACTGATGTTAATTTAGCTTAGCAGAACTAGAAGGTTAGTCATTGTATCAATTACAGTATCAACGTTTTCTTACCAAAACGATTACAACTAACAACACTCGTACTCATGAGGCCTGTAGAGGTATTGTAAAACTGCAATGGTCGAGCCACTGGTCGAGGCACCTCTCCCCAACAGTTGAGACGCCACTGCCACAAAGTCGAGGCTGCTGACGTAACGTTGTGGCAGCTAACGCAAAATCGAGGCAGCTGCCACAAAGTCAAGGCAGCTGCCACGACTTGCTGAGGCACCTGAGCTTGCAACGGGGAAGTGCCTCAGCAAGATGCCTGTACCACAATTTTCACTAGCTCCTACTGCTAAAACAAGATGACCCACGTTAAGAGGTCTCCCAGTCGGTGTGCGTAATACCAGAGGATCAAAAGTCTGTTTCAAAACAGGTCCATGTGTCACGTGATACAGCTAACCGCAGAGCTGTACAGTGGGCAGCTAGCGGCGTGGTGGGGGGGAGACACTCTGTCAAGTCCCCTGATGGAAAATAAATGTACAAACACAAGCAGAGTAACACAGAGTAAATAATTTCATGTTGATGTTCTCTAAAAAACATTTTAATACCACGGTCTGGGGCCGTCTATGTGCTGCAGCCCTCGAATAACTGCTGCTTTTAGGAAGCCCCCTCCTGCTTGGAGCTCTACGGTTACTTAAAATGGTTTGAATGAAGCCATTGGTCCTTTTAGCTTTCTTTCACACACACGGCATCAATAAATGCAGACAGCTCCATGTGGGACAGGCTGTGCAGAGCACACCGAGAGCCGTGCGGGTTACCTGAGCCCCCGCGAGAGGAGAGAGCATGATGCGGATGAATCAGACCAGGCTGCACAATCCTGCGTGCTCGTCCCGCTGCACCTCCGGGTTAGAGACAACGCTGCACTTCCTGGAGTCTGCGAGCGGTCCGCATAGTACACTGCTCCTCTAACGCGCTAACCCCACGAAAGTTGGGCTCCAGAAAAGTGCTCGCGGGGGAAAAAAAGTTCGGAATTGTCATTCTGTGGCGAGAATGGCGGACGGCGTCGTTTCGAGAGTGAAGGAGATGAGGGAGCGAAGAATAAAAGAGGGAGAGGTGAAATGACGTTATGAATTGAGCCCATCCCAAAAGGGCTTAAAGCCGCAGCAGCTGCTGCACTGAGCCTTCGAACATCCAGGCTGCCTTGCCGAGGTCATCTCAGGATTCGCGTACACACACACGCGCGCGGAGGTGCAACAAAATAATTGGTCAGGGGTAAAGATGGGTGCCAGAGAACTGCAGACCGCTGTGGACCACATCTCCACAGCGGACTGCACTCTGTCGAGTGAGCCACCGCCCGAAATGAGATGCACCTCTATTCATAGTGTTACGGTACGGGTGCTTGTATAGCCGAAAAGCACGGGAAGTACTTATACTTGGCCCATATTTAAGCAATAATTTGTCCCAATTATTAGAACAAGTCAAAAAATGATTTTGGACATTGTATAAAATAGTATAAAAGTTACACTACTGTTTCTAATTGAAAAGCAGCTCAAATGAAATCATAATTTCCCGATCTTTGAACTATTTTAATGATTTTTAAATGTAAGATCCGTAAATGTTTATATTCCAATTCCAATGGATTCTTGTTCAGGAAACAAACACTACTATGCAGGTGAGAGAGGAGACAGACCTCTTTTATCTAGCTCTGGTTCCACTGTTCAGACAATTGTGAGGGTTGGGGCCTCCCGTAACAACGTGATCTCCAAAACCTGTTCGTAAAAATGTATACGAAAATCTTGAACATACAAATTCGTAACAATACATACGAACTGGCGGTGGTTAACCACACCCCTTGAGTGAACAACATGGCGGGCCATGTCGGATTCTTGAGTGAACGTCTCTCAGCCATGTTGGATTTTTTAGGGGGTTAGGGTTAGTATTGTATTCTTACAAGTTAACATTGATTTCTCATTAAAAATGCAATCATAACACATTTTACATCGTTAGACATCACAAAGTGTGTTTACGGGGTGCAGGTCCCCATTCACTTTGAATAGGGTGATGTCATCAGTTGCAGTCCGTATTTATTTCGTATGTATCACTACGAATTTGTATGTTAAAGATTTCCGTACACATTTTTACGAACAGGTTTTGGAGATCCGGCTGCCCGTGAAGGCAAAGGCCACCATACAACCTTTAAAGCAGGGGTCTCAAACTCGCGGCCCGCGGGCCATTTGCGGCCCTCGGGACGATATTTTGTGGCCCCCGCCTTCATATGAAAGTGTAATGTTAGTGCGGCCCGCGAGTTCTATATTGTAGCAACCTCGCTGTTAGCAGCCACTTACAACCTCCACCCCAGCGCCGACCGTTCCGTTCGCCGGTCGGACCGCCAGTGTCATCCATACTATGGCGTTATATTTGTGCCACAATCCTGAGCGCGTAATTGTAAGTTTTGAGCACAGAGAACTATATTTTAGCAAAGAAAAACATATTCCATGCGCGCAGTTTACTCAGGTGCCCTCTCCGCAAACTGGTTTTCTGCGCGCAGGCAGCCGTTGCTGCGCTCTCTCCACCTCTTCACTCACGCGCTCGCTCGACTTGCAGCAGCGTTACATTTGTGCCACAAAACCAACCAATCAGAGAATTAAAGAAGGTCAATTGCGATTGGCTGTTGGTCTCCAATCACAACGCTTCCTAAAGAAGACGAAAACGAGTGATATTAGAAGTCCGGCTAGCCACCATCAGACATGACCGAAGCAAATGATGAGAACAGCAAGTGTTTTAATACAGGCCATTAGCATTTAGCACAAATGCTGCAAACTTCAACAACTCGCTGAGCTTCCGCGATGCTGTTGGTAGTTCTACTAGCGTTGTGATTGGAGACCAACAGCCAATCACAATTGACCTTCTTTAATTCTCTGATTGGTTGGTTTTGTGGCACAAATGTAACGCTGCTGCAAGTCGAGCGAGCGCGTGAGTGAACCGTCGAGCGAGCGCAGAGTGAAGAGGTGGAGAGAGCGCAGCAACGGCTGCCTGCGCGCAGAAAACCAGTTTGTGGAGAGGGCACCTGAGTAAATTGCGCACATGGAATATGTTTTTCTTTGCTAAAATATAGTTCTCTGTGCTCAAAACTTACAATTACGCGCTCAGGATTGTGGCACAAATATAACGCCATAGTCATCCCCCCCGTCGGCCATAATGGTCTGGCCCGCGTTCGGTCGAGGTGGGCTGCATCTGGCCCGTACCTGACTTGAGTTTGAGACCCCTGCTTTAAAGGATATGTTTAAAAAAAGATAAAATATTGATCAATTACGAATGTAATTTGAGCTGACCTTCCCTTTAATTTTAATTTTCCCTTTGTAAGCATCATTCCTATGCTGTTTTACTATCTCACTGTTTCAAGATCTCCAAAGACCAGCAGGTGTCTGTCACTGGGGGAAACCGAGCAAATGTTGTGCAAACAAGGACAGTCCTTGAGACAGTGTCGAGGTCCACCTTGAACCCGGTCAATACTATGCTAAAGAATACACACAAACATGACCTGTACAGATCCACAGTTTTAAGATTCCTTAAAACCGCCATTTGACACAAATACAATTTGAATTACATTTTCAAATATTTAAATGTTTGTGTATTTTGAGTCTTAAGCCTGAAGTAAAATTCATCACATTTCAGGCTAAAATTAAGACCTTTTACGGCAGGATATAGTCATAGGTGTCAAATTGGACCCAACGCGCATGTACAGGTTAATAAGCGGTTCACTTCCTCACTTGAAGCGGGTCTTCCATGGGAGCCTCGGCCGCTTCGCACTATTCTAGCGCCTCTGTGCCGAGGCAGGAGGCCCTCTGTCGGCCTGTCATTCTAAATCAGCCCGCTGACACTTACTGCGGCCATTTTCTGCTGACTAACACACACACGGGCCAGTAGGACCGAGCTAAACTTCAGCTAAGCATTCTTCCTGCGGGAGGAACAGAAGGAGACACACGCACAACCCGGTTGTCAAGTGACTGACACGCCGGCGGGGGTCTGTGCCTCCTAATCAGTGTGGAGCCTGCCCGGAGGTGACTTTAGTCACAACTTCATTCAAAACTGCACGAGTTTAAATGGTCTCGATACATAATGAATACTTGTCGCCTCGTCTGTGACATTGGACATTATCCCCCCTGGATGGTTTACAGTGAAATTCGGCTCATATTAAATGCCCCAAAATGGCTTAATTTCAACGAAATGTTAACTTTTGTTATCGTGAGATTCTGATGGCTTCCGCCCTGCGATGTGGGGGGAATGACACGATTTGTCGAAATGATGCGGTGTTCCGCGGATCATGTGTAGGCCGAAAGGAAGAGAGGATCCTTACAATTCAATATTGTTCCCAAGTTGGCTGGTGTAAGCTGTACATTGTCCTGGGTGACAGGGACACTTTAATTGACAGGTTTCTGAATGAAGTTTAGCACCAGATGCTCTCCTTGGACATCGGTCACTTATCGGACTGTTTGGACGCCTTAAACTTGAACACGGAGGTAAATCGAAGAGATAAGTTAATATCAGCGCTGCCACTTTCTACTCTACTTTAAACTGCGCAGCTAATGTCAGTAGCACAACTCCTCCATTGCGTCTTTTTGAAAAACACGAAACAGCACAGCAGTAGGAAGGAGCGCTCTACTGCATTACGGTACCGGGACAGGCTTTGTCCTACCATCTCGAAGCAAGTTACAGCTGGTGTCAGCGCCTGCCCATCTCCCGGTTCCGGTCCTTATTATTCCATACTCATTGCCATCATCGTGCGCGTGACGGATTAAAGCCGCTGTGCTGCGCAGACGTGCAGCTCCGCTCCAGTGAGCCCCCCCCGCCCGGCCGGCAGGCTGCGGCAGAACAGAGCTGTGTGTGTTTGTGTGTGTTTTGTGTGTGTGTGTTTGTGCGTGTGCGTGTGTGTCTCTCTCTCGTTTCTCCCTCCCAAAAATAATGCCTTACTCCTGATAGTTTTCTGTTGTGCTGTGTTTTATTCATTAAAGGCCAATACATTTACAGAAACCATTTTCTACCTCTACCTTCAAGTTCTACTGTTTGTTAGGGCCTCTGATTGTTCGAATGCTGTTAAGCTTTCTCCTTCTCCTCCTTCTTCTTTCTATTTCTTCCATACACATTTTGAACCGCAGAAAGAAAAGAATAAAGGTTTTCCAATGGCTTTTCCTTCAAATTCTCATAAACTTCAACTTTCACATTTTTCTGCTTCGTCAATCTTTCAGCTATAGCCCCCATATTAAAATGTTGACAAAAGTATTTCATAAAAACAGCTTGTTGATATCTATTCAACTTTCTTCAATATCATTGTTTCATCAGTTTCTGAGAGCTAGAGTGAGGGATTGGAATGTTAGGATAGACCAGCGTCAGGAGCTGGTTCAAAAAATATTTCTAGTCTGTCCTTATTGCCACAATCTTCACTCTTCAGGCTTCATTTGTGGATAAAAGTGATGGGGTGCTTATGCTGGCCGTACGCATGTGTCTATAAAATCCCTCAGACATTTACTTTTGCTCCGTAGGCTCCAATGCAACGCACGACGAACGGGTCAAGAGGCATAACAACGTGGACAACTGGGTGTCTCAGTGCCTAACCAGAAAGGTCTTGATAGCGTACACTGCAGCAGGGGTGTTGGTGAAGAAAAGAAAAGAAAGGGGAGCTGAGCTAGGAGACTTCTCCTCTAATGAGTAAGAGCTCGCCAACGTCTTGAACACATTTGAGCAGCAAAAACCAAGGAGGCTTCATAGCGAAGGAAATCTTCAGAGTAAAAAAGATGTTTCAAGTAAGTTTAAAAAATAAACCAGGACAATGATGACGGGGATGACGAACATTAGGACCGCACAGATCCTCTTCAAGTCAAAGACAACGTTTTGTATGTTGGTTTTAATTTATTTAACTATCGTTTGTTAAATATATGTACACTGAATATAAATGGAGCCAGATACTCTGTAAAGATATCCCTACTCCACCAGCTAATGAAAGTGAAAGCTGCTGATGTAATGTTTTTACAAGAAACTCACCACCAGTAGGAGGGGGGGGGGGCCTGGAGACTCTAAAGGTTTTAACTTTGTCTTTGTAAACGTGTATGCACCGGTCTCTGGGCCTGAACGAGTGGTCTTTTTAAAAGTTTTGTGTGTAGTGTGCTGAGCAGAGTGAATGTGGAGGATTTTTTATTTCTAGGAGGGGATTTTAACTGTACGGAGGATGAGGCAAAAGACAGGAACCACCAGGAACCTCACAGGCCTTCATAAAGAGCATTGAGGCAGCTGGTAGAAGAGCATGAGATGGTCGATGTCTGGAGGAGGGGAAATGGAGACGACAGACAGTACACATGGGCTCATTCCAGGGGAATTTAATTTCCCTTGGCGTGTATGTGGGGAATGAATGTATTGTAAAGCAGAACTGGGAGGGGGGGTTATGGAGAAAATGAAGGGAAGACTGGCTGAAGTCACAGATGTCGTATAGAGGCAGGACTCTGGTAATAAACAATCTGGTGGCCTCAGCTCTGTGGCATAAGCTGGCCAGCATGCACCCCCCTAAAGGCCTCACACAGAAGCTACAGGCCATCCTCACAGATTTTTTCTGGGACAGGCTGCACTGGATCACGTTTACCTATTTCAGTCATTCTGAGTAATTCCATTTGTGGCTATAATCTGGGCTTGATCTCCCAATCCCGCTGGGCCTCAGTGCCCCCCGTTCCCGCAGGGGGACTCCAGACTCCCCTTCCCGACTCCACAACTCCTGCCGCGCTGCCTGACGCCGCCAGTTCCTGTATGACACCGACGATTATTCTTGTTTTAATTATTAATTGTCTGCCTATGAATTTGACTTTTAAATCCTCTCCTTACTATTGCATCTACTGTATGTTGCATGGTCGTCGCTGTTATTAATGAACCCACTATCTTTGAGACAGACCAAAAAATGTGGTTTGCGGCCATAAAAAAGGACAAGGACAAAGGCGTGTGTTTGGCAACAATGCTGCTTTGATATTGAAGGTTGGAATGATTTGTATACATATCCACTTCGATCCACTCATTTATCCGTCTCCCTTCCTCTACAACGTGTACCTTGTGTATATTTTGCGCAAGGTTATCATCATTTTCCACCATCATCATTCCACAATGGGAGTTTGAGGGGAGTTAAATCTGACATTTTTAGACATAAAGTGATGGGTCCACAGGGTCCATATAGTGCAGAATAAAGCAACCAGGGAGTCATTTCAGACGTAATCAATGATACAACCAAAAGAACCAGACCGGCTACGAAACGACTTTATTGTCGATATCAAGAGAAAACGTAACTTTACATTATACCCTTAAGAAGGCCTTAGATGAAAGTGGTGCTCTTTGTGTAAGGGGAGTTATAAAACACAACCACATTTACTTCCCCTACACACACTGGACATTAATGCCCCTGATCAGAAACATGACTACTGAATGTACCATTTCTTCATGAGTTCAGCAGACACGGTGCAAAGAGTTTGTGCACAGAGTACTTGAATGCCCTCACTAGTGTCATGTGTGGACATTTTTCAAACTCAGACTTAAACATAGCCACACAGTTCTTTCTTTGTCCAGCTGCTAGAGGGCAGCATTTCCCAGTCAGTGCAGCACAGTACCATCTGTATAACCTTTTTGGGTTGTGACATGTGGAAGAGGATGAGTAAGGCAGAGCCGTCTCTCTTTAAGCATCCACAGAACAGATGTTGGTGCACAAATGATCTGCTTTAAAACTCATCAGCTGGGCTTACAGACCTCAGCCTCTTTCTGCTGGAACCAAACACCCCACAGTGTTTGATGAGGCTTTCTGTGACATGTCCGGGTCTTTCTCACTGTCTTGGTCTGTGATGGACAATGGAGTAATATCCCTAACAATGGTATTGTCCATTAACTTCAAATGAGCGTGTCATATGTAGGCTGTTGAAGGTGAGTACGCTTGAACGTTACACGTTAAAGACCATGAACCCGGAGCAATGCTCTTCTTTCAAAGGCAAAGAAGCCGAAACTGAACTCAGTTTCAACCAAACAACACTACAGTAAAGGTGTCAATGTATTTGTCTGTCTATGCAACCCCCCCAGTGGCTTTAAGTACAAAAAAATGTTCCACTGCATCTAGTATTTTGGTGTGCCACATACACTTAACTCCAATCGGCTTCCACAGGAGTACTTTTACAATTTGATATTACTGCTCTTAAAGGATCTGAAAACTTCTTCCACCACTGCCGGCCAGGCAAACCCACCCCAAACTCTTATTAACATACTATAAGTACTTACTCAAATACACGCTTAGTATACACAAACAAACAATCAAAAAGCCTCCAAGCTGAAATTTGTTGAGAAGGTTAAGAAGGGTAAGTCAGAGCGCTGAGCACAACCATTCCATCCATTTAATCTTTAGATCCTGTGTGACATTTCCAGAATAACTACAACAAGAAGACATTCTAAAACACTCACACATTTCTCAGGATCAGTTATAAACAACACAATGAACCAGGCTTCAACCCATCCTGCTACAACTGGCCCTCATTTACATTCTCTATTCACTTCCCAGAAGTCTTTCAACAGTTAGCAATCTCCTGATTTGTCTTCAAGACAATGTGTGAATGCTGAATACTGCTAGTTGGAAGTCAATTGAAAAAATGCCTTTGGCTGATATTTGCGCAGGATGTAGGAAATCTCATCACAACCATGGAGTTATAGCTACATTGGTCTGTATCAGTGATCAAAGAGGGGCCTGGTTCATGTGTGCTACTGATGCAGTAACCCACCAATGGCCTTCCTTAAGTGCCTGCATCAAATTCCTGTTAAGTCTGTCTTTTTAGCAAGTTTACTCACAGCCTCCTGCTGACATGAATCCCTTTTAAAAGCATCTATACCAACATCTGCCCTGTATTTATTTCTCTCTCAAATACAGTGGATGTATCTGTTCATCTTACCTATAATTTGTTTTTTTTTTCCTGAAGGAAGCACCAGAATGAAACTCTAAGCTGAATGAAACAAGCTAATTCATGACGGTTGTTTGGTGGTAGTTTAATGTCTCTTTTGGATGTCATGTTGTGTAGAACTAAGCTAATTTACTGTCCTTTACAAATGACAAAAGTTCAACATGAAGCAGATAGAGAGAAATCTGAATTTGGGTCAGTGCTGCTTTGTCTCTTCATGCAGCTGTGTGATCACTCCTCTTTCAACTTCATTAAAAAAAATCATTACTGTATTCTGCCCTACATGTCCCTTTGCCAACTAGTAAGTTTAAACCTAAACTGAATGTGACTAGATAAGTTTAGTTAGTTTGAAGAACAATAAATACTAGAATAATCATGCTGTCATCTCACTGACAAGGATAACAAAAAATGCTCTTGCGGTTTTTCAATTCTTTAGTCGTGTAGCATAGCCAACACTGCATGTCATACTAATCACTGACCGATTCTGACACATTCACCCACTAATTATGCACATTAATGATAAAACCTCTGGTGAAAATAATCCCTGGCCCCCAGTGTTCTTTTTAGTTTGTGTATATTAATATGGAACATGAATCTGATCAAAACATTCCATTAGAATTAGTTTTAGAAGATAACTAGAGATGTACAAATTCCCTCTACATTAAGATCCCTAAAAGTGTCAAGTCAGAGGTCAAACTCACCATCCACCATGTCTTGGCGGTGACATCATAACATAGTTGCCATTTCACTGAGCTGTCTGCCTCAGCGCAACCTCTTGTAGCTGACATTGCTGACAAAGAGGAGCGGTCAGATTGTGGAGATGGCCTTGTAGACCCCAGTCCTTGTAGATCCCAGTCCTTGTAGACCCCAGTCCTTGAAGATCCCAGTTCTTGAAGATCCCAGTTCTTGAAGAGCTCAGTCCTTGTAGATCCTAGTCCTTGCAGATCCCAGTCCTTGTAGATTCCAGTTATAGGTTAGTAGAGATTTTGTTACAATGTAGTAGTACGTTAACACTTTAAGATGGCACATCTGAAATCTGACAGTCTTTACTCTTGGTTCAACACATTAATCCAGTCTGAGGGACTCAGACAACAGATTATTGCCTCAGAGAAGCTTTAACCGCACAGCCTACACAAGCTAAAACATAGCTTTGAAGTACAAAGCCAGCCTTACCCAGCTCTGTTCCTCCTCCTCTGCTGTTGGACTCCCACTGAGCCAAAACACTGACGTTAGGGACTTTCACAAGTCACAGTCCCCAAAGTTCTTTGGTTATTCACCACTTACATGCCACTCTCCTGTGGTCTCTCCCAAATTGTCAGGTAAATCCTCATCCCAGAAGCTTTAAAAGATTCATACAGGAGATGAAATATAATTCTTCTAAACTATTACAGCAAACCCCCATACCACATACAGCTTTTTTTTTATTAGACCTCATCTAATCACCCTCACACACAGCTCTGTAACACACTCTTAGTTCTCTTTGAGGTTCAATAGATCCCAAAGTTGTTTGTCCAGCATCTGTCAGCACGTGACCAACAGTGATTCACACAGTGACTCCAAGTCCAATCATGTTCCAGTCATTCTATCTGATTCAAAATGGGAGAAAATGACCAGCAACCAACCGCCCCGGAGAAGCGGATGAGGAAGTAGTAGAAACACATAGACGCAGACAATGAGTCCTGCAGCTGTTATGGTACATAAACAAATATTTACAATACATAAGAGATCATAGATCTCATAGATGGTCCAAACACTCATTTATTGTAGCGATGGCCTCAACCTTGTGTCGCAGCCGTAGCTCAGTAGAGAGCAGGCTCATTATGTCAAAATGTGCTCTATCCCTGCCTCTAGCGCCCTGCTGCCAACTCATGCGACCCTTCGCCTCCACAGCACCATCTTCTCAGATTCAGCACCCCATCCACTCCAGCCTCCAGCAGAACCTCCAGCCACCACGACCACTTTTCGCAGTCTTCTCTCCGCCCATCATTCTGTGTGGGGTCTGCATGTTCTCCCCGTGTATGCATGGGTTCTCCCTGGGTTCTTCGGCTTCCTCCCACAGTCCAGAGACATACTCTGGGGATCAGGTTCATTAGTGACTCCAAATTGCCTGTAGGTGTGTGAATGTGAGTGTGAATGGTTGTGTGTCTCTGTGTAGCCCTGCAATTGGCTGGCGACCAATCCAGGATGTACCCCGTCTATCGCCCAAAGTTGGCTGGGATAGACTCCAGCCCCCCCGCGACCCTGTGTGCAGGATAAGCGGTTTGCAGATGGATGGATGGACTAATGATGTTACATGATGACAATTAAACTACTGATCAGGGGTCTTCAACGTTTTTCAGGCCAAGGCCCCCAAAACTGATGGCGAGATGGAGCAGGGACCCTCTATTCTACAGAGTTTGGTCCGCCATCGTTTATTTTTGAGCTTCACCCTCTTTAGACGTGAGCATAAACGCATTCTGGTTGGCTAGTACCTGTGCTGTCATGTTTGCGTGAAATGAGCTGTTAATGAACCCAGCTTAGGAGAGCTTCTGTGGGTAGCTGAATGTGTGTATTGCAGACTGAAAGCTAACGTCTTCTCCATCAATTTATCTGAGTGATCAGATGTGTAAAAGGGATTTGAGTGGTCAGAAAACTCAGAGGTTTCCAGCTGACAACTGCTGCTGCTATCACTATCATTATTAATATTAATCGCATTACTATTACTGTCATCATAAGCTCACCGGCAGGCTTAGTGATACATTTTGTGACTAGTAGCTTTAGGAGTTCATTCCCATCCAGAGCCTGCAGCAAATGTTTTAAGAAATCTGAAGATGTAAATAGAAGCTCTTCTCAGTTTAAAATATTAACTGGATCAAAGTTTTAAATCAGTAACACATGTAAGCCTATTCTGTTAAATACATATTTGGGAACATGTAAGCACATATATCAACAAGCAGTGAAATGGCATACATGGACATTTTAATCCTGTACTCCCCAATTTAAGTCCCCAGCTGCCACTGATTTTTACGTATAGATAATGGCAGTTTGTTGCTTTATTAATAAAAATATATCAACCCCACAGAGCTCTGTTCAGCTGAGGTCTCTGGATCAGACAAACCACAACCATCCTGCAGAGAAGGTCAGGACTACCCAACTAAATGTCAAACTGCTGTTCTAGGACAGTTTGCCTTCGACTGGCCTGTTTATGGGGGCCTTGTTCTTTCAGATTCTATTTAGGAAGGGAGAGAAACTTTAACATAAAGCTTAAGCAGTGTGTGACAGCCTGCCTGCCAACACAAGTGTACACACATTTACATACTTTAGAAACCGTAAAATAAAACATAATCTTGTAATTAGTAGTACAATCAATCAACTCCTGGCTCCGCAAGTTAATTAGCAATAGGACCTCCCTCCGAGGTGTAAACATCCAGCCAATCTGGTTTAAATACAGAGGTCCAAGACAATCACTGTGTTGGTCCAGAAGAACAACAGAAAAAACTTAAAGAGAAGAAATTACAGGATAGAATACACTCACAATCTATGTACACAAACACCTGGCCCAAACAGACCTCACAATTACAGAATTACAGAGAGGAACTTTCCTCTCTTCTCCCCTCTGTCTTTACAATTGGCTTTTTCTGTCACGCACAGCCTTTATTCAGTGCTGTGCCCTCACCCCTCACAAAAACTATGCATGTAAACTTTCTTTGGAACAGATACAAAAATATATCTTCGCTCAAGGCTGTAAGTTGCTATTTATAATCAAATAACAAGTTTACAAGACATGGAATTGGTTGAGATAATTGACGGAAAACTGGCTTTTGATGTGACTGGAATCAGCTGTTAATTGTCCCCATGACCTGTATTGGCAGTTGGGTCAAAATCAAATGTCTTTAAACCCGCAACAAGACTTGGTTGGGACCTGTCCTGTTCCTCGTACGTGACTAACTGAGTTAGCCGGATCATTTTCAGGATGAGATGATGTAGATCAGGCTTTTCAGTTCCCCCGAAGCAGGTTTGGCTAAATCACCATAGCAACACATCGAAAAATTTGAACCTGCTCCAGCGCAGGTTCATTTGAGCTGCTGGATTAGTTCATCACTACCCTGGAAAAAAGGGCAGCTCACTTCCTCATTGATGAAGGAGCGATATCAGTTAGATTAACATTTTATAGGGAGACAGTTTTTACATCGTTTTTACATCGTGATGACGTCTCGTATGAGGCCATCGATGCTGAAGACAGAAATCATTTATACAAGAAGATTTTCTCGAGCCCTAACATCACGTGATGAACACCACACGCTGCAGCCGAGCATCCAAGGTCCAACTGCAGTCCAACTGTCTCACATACTGTCCCACGGACTGTCTCCCATACGGTCTCATACACTCTCTCATGTCTCACACTCTGTCTCTCATACTGTCCATGTCTGTACAGTGTTGCGATGCAGAGAACATCTGGAAAGCCGCTGTACGTCGTGCTTGTTGTAAAGTTCTGTTTGTCGCTTAATAAACTTCTGAATGTTCCACGTTTCAATGCTTCAATTGATTAAATGTCTGATTCTGAATAATACATATACACTGATTCGCCCAGACACGTATGTATAGATGACCATATAGAGCTAGGAGTTTCATTATGTGTGTATGTGAATCCATATTGTGATGGCCCAGCCGGTGAGCAGTGCCCCACATGGCCAGAGACAGCCAGGCGTGGGCCACCAAGAGGCGTGGTAGTGGAGGGGCGGTACTACCCCAGGTGTCGCTGAGTTTCCCTCCCAGGTGTTGGTGATCACACAGGCAATCAGGAGCCTGTTTTAAGCATGTATACCCTATTATTTTTCTTGCACTTTTAGCACTTGTCAATCATGTCAAATGTATTGAAATAATTGTACTGCTTAATAAGCACGAGTCGTGCCCCCGACTCTGCCAGTGCCGACTCCATGACTCAGGTCTCCTTCCCTTCCGTCCCTTGGTCCTCTCACCCCCGCCGGCTCCCCTTAACTTCACTTCCTTCCTTATCCTGTCATCCCCTGTGATTGTCTGCCGTGTCTGATTGTTTCCACCTGTGTCCAATCCAGTGTTAATTTTGGCAGCTATTTTTGATTTAGTCTTAGCAATAGTCTTATTTTAATAGTCACTTTCTTGTTTCTTGTTCTCCTGAGTTTGTACCCTATGGTTGAATGCACTTATTGTACGTCGCTTTGGATAAAAGCGTCCGCTAAATGACATGTAATGTAATGTAATGTGTGAGCTAATATAAATGACGTGTGAAAAATTATTACATTAAAGGATTTGGATTTTAACAAATAGCAAAGCATTTATTTGCAAGGCAATTTAACAAATTGGCAAAGGTGCACCAACTTGAGGACCAGGGGTCTAAACGCAACACTTTGTAGTCTTTGTCTGTTTACTTGCAATGCTTTTGACATGGCCAACGGAAAATTCATGGTGTTTCCACGGTGAAATTGCTTGTCCCAACAAGAGAGACCCCTTAACGTCCTACAATCGGTACAATACATTATTTTCTTGGCTTCAAAACCTGCAATGACTTTATTATGTTAGACGTGTTTGGAGAAGCCTGTAACGGACCGTCTCATCCGAGGAAACGCTGCCTGCCGTCGCCAGAGAACAGAGCAGAAAGGTCCGCGTGGATCTTTGATGGCCGACAGTCTGTTAAACGGGTCTTCATGTTTCTGTGAAGCACCGCGGCCTTAGCCTGCTAACAGTCAGCTAAACCGAGACAGCTGAGCTAAACTAAGGAAGCGCACGTTCAAACTCGCCGAAGCGTAAAACAGTCGTCGCGGTCCGTAGTCGGTGCACAAGAACCACCGCTGCACCGATGTGATCGAGCGTTCTGGGTTCGTGGATGACGTCATCATGACACGTTAATAACCATCGTAAGGGACTGTACTTTGCCTGTCTGTTTTCGTCGACAAAATTAACACTGGTCCAATCACCTGCACCTTCCCAGTGTATTTAAGCCATGTGTGTCTCTTGTCCTTTGTCACATCATTGAATGTTTGAACGTCATGAATGTATGTCTCCAAGTCTTGAATGTATGTCTTCATGTCTTCCCCTGAATCCTGTTCCTGTGTTTCGTGAGTTCCTAGTCCCTGTCTGTGTCTGCGTTCCCCCCCAAGCTGCTCAACTGAGTGTGCAGAGATCCCGCGATGTTTCCCGTGCTGCTAGCACCGAGAGCGACACCGCTCCGATGACGCGGCAGACGTGCGACAGTGGTCCAGATGGATGGAATGTTTGAAGCAGGCTGGCCAGGCTGATGGTAAACAAACTTTCGACGGGAACTTCTGTGGATTTAACGTGGACGACGATTTAATTCATTTCAATTCAATTCAATTCATTTTATTTTGTATAGCCCAAAAACGCAAATTACAAATTTGCCTCAGAGGGCTTTACAGTCTGTACACATACGACACCCTCTGTCCCGAAACCCACCATCGGCACAGGAAAAACTCCCCAAAAAAATGAATTGAAGAAATGACGATGAATTCCAAGTGCTTTGATGCAATGCACGTTGGAATGGAGCGGTTGTTGAGAGTTAGCAGCTGTGGGATAGAGTACTTGAGCTTCATGCCGGTCGCCAAGAGTGTTAGCCTGGAGCTAGCCGTTAGCCAAACACAGAGATGGAAGACTGGCACAGGGAGAAGATGGTCCATATTATGGCAGTGGGGTGCACGAGGCACGGAGGACTGGCTGGAGGCAGCTGACAGCTAGCTACCAACTGCAGAGGTATCGGCTGGAGGCAAAACTGGACTGGGACAGCTAGATGGCTGTTATGTGTAGCACCAGATACCCAGCAGCATACCCGTTACGCACGCTAACAGCAAAATCAGTGGTGCGTGCGCTGGGTCAGTTCATATCCATCTTCGGCATACCTAGAACCATTCAGAGGGATCAAGGGTCAGATAGTGTCCCAGTGCAGCACGAGGGACGGCGTGATAAACCCTGCTTACTGTGGTGTAACAGTGATCCAGTGTGTTTTCCTCTCTGGTGGGGCATTTAATAAACTGTCTGTACTTAGGGAGTTCGTGTGTGGGATTTCCTTTGTTAAAGTCCCCGAGGACAATAACTAAAGAGTCCGGGTTGGTCCGCTCCACACGCCGTATCTGGTCGGCGAGTGTCCGCTGTGCCTCGTGCACATTGCCCGCCGGCAGCTTTTAAACACCGACCAGGATGAATGAAGCGAACTCACGGGGGGAATAAAAGGGTTTGCAGTTGATGAAGAAAGTTTCCAGATCAGGAGAACAGTGTTTTAGGATCACCGTTACGTCGTTGCACCAGCTGTTGTTGAAGTAAAAGCAGATTCCTCCACCCTTTGTCTTGCCGGAGAGCTCCGTGTCGCGGTCCGCTCGGAGCAGCTGGAAGCCCACCAGCTGGAGGGCGGAGTCCGGTATCGATCCGCAGAGCCATGTCTCCGTGAAGCACAAAGTGGAGGATGTAGAGAAGTCTCTGTCTCTCCTCACCAGCAGCTGAATTTCGTCCAGTTTGTTGCACAGTGAGCGCACGTTGGAGAGAAAGATACCTGGCAGCGGTGTGCGAGAACCACGCTTGTGGAGTCTCACCAGCGAGCCGGCCCGTTTTCCTCTCCTACGGTGGAGCTCCACGTGACGAAAGGTGAGTGCACCTTTGACTATAATGTCCAGTAATTCCACGGAAGATAGCAGGAAAGTTGGAAGTAACTCCGCTGGAGTTGTTCCACGGATGTTCAAGAGCTCATCTCTGGTGAAAGAATGCCGGGAATCGCAGCAGGAAACATAATTAACAACAAAAACAACAAAAAACGAAGCGCACCGAAGCACTGTGGCAGCCATCATCGGCGCCATCTTAGATTTAAAAAAGTACACAGGTGGAAACAATCATGACACGACAGACAATCACAGTGGAAGACCAGGCAGGAAGTGAAGTTACCCAGGGAGACAAGAGGCAAAAAACGACAAAATAAAACGGGACGTGAACCCAAACCGTGATACCACCGGATTGTGGCATACCGAATTAAACCCAGGGGCAGATACGCAAAAAGAGGCAAGCCATACACAGATTGGAATTGTTCTAACATTACACTAATATAAAACAGCAAAAATTACTTATAGTTTTTTAATCTATTTTAACGGCGAGGTCCAAGGCGGTAGACCCTGCAGGAGCTGCTCCACCCCCACTTTCTCCACCAACGCCAGGGCTCCTCCTTGCCGCGCCCCCTGGCTGCAGCCACCCGTTGGCCACAGCTTCGCCTCCCGAAACAGCCTCCTGTGGTCCTCGGGGTAGAGCCCTAGCTGGCCCATTATGGCCCTCTTTACATCGGCCTAGACATGCCTGGTCCCAGGTGGCAGACTCCCCGGTAATGAGCGGCAACAAGGGGATCGCCCACTCGTCCGCCGGCCATCCACACACCCCGCCATCGCCTCGAACATCTCGAGGTAAGATTGGACCTCGTCCGCCGCAGTCATTTTGTGCAACACCACCCCAGCGTAAGCTGAGGAACTCCGGCGGAGCAGCAACTGGCCGGGCCGCCAACTGTTCCAATACCCCTGTCTGTCGGTCCGCCTGAGCCTGCAGCGTCCCCAGGATGTGTCAGTTGGACTCCGCTTGATCTCCCCAGCATTCGCCTGAGCGTGACCCTCACCGTGCTGTTCGTTCTGGTACATCCCTGGTCAGGCGCCAATGTAACCGGGCTGGAGCTACCTCAGCGGGGTTCCAAAGGACACACCTTCATTACCTGCCGTTCCCTAAACCACTCTCCCGCTCTCTCTCCACCACACCCCGTCACCACAATATACAAAAGTTTATTACACTGAAATACACACACACACACACACACACACACACACATATATATATATCATAACTTCGTAAGTGGTTTATTAGGTTAAATCTTGCTCATTTTTTACACACAGCTGATGAATACAGGCAGCAAAAAAAATGTATTGATTAACAGGAGGCCGTGGTGAGCTGACCGGTCCTCGGAGGGGTGGGGGCAGTGAGGGCAACTGGTTCAGTCAACATTCATGCAGACCCACTTCCACTCCCCGCAAATTGGTTTAGGATTTGGCAGACGCTCAAAACAAAAATGCCAATTAAGTGGAAATAAGTATCAGGAGTGTGTAGGATAGAAAAGGCCAGGAATACAGACAACTGAGGCAGACATTATTTTGAAGGTGATCAAAGTATTCTAGTAAGCCAGTGAATAGATCAGTCACAAATGGAAGGACCAACCATAAAAACTACATGTTGTTCCATTGTGAGCCTACAGACCAGCCTCAGGGTTTCTTGTAATAGATTTTTATCAAATTGGAGGGATGAGGATTGGGTAGTCCCCACTTTGCTGTTTCAATGGTGGTGGAGAGCCCCCACATAAGATCTGCTGGGTTGAGCTATTATGACCAAAGAGGCCACAGCGTATAATTCACATCATTGCCATTCTCATGAAACCAGTCGGGAGTCCGGTTTCACATCACATGTATATTCATTTCGGTGAAGTAGAAGTCATTCTATTACTTCTTATGTGTTAAGGGTCCCTCTGGTGGGGACAGAAAACTAGAGCAGTTCCTTTATGTGGAGGGAAATATTCAATACATTCCATACAGAAATATTCTACATGTCTTAGGCCATTTCTTACAATTTAAACCATAGTAACTACATTCTCAGAACTTAATTTCTATATTTGAAAAATAAAAATCCAATAACAAGATCAACAGAGACATGATCACTCTTGTGAATCTAAAGCAGCTGTGTTGTTCACTTGATGAGCCGGTGTCTGCGGTGCTCTTGCATTGAGTCTCTACAGACTGGTTTGTTTGTCATCTTCATCCATACCATCAGCCTTTCTGTTGTAGCCCAACCCCTTTTCATCCTCCCTGCAACACAAGGCAACAACCAGCACACAGGTCAGTCATAAGCTTTTCACCTTTTTAACCCTTTGAGTGTATCAGTTATCGTCAGTTATCAAGGAGCTGCATGCTGCATAAATCCCGGTACAAGGTCCAGATGAAGGTGGTAGAATACTCTAAATGTGGACACCTGGGAGTGAAGGCTTACTGGAGTTAGTGTATGATTCAGTTTCTCCTATTGATGCTATTTAACTATTGTATTCCACTTACAACTTCTAAGTGTTGATACAATTCAAACTTGACTGTTGGATACTTAATAATAATCTTCAACTGCAGAGCATTATGATCATTTGTGTGAGTGTGTGTGTGAGACAGTGTTTGTGTAGCTCACCCGTTTTTCTTTAGTAGTCTATGAACAATCAGAATGGTGAAGACGATGAAGAGGAAAACAACTACAGCTGTGAGACCCACCAGCCATGGCTGTAGAGTCACTGATTGCGATCCTGTTGCTACCCGTATGCCAGTCCTCACACCTAACACACACACACACACACACACACACACACACACACACACACACACACACATTTATTTAATGTCCAAACCAAGGTTGTCTTCAAAGCCAAAGCTAGGGATAATATTGATGCCATTGCACCCCTTAAAGGCTGTCTCTGGTTCACCGAAAGACTGCAAATTTATTTTGTAACTGGGAAATGCAAGACAGTCCTTCTCTGCCATCATAACCAAAAACAGTTACAGACGTACATGTTTTACTGATGAAAGGCTAACAAACCTGCTGGGTCCGTGGGAGAGCTGCAATCCTTTCGGGCATGCAATCAATTTACTTCCTTATTTACAAATTGTCAATTAGATAAGCAGTAAGTGCCTTCTAGCACAGTATAGGTGTTGTTCCCGTCTCTAAATAATATCAATTCAAATGTTATTACAGAATTTCATTTAACTAACCATGAAAGTCTGGAAGACATAATACAACATCAGAAGTCTTCCTCCTCATATTATATCAACCCACTTTTTTCAGGAATATTTCAAACTGTTACTGTCTCAGGCATTCTCCCACAGCCTCCAGAAAATGTATTAAAGCACTTCAAAACATTTTTTTATAGGCCAATATCAAATCTCCCCCTTTTAAGTACAATAATAAAAAATGTTTTTTTCTACAGCTAAACTATGAGCATTTGAAGAAATACGATCCGATTCAGACCTCAATGTGAACATCCGCGTGAAGACAATAACAAAATCAGTCTATTATAACCGGAAGAAAATAACAAGGATTAGAGGGTTTATGGCTCAACAGTATTCGGTATAACTTGTCCCTGCATTCATCAAAAAGTCAGTTAATCAGAATGCTGCAGCTCGGATCCTCACGAAGACCAAGAAAGCAGATCACATCACTCGTTCTGAAGTCTTTACACTGGCTTCCTGTTCTACAAAGATTTGACTTTAAATACATGTCCGACCTGCTGATACCTAATGAACCAACCCAACCCCCCAGGTCATCTGAGAATTACCTGGGGGGTAAGAACCAAACATGGAGAAGCAGCTCCTATATATTGATGTACTGAATTGTTTGAATAAGATGTCCGTATTATGTTAAACTGTTATAAATGTTAAATATTTAACTGCAAAGTAATAATGAATGTTTAATACCCATTTTTTGCTTTGAATAATACTGGGATATTAACTGAAACTGATAGGCTGGCCCTACCAAAAAATAAATCCACCAGCTGACACTGGGGTAGAACCATAGCTGTGGAAACTGTATAGTGAAGCTTGTTTATTGTATAAATGTTTTTAATGAATCATTCTTAATTCAATCATTGTTAATTGTTTTTCTGCTTTTATTTTGCCCGATGTGTTAATGGTTTTAAGTGAAGCACTTTGAATTGCCTTGGTTTAAATTGTTTGGAATCTATTTAACATGAATGCATGGACAGACATTATTCAAGTTTTGTTGGCGAGTGAGTTCTCCTGAACCTCGGGCATTTTTAGAATGAGCTGTGAGTTGGAAAATAAAGAATGTACTGTAGTTGACCATGCAGGAAATGAAGTGATTCTCTAATTTTTTAAACAACATTGCATACTGTATGTGTTTCTTCATTTATGATTTAATGAGATTTGAGAGAAGTTGTCGTTTAAAAAAATACTCTCATGTTATAACACTAAATTACATCCGTTTGTCAACATTGTCATAGTGTTTTGAGACGCAAATATCGAGACCTTCAACAGGCACTAATACAGTAAAACGCCTTAAAGTTACTTCAATGGGAACACAAATATATAGAGAGACAGAGAAATATTCATATATCAAGGGATGTAAACGAATAGACAAGTCTTACCTTTGTTAGCTGAAGAGCTGGAGGCAGACAGAAGCACACACAACACAAGAAAACACAAATGCATCTTGAATATTACAGAAACAGTTGAATTAACACTGTACACCAGGACTGGACCTTCAGCTTTAACTGGAATGCTGACGAGCACACACCTGACTCTAATTGGGGTCAAAGTTCAGTCTTGAGCGAGGTTGTTAGAATGTGAAATCTGGGTGTGTGTTATCTGCTGTGTTACTCATCAGCCAGTTCATGTGTACTGTTTGCAACACAGTACAAGAGTTCAGTAACTCGTATCATGTCCCTTTTATATCCACTGCATGGAAACAAGCCCCTGTGAACATCACTGAACCCCTGAAGCTGATGCTTCTCCACAGCAAGAGAAGTAGCTTCTAAATACTAACTACCGCGCAGAGCGCTCCTCACTCCAGAAGATATACACATATCGGTATATCTTTTAAAAGAAGCAGAGACTTCTTGGCGTTAATGATACTCATTGAATGATGATAATTATTATCATAAATCAAGTTATTCAAGTTCATTCATGTTCATAGTCAGCAAACCTAGATCAAAAATACTGCAGCAGTGTTTCCCTTACGTTTACAGCCCTGCGGGGGAGAACGAGCCCCCCTTGTTCAATGGTAGGGGAAACACTGCTGCAGTTACTGAAGACTGTATGAAGACTATATGTTCATGTAGGGGATATTCTACCGAATTCGTTCAAAGTGCTGTCCCCCAATAAGAAAAAACTGTGGGTGAGTGGGGAGCGCGGTCGTCCTCCCATCAGAGGGTTGGCGGTTCTAACCATGTCAATGTGTCCTTGGGCAGAACAATTGACCCAACATGGCTCCTGTAGCTGCGACTACAGCGTATGAATGGTAGTTATTGATGTGCAGGTGTCACTGTGTATGGTTCTCCTGTCATCAGTGTATGAATGGGTGTGAATGGGTGAATGATGTCATGTTGTGTTAAAGCGCTTTGAGTGGTCAGAAGACTAGAAAAATGCTGTACAAGTACAGTCCATTTACCATATTTAACAAAACAATTAAGTATTCAGACATGGATATTTACTAAGAATATTCATTATTATTATTATTTATTTTATATTCAAAGTCAATGCATTCAATTAGATAGTGATAAGCTAAATATATACAAAATCATCATTTATAGGGTACTTTCTATTGGGAAGTAGCTGTCCCCAATCCTGACATAAATGGCAATTTCTGTATATAACACTTAAAACAATTTCTAGATTTTTTTTATTTCAAAGATCTTAACGATGAAGTTCAAACAGAAGTTTTAAGATTTAGATTGATTTTGGGCTTAATTAAAAAATTAAAAAACCTAAAAAATCATGTCCCCAGTTTTCATGTCACTACCGAAACACAAGCGTTTTAGTCCTCTGGCTGGGACGGACATTTTTGACCAGGCAGTGACACACAGTCCCTTTACCCCATGGCTAAATGGTAAGTAGCTAAATCCTATACTTATTATATAAATGTGTTCCAAAGTCTGAAAATCAACGTGAAACCTTAATAATTCTCACTTCCGAACACATTTTCTCTTCATGAGGTAAACACTTTAGTTATGCTCAAAGTTGGCTAGAATTGTCACAACCGAAACATATGGTAAAGTAGTGTGTCATCACATATGACGATGAGCCATATCCTGGAATCATTGAAGACGTAGAAGAAGGTGATTTGTACATCTTTTATTTTTTCCATGATATTTTTTTCTTTCCATTCTTTCTTACTTGCCCATCTTCTGTTCTCATGTTCCCATTCCCTTTGAATCAAACTTCCAATACAAGCAATGCTTATTATATCTAGCGCAAATTTAATTTTACCTGCCTTTGAGGGCAAAGTCATGCACAACATTGGGCGAAACTGCTTTTATTGGCCACGGCTGGAGGACAAGATCTGGTTCACCGTGGACAAGGTCGTCACACAGAGGCATGTTCAGACGACTCCCGAGAGTGTTCACAGCAGTATGTGAAAAAATAAATTTGTAAATGGATCTGTGATGGTGTCTGACACTCCCTCGAACATTCAGTTCAACATAATATCAGTTATTTGTCAAATAATTCCTGTTCTCTTATACTGAAGACATTTTCCAGTAAGTAATGTTTGTATTTTTAATGTTTCTGGATGAACAGTTATGTCTTCAAAAATAAAATTATTCTATTGACCACAAAACATTTGTGTTAGTAATATTCCCAACCTAAGGTATGTTATGAGTTAAGCAATACAGTTGACATAGGGGCCGTCGTGGTGCAGGGGTTAGAGAAGGTGTGCTGGGAAGCACAAGATTGGTGGTTCGATTCCAGGCTGCCCCATGTTCCATGCCGAAGTGTCCCTGAGCAAGACACCTAACCCCTAATTTCTCCCCAGGCAAAAATGTGAAAAGACCATGGGTTTAAAGTGTAATGTAAGTCGCTTTGGATAAAAGCGTCTGCTAAATGACCTGTAATGTAATGACATGGTACAATGTATATATACGGACACAAAATTTTCTTTGCCATGCAGTGTATGATTCATCTGCCTCACGGTAAAGGAACCAATCCACTCCACAGATTTTAACCCGCAGACAGAAGAGGACGCATTCTTCAGAGGAGACAAGTACATGCCTTCCCAATTAAGTCAACATTTGCCAGTCGTAAGGACAAAATTTCCTTACACCTCCGAGAAGTTCCTGCTTCCAAATGGAGAACTGATCATCGTGCAGCTTGTAGCTCTGTGTCCAGCGTTTAAACACATGGACCAGTCATCATCTCAAAGCAAAAGGCCTGTGTCTGGGCCGAAATAGATAGACTTCTGTGGATCAGTGGTCCCCAACCTGTTTTACCTCACGGACCGTTTCCATGTCAGACAATATTTCGCTGACCGGTCGAGAAGGTCCGGCGGAATAACGGGAGGGGTGGTAGTCGTTGCGGGCGGAACAACCGACGGGGGTGTAGTAATAATCGCGTGCTCTGTGTTCGCTGGTGGCGAAACTGCACGTGCACGGTAAGAGGACAATTGTAAACGTGAAGAAAAACGCCTGGTGACGCGTGGGGAATATGTCAGAGGGACGAGCGCACATAATAGTAGAAAAGCCGGTCAATTTTTAAAACATTTTCCAGAAAAAAAAAAATATATATATTCTTTCTGTGGTGCGGCCCGGTACCAAATGGCCCACGGACTGGTAGCGGTCCGCGGCCAGGCGGTTGGGGACCACTGCTGTGGATGATGGTTCTATCTGATGGTGGTTGTCCCTGCAGTGGTCCTGCCGTGCACCTGGCTTACTGCTCGCAATTATTTGAATAATTTTTATAATTATTTTACATTGTTCATTCTGACATCCATTGTAGTCTGTCCAGAGAGTGGGACCCACCTCTGACGTTCTCCCTAAGGTTTCTTCCCTTTTTCCCCATGGAAGGGTTTTTCATTTTTTGGGGTGTTGTGAGGGTTTCGGGACGGATGCCGCATGTGTACCGACTGTAAAGCCCTCTGAGGAAAATTTGTAATTTGCAATTTTGGAATATACAAAATAAAATGAATTGAATAGAAGTCGCCTGTCTGGTCCACACTCCGCAACACAAGGGGCGCTATGCCGTGAACGGGGGGATGAGGTAAAGGAACAGAGAAACAAGACAAGTTGATGGTTCCTGCTGCGCGGAGGATTGTTCACGTGCAGTGAAACACCCCCATCACGTTAATCTTCGTCTCACTGCGCGAACCGACAATGTCTCGGTTGAAAAGAGGGGGGCAGCTGGATTCTCTGTCGGGCTTCAGGACGGACAAGAAGGAGCCGACCATCCCTTCCGGTCTGCTGAGGGCGGCGCGGCGAAGCGGCCAGCTCGACCTGTCCGGACGAGGGCTGACGGAAGGTAACGTTTACTCACCGGAGGCGGGTTATTGTGCGGAACGCGTATATTCAAGAGATTACGGTAGTGGCTTCTGACTTCAAAATGAAAGCGGTTCCAGTGAACGTGAACGTGTAAAGTTCATTAAAAAAAATCTGTAAATCATATGAATGTGACAATACAATACGAGGGCTGACGGAAGGTAACGTTTACTCACCGGAGGCGGGTTATTGTGCGGAACGCGTATATTCAAGAGATTACGGTAGTGGCTTCTGACTTCAAAATGAAAGCGGTTCCAGTGAACGTGATAGTACGTGTAAAGTTCATTAAAAAAATCTGTAAATCATATGAATGTGACAATACAATAAAAAAACACTAAAATAGATACTATATGTAGGATATGCAGTTTATAAATGATAACTCTCAACACAAATCAGCAAATAATTCCAAATGTAATTTCAAATTGCAATTTTCAATTGAGTAATTACTTATTCAAATATATTAATGAAGAATACATTTACAAAGAGAATATCAGGACAAGGAAATCGCTACATCGTTACATAATGATCTCACTTGTTGATAGAAGATCACCTCAGGATGTCACTCAGGGATAATCAAGATATTCTTATGTACCATTTCAAAACGAATGCCTCTCAAAAGCTCATTAAGTAAATAAAGGCCTTATTCGATGTGCCTGCGTTTTTTCACTTTTATTTTTTCTTGCATTTTCAAGCTAATTTAACTGAAAACCATAAGATATTACCAAATATATCCAAGCTACAGTAGCTTAGTTTAGTTTCTTTGTGTATTTATTCCATACGTTTGTAACATTAGTGAACTTGGAAAGCGATATTTCAGATTTTTCTTTTGTACTTGAGCTGACTTTGATCCATTTCTGTTCATAATATGAAGTATAAACTACCATTTTTATCTATAGATACAAAACACTTTACTTTAGTAGCTAGTCTATTATAGAATATAGTGCTAATAAATTATTTGCTAATATTTGCTCCACTAACCTATTTTAGAAACGTATTTCTCCTTCCAATTCAACGGGTAACAAGTATCCCAAAACCCTAACCAACCAACCCAGCCTAACAAGAAGGCCTCTGAGACCACTCATTGTTTCCTGATTCCTGATTGGACCATGTATATATGCTGTGATTGGCCAGTCTGGGTAGGATAGTTTGGGGTTACCAAATAGTTGATTGTACCCTTAAAACAGCTAGAAGGTGTGTTCTATCAACAAAGTGAACCCCTCAGTCCCTCAGGATGTGTATCGTCTGAACATGGACACACCCCAAGAGGCCCAGCAGGATGTCTCCTTTGGAACGTCAGATTGCTGGTGGGAGCAGACGGACCTCACCAAACTGATTCTGTCATCCAATCAGCTCACACAACTGTCTGATGACATCAGACTGCTTGCTGTACTCACTACGCTGGATGTAAGTAACATGGACTCTGCAACTCCACCACCCCGTGATCCACATAGTGACCCTTCTGTTGCATAGGCAGAGTAATTGAGCCTTCTAAAGTCAAGTTACCACAGCCTATTTCACAAGAAAATGAGTTGACCCTGCCTACCCTAATAACAAGTGACCCAAAAGCTCTGAGCCTAACTCACTAAATGTCTTAACGTATAACCTGCTATGTACAAAGACACTGGGGGCTGCAATCTACAAGAAGTTCCCAAATCCCAAAAGTGGACAGCAGGGGTATCTGCCGCTCAGAAGACGCTGTGTTTCTGCAGATAGATGTTCTGCTTGTTGACCAAATGGTTTGACAGACTGACAGGCTTCTCGCAGTAATCAATTTATTGACTTAGCGCACCATATCTGAAAATGAACGCAATCATTTTTAGTGCTGCGATATATTCATTTTACATATAAATGAACCTCACTAGCATTTTAGCCAATCAGGCTGTTCTCTTGTCTGCTTTCTTTGTTGAAAGTGTAGGCGGGCCTTATGCAGCGTCTCCACACACACACACAGAGCGCACACTGACAGGGGAAGGGAATGGGTGAACCCACTGAGTTATGAAGTGTTCTTTTATGTAACATCTAAACATCTTAAGTCCTTATCGAAGCCATGTGGGAACATTTTGGCTTTTAAGCTATTTTAAGCCGCATGAGGGACTATATACGTGAACGAGCCCGTATGTGACTCACTTACAGTGGCAGCGAAAAGAGGCAAAACAACTAACTTAAAATCTCACCTAAAACACAACCATCCACCCAGTCTTTCAACCTGAACTGTCGGTTTCTCCGGACTGTGGGTTCACCTCTTCGGCCGGGGGAGGCCACGCGCAGGGCGATGTTTAAATATTCTGAAGAATAAAATCTCCTTTGTTCTTCGAAAGAGCGTACTTGCATTTATATTGTCATTATATAATAAATTGCATATAATAGTCTGAAAATTACAATAATATTGTTTATCGTAATTTGATTTGGTGCAATACTCGCACAACATTTATCATGATATCCCTACCAACTGCAGGTGTTTCCTCCAAACAGTTGTCATCTTTTCCTTGAGCTCATTTGGATCGTGTGTTGCTTACTACTGTGTTACTGTGATGAGAGAAGGTTTAACTGATCAGTTCATGATTTAATCCTTCTAATCTTCCTCTGGCAGCTCCATGACAACCAGCTGAGAAGTTTACCCGGCGCACTGGGAGAGCTGCAGGAGCTCCAGCAACTGCGACTCAGGCACACACACACACACACACACACACACACACACACACACACACACACACACACACACACACAAACGACCTCCTAGTTGGATCTGTGTAACAGTGTCTGTTAGGCAGGTCCACGAGCCCCTTAACGAACTGCTGGATCCGTCCCAACCATCTCCATTTCGGGTCAGATCACTCTCAATAATTGCAAATGCACACAGAACGACTCACAAATGCCAACCGGAAGATTCACAAATTCGCACGGAACAATTCACAAAAGTATTTGATTTACAAATGCACAGAGAAGGATTTAGAAATAAATTTCAATGCACATGTCAATAAATTATATTTGCGGATCGCACTAAATTTATTTGAGGTCGCAGATCCACAAATGTCTTTTTTTTTTCAAACTTGAGCCTTCCAGCGATAAAGCAACACAACTTGCAGAGGCGATGCAACGGGTCCAAAGTCTGCAAACAATGGCGTCTGGTAGTGGACTAAATGTGTGGCCTTTAGTGAGACTAACCACATAATAAACTGCAATCGGTTTGTTCTGCTGTGTGGCCAGTCATAACAAGCTGACATCACTGCCAATTGAAGTGTGTACTCTGAAGAACCTCTGCAGCATCACACTCCAGCAGAACCAGCTGGAGAGCCTGCCAGATGAAATGGGACAACTGGAGAAGCTGACCCACCTGGTAACTACCACATGTATGCATGTATGCACGCTTCCTGCTGCATTGAGAGAGTGGCTGATGGAGGTTTTATGTCCTCGGTGCTCTGTTGAAGGACCTGTCTCACAACCACCTGAAGGGCCTGCCAGTGAGCCTGGGCCATCTCAGCTGTCTGCAGAAACTGAACGTGTGCCACAACGAGCTCAGCTGTCTGCCTGCCAGCCTGGCCCAGCTCACAAGTAAGAGCCGCTCTTCTGCTGCTTCTTCACATGGCGGCTGTACGAGCCTGATTTCGAATTTTAATAAAAGGTGTCTGTCTGATGGTGATGCTACATGTGAGGAGTGTGTCTGAGTGTCGGGCGCTACATGTTCTAGAAATTGGAAAAAAAAGATAAGAATTAATTGACTAAGCGTCTGTAGTCTTGCAATGCCACCATTAATTAAGTATTAAAACTATAACAAATAATTGGAAATAGTGTGTTTTCTGACTATTCCAATTATTGGTTGAGATATTTCCTTTCTAAACTTAATAATCGTAATATCAAAGTCTCATAAGCAGACATCCTAAGTTCTCTACAGTTTTGATCTGGCATTGCCAAATGTTGATTTCATTGCCAAAATGAAAAGGAGAAATGTCTAACGAACTGTTACTCTAATGGCCATTTGTCCGTGTATAATAACTTGAATAAAGGCCACTGATGAACCAGGGTTCATTCTTTTAACGCAGCAAGGGAGCGGGTGGATGTTTATTTGGCTCATGAGACGAGCAAACATGATGTATAAATCCTATCGCTGCCTCCTACACTGGTAACTACATCTCACCCCAGTGCATGCTGATCCTACACCTGGCTCAACCAACCGCCAACCAATTAACCAAAACTGTATATTTAACTAAATTCATATTCAACTAAATTGACTACAAAAACCGAAAAGGCAATCAAACCTAAATAATTGAACAATATGATGTTAAGAGAATAAATAAACAATGAATAGCTAACAGACCATGGTGGAGTTATTGCTATTAAATGTGTGTTTGTACATCACACATTTTTACATTTGATCCCACAGATGTTAAGCTTTTGGACTTCAGTAATAACCAGCTGACTGACATTCCTGCCAACCTATCAGAGATGCCTGCTCTGGAGCAGCTATACCTCAGACACAACAAGCTCCGTGTCCTCCCAAAGTTGGTTGCACCTACACTCAAGGTAACTATAGCAACATGAGTTTTCCCAGATGTAAGGCTCCTTGGTAGTAAGTGTGTGTGTGTGTGTGTGTGTGTGTGTGTAGGAGTTGTATGTTGGCAACAACCGCATAGAGGAGTTGGAGACAGAGCTGCTGACCTCCCTCACAGCCATCTCTATTCTAGAACTCCGAGACAACAAGATTAAGATCCTTCCCGAAGAGATCACCTCACTGAATACACTCACGCGCCTCGACCTCACCAACAATGACATCACCAGGTAGGTCCCTGGCATCATGACCATGGTTATCATCTGAGCCATGTATGAAATATCCGGTCAGAAACCAGCCTGAGCGCTGGTCTGTGCCATTGATGGATTGATTATACATGCACTACTGCACAATTCATATACACTGAGGAGGGATCTAGCATGAACAGCTGTAGGCGTGTCAGTGTTTCATGGGAGAAGCATCTCTCTCTGTCAGTCTTCCAGCTTCTCTCAGCCTGCTGCCTGACCTGAAGGTGTTACTGCTGGAGGGAAACCCTCTAAGAGGAATCAGGAGAGACCTGCTCACTGTAAGTACCACACAGAGCATTTCTGAGATTGGGGTGAGACCGAGAGAAAGGTGATAAAACATGTTTGATGTGACGTGATGAGTCCCGGCCAATCAGCGTTAAGATGTCTACAGCGTCTTCATTTCCCTCCAATCCCTTCAGACCTAAAAAGGAAGTTGGTTCATGAATTACTTTAACCATATTGTATATAATGAACATGTGAAAATGTATATTTATTATTAGGGAACATGGTTTGTCTCAATGTGAAGTTCATTTAAGAAAAGCAAACTGCAACCAGCTTTTATGTAGGATAGAGTATTCTACTTTGGCTCACTTTGTGGATTACACTCAACCCTCTCAAAAATCCACCTGCGCCCAATTTCATTAGTGTACTCACTATTAAAGTATAGCTGTCATGTTAAAACTTGCCTACACATGCGTAAGGAAAGTTGGCCTCTTATATACATCTTAAGATAAGAGCACAGCTGCTGCAGTCGATGTGTAACAGATGTTCTGTGTGTATGTATCAGCTGGTAATGTTTACGATAACTAACATTCATGTTGATGTTCTTCTGATGTCATCCTTGCAGAAAGGAACCGATGTGCTTCTGAAATACTTAAGAGGAAGAATCAAAGGTACAGTTGTGCCTAGAGAGTGTTCAGGAGTTCACTGGAATTGTAAGGCTTCAGTCACAACTGCATACAAAGCAGCTGTCAAGCAATCACTATGTAATATTAGTATAAGATAGAAGCTGGAGAGAGCCTGTATGCCGCCATATGGCAGCACTACCAGGAGTACTTCTGACGTGGACTACCAAGCAGTAATTCTGACGTGGACTACCAGGAGTACTTCTGACGTGGACTACCAGGAGTTCATCTGACGTGGACTACCAGGAGTTCATCTGACGTGGACTACCAGGAGTTCATCTGACGTGGACTACCAAGCAGTACTTCTGACGTGGACTACCAGGAGTTCATCTGACGTGGACTACCAGGAGTTCATCTGACGTGGACTTTCTTCTGACGTGGACTACCAGGAGTTCATCTGACGTGGACTACCAGGAGTTCATCTGACGTGGACTACCAGGAGTTCATCTGACGTGGACTACCAAGCAGTACTTCTGATGTGGACTACCAGGAGTTCTTCTGACGTGGACTACCAGGAGTTCATCTGACGTGGACTACCAGGAGTACTTCTGACGTGGACTTTCTTCTGACGTGGACTACCAGGAGTTCTTCTGACGTGGACTACCAGGAGTTCATCTGACGTGGACTACCAGGAGTTCATCTGACGTGGACTACCAGGAGTTCTTCTGACGTGGACTACCAGGAGTTCTTTGACATGGACTACCAGGAGTACTTCTGACCTGGACCACCAGGAGTTCTTTTGACGTGGACTACCAGGAGTTCTTTTGACATGGACTACCAAGAGTTCTTCTACCTTATTGCTTTTATAATACGGTTACCAGCGAAATTATAAATAGTATCTAATTTCCGTAGTCTAGAGAAAGAATTGTCCCCGTACGTGCATGTAAACAGCATCGGGTCCCGTGCCGCTCATGATGTCCACCTTAATTGTCTGGTTGCAAAAGCTCGCATTGCCCGAAACCGATCATTTGTGGGATTTCCTGGCTTTGTTCGTGGATCGTCACCAAGCTCAAAGTTAAACTGTCAACTAGCGGTTGTGCAAAATCTCACCTGTGAACAGCAACTTTGCATTATCACTCAATAATGCACCCGTGTAATTCACTCTTGATCGGAACGCTGGATTTCATCTACCCATATTATAATAACAATAAACCACTCCACTTTCCTGGTGGCTACTTAGCAGAGAAGTTCATTTATAAAAGGATGGTCAAACATTAGCGTGGATGTAGCTCTAAAATAGGAGCAACTGACTGAGCGTGTGTGTGTGTGTTGCAGGAGATCCTGAGAGCGCAGAGGAAGGACAGACCGCTATGACGTTACCCAGCCAGGCCAGGGTCAATGTACACAATATTAAAACTCTTAAGTCGTTGGCTTACAGGTCAGTGCACTTGTGTGTTAACCTTTTTCATCAGAGCGTGTTAGTTGTGTACTTGGACTTAATGTGACGCTCTAATCCAGTGTGAAGCAGAGGCTTGTTCGCTGTTCGCACATTAAATGGTCTCAGCATCTATGCTAACATGATATGACATCCACTTCAGAGTAACTTGTGTGTGTTTCTGTTTAGTGAGAAGCAGGCAGTTGATATTCCAGATGAGCTGTTTGATGCTGCAACAGATCAAGGTGTGACCACTGTCAACTTCAGCAAGAACCAGCTGACCTCCATACCCCCCAGGTACACACACACACACACACACACACACGTTGCTGACAACTTGTTGTCTCTACAGCCAGGAGACTGGCATCTTATCGGTGTGAGACACTCCAGCTCAATTCTTTATCACGGCCACACCATCCCAGCATTTGCAATTTATAACCTTGTTCATTCAATGAAACATTTTGAAGGGTCACATACATTTTTCCATTACACATCACAGATGGCTGACCAGATGTGTGTGCTATGTGTGTGCAGACTGATTGAGCTCTCAGCCTCCCTGTCGGACCTCAATCTGGCGTTCAACAGACTCACCTGTTGTTCTCCTGACGTCTGCAAGTTCCTGCAGCTGATGCACATGGACCTTAGGTACTAAGTCTAGGGTGCTTGCTGGCATCTGCTTCCACTCTACTTCCATGGATGAGCATTGTCAACGGGTTAATGTAGGTCTGTTCGTGTTTCAGGAATAATCAGCTGACGGATCTACCATCTGAGATGAAGAACTTAAATAAACTACGCTCTATTACCCTCAATTACAACAGGTAACTCACTAACTACACAAATCCTTTAGTGGAACCTATGTTCATCACATAACACCCCTGTCGGCTGCTTCTGTTTTATTCATGTGTGTTTTAAGGAGCATCCTTAAAACACACATGAATGCATAATGTGTCGTCGGTGCCCCTCAGCTTACCAAACAAATCAGGGACTTTAACCGTAGGGAGGGACAAGACGAGAGATGCACTCCTACCATTTTGAGTACTAATTAATACAAATGATACCATTACAGTGCCAACAATTCGTTTTAAAAAGCATTTAGTTTTCATCGGATGCTTCTCACTGTCTGACTAGAAGGAAATAAAAAACATTATGCTGTTGTGCTTGAATTTGGACAATATACTTGGTTTTTATGGTCTTTTCCTGATTGGCGTCAGATTCCATGAAAAGAAGTGTATTGACTGCTGCCGATTACAGAAAATATCCACCTTAAAGAAGTCCATCACAAACCGTGGGCTTAACTGGACCGGTTCTCTGCTGTTCCCAACCCTATCCCGTGCACTAACGTGTGTGTTCAACCCCCAACGTCCAGGCCAAATGGACCCAAACTGTCTCAAATCCGCACTTTCCCTTTGCGGTCTAGTTCTGCTGGCATGTTTGTACCAACCACGTCCACCTCTATTGATACATAGAACAAATTAACAGCTGGATTACTGAACCAGGACAAAACTGAAATAAAATAAACACAAGGACTTTAAACAAAGAACGCTGTCATAAACATTGCTGTTTAGCGTATAACAATTCCCCCTGGTTTAACTTAAAAAGGGAAAAATGCACAACGCTAAATTAAAAGGGAATGGGCGGATCGACTATTAATGGACATACAGTCACTGCCATAGTGTAATATAACAAAATGAACCCGTCCTATGAATGGCACAGGGAACAAAAACAACACACGAAACCAAACTGTCAGTTGCGAGCCTGGATGTTATTGCTAAATTAAATTCGATGCAATACAACAAAACAAAATATATTCTACAAATAATGAATCAATAAATCCCCGGCTCCCCGTAGTCCCGAAGTCTCTGACTGTCCAAACCCGTCCAGTGTCAACACTGAAATAGCCCCCAAACGTCAGGATCCCGACCCCAAACAAGAACCCTCTCACGTCACCGTCGCTTTATATACACCGGCCGTGGTAAATAATAATAATACACAATAAACAATCCCAACTTCCCTGTGTGGCCACTGATAAATGTTGCCCATACTGCACTTCAAGGGTAAAAAGAGAATATACAACCAAATGTTTCTCCCTTACTGCTGCCGTTGAACAGCGTATGAGATCTTTACAAGCTCAGGAACAACTTCCTGATTGTATCAAAGGTACCTAATAAAAATCCAAATGGAGACTTAGCATTTGAGAACGCTCAAGTTCTAACTGATGTAATGCACCCTGTTTACAATCAGAGTACTTTTTGTTGACAAACCATTCATTGTTCAATACATGTTTCTCTGATCATTTTACCTGCTCACCTGTAGAGCAATGAGTATCAATTGTGCTGAATGAATAGAAGGGACCTTGTCGCACCTCATCTCCTCTGAGATGCCGGACCTCAGTGGGTTCCCCAATGAGAGGAGCAATACTGCTCATCTAGCTAAAAGTAAAGTGAGTCTCCTAAAGGTTGTCCACTCTGTTTTTACTGATCACAGGTTCAAATCGTTCCCTGGTGTCCTTTATCAGATAGTTTCCTTAGAGACTGTGTTGATTGGTAACAATCAAGTGGGCGAGGTGGACGCTCATCGTCTGAAGATGTTGGTCAATCTGTCTACGCTGGACATGTCAAACAATGACCTGCTGAACATCCCCCCTGAAGTGGGCCTGTGTGCCAGTCTCAGGTATGTCTATTTTCCATGCTGGCTTCTGAGCTTCTTCTCTGCAACCCACCATTACCAGCTCACTATTGTCCCTGACCATGACATGTGCCCCATTTCCTTAGTTGCCTACTAATCAAGTTAATGAGCTCTATGTTCAGTCCTATCTTTTAGTAGAGCACAGTCTCTTAATACCGAGTACTTCATTGTGGCCAGGTCCAATTAGGTTTTCTAAATGATTTGTGTTCATTTTGAGTTGAGAAAATGGATTTTATGTGTAAAGATGTGTATTCTTCCTCAGGTGTCTCGGTCTGGAGGGGAATCCTTTCCGCACACCCAGAGCAGCCATTTTGGCCAAAGGAACAGATGCAGTGTTGGAGTACCTCCGCAGCCGCATCCCCACATGAGCAGCCCAGATCAATGTTCACACTGTTCTTTGTTTTGATGTTATACAAAAGCTTTTGAGAAGCGAATCCGTTGCCAGAGTTCACCTCTGACACACACGTGGTGTGTGTTAAAAGTCATGAATATTTGTAGATGATCCCATCAAAACTGATCTTTCATGGAAACCCCCCTTGTTAATAAAGTTGTTTAGAATAACAGGCAGTAGTTGCACATTAGTGTATTAGCAGCAGTTCTTTATTGGTAAACAAGCTATAACATCACATTTTAAGATGTGAAAAATATGATAAAATATTTTTATAACTGCCATCGCAGGGATGCTACGGTGCATTTAATTGCCCCCTACGCCAGATCAGGGCCAACAGTCTTGAGTGTGAAAAAATACGATCTGAAAGTAAAAAAAAATATTTAAAAAATAACGTTTAAGATTTGAATCTGAAAATGTAAAATCTTCAACCAAAACATATCCACTGAACATCAAAAAATAAATGCAAATGAATCTGGAAAAAAAAATTCTATTGAAAAAAAAAAAAGAACTGAGTCAAAACTATATTCAACCAAAAATACTTCAAGTTTCCCAGCCACTACATCTACAATAGCTCCACTAACCTCTTTATCCAACTGTCCTGTCGGGTGAGTAAGTCGCAGGGCTGGAAGGAAGGATGTCTACACTTAACCAGATCAAGGAGGCACAGAAGCCGATGGCGGTCTAGCAGCATGTGTACAGAATGAACAATGTATAATACATGCAATTCCTATGACAGAAATGATCCAAATAATTGTGAGTAGTAAGCCAGGCGCACCGCAGGACCACTGCAGGGGCAACCACCATCAGATAGAACCACCATCCACAGAAGCCTGTGGGGAGGGAGAGCACAGAGACTTTAGGAGGGTAATGTTGGTTTACGAGTACAGTAATATGATTTATATTTAAAATAATGATGGCAGCAGCAGGCGTCAGCATGGCCACGGTAGGTGTCAGGACCAGGGTCCAGAAGGAACTACGATCTACGGAGACCTGCTAGGGGAGAAAGCAGAAAAAACTCCCGGAAAGAAGCTGAATTAGTCATGTGCATTAATAAAACCTGGATTATTGTAGAACGAGAGCGTGAGAGAGGAGCTCTGTGTCCTAAGAAGTCCCCCGGCAGTCTAAGCCTATAGCAGCTTAACTAAGGGCTGGTCCGGGCTAACCTGAGCCAGCCCTAACTATAAGCAAAATCAAAGAGGAAAGTTTTAAGCATTATCTTAAAATAGCTGACCAAATCTGCCCCCCCGGACTGAAAGTGGAACCTGGTCCCACAAAAGAGGAGCTTGATAACTGAAGGCTCTGGCCCCCAGCCTACTTTTTAAAACTCATACCATAGGAACAACAAGTAACCCAGCATCTATGGAGCGCAGCTGCCTTGTAGGGCAATACGGGGTTACAAGCTCTTAAGACTGTGCCTCACTTACAAGGTACTCATTGGTACCTTAAATTCTTCTCTTGATTTAACAGGGAGCCAGTGCAGAGAAGTTAATACAGGAGTAATATGATCCCTTTTCCTAGTTCTTGTTAATATATGTGCTGCAGCATTCTGAATCAACTGGAGAGGCTTAAGAGATTTACAAGAGCAGCCTGATAAAGAATTACAATTTAAATACACATGAATATGAATCCAACATATTGTAGCGAACGGAAAAATTCATGGAGAAGACGTTATCGGATTCAGCTTCCCACAGGAGCGCTCAAGCTGGGCACCGGTTCATTCACAGCACCTTTCATGCTGATACGACAGCACAGGCACCAGCCAATCAGATTGCGTTTATGCTCACGTCTAAAGAGCGTGAAGCTCAAAAATAAAAGATGGTGGACCAAACTCCGTAGAATAGGGGGTCCCTGCTCCATCTCGCCATCAGTTTGGGGGACCTTGGCCTAAAAAACATTGAAGACACCAGCTCTAAGGTGTAGTGCACAATAGTCCGACCTGACCCGTTGTTTTTGTCGCTCATAGTGTGCACATAGCACAGGTTCCTTTATGTGTACAGATTGTTAAGCCATCAGAGTCTTGTTTTGGATCTAGGTCTTAAGTATACATATTGCATTAATACAGTAATATTACATGTCATTTAGCTGAACAACTGACATTGCATTTTTAACCCATAGTTACATTTTGCCTGGGGAGCAGTTAGGGGTTGGGTGTCTTGCTCAGGGACACTTCAACATGGACATGGAGCAGCCAGGGATCGAACTGCCAACCCTGCGGTTTCCAATGCACCCACTCTACTCCAATAAGTGGGTAACCCTACCAAAGTGACTAGGAAGTGACTCTTTGTAAGAAGAAGGGGATTTATTTACAGCAGGATGCATGTGGAATTTAACAGTTGTCTGAACTGAGAAACCACATCACATGCACACAGACGTGACATCAGCCGAAGTGCTTTCCTACTTGTATCAGCTCAAATGAGCAGTCAACATTCAGCTAAGCCCAACCAAGCGACACAGTGCAGTTACACATCCACGGCATTATACTTCCTCATTTCAGGGACTCATATCAGGGTGGATAGTGTCTGAGGACAGAACAATAAAGAACATAAACACAATGTTATTACAACATTGGATGACTTTAATCCACAACTCATATCATAACAAGTCTATTGTACACTGCTCAGTTAGCAGCTAAGAAAATACAAACAGTGAGTTGGATGGGAAGCCAGAATGTACAAGGAAGAACTGAGTTTAGCCGCTGGTAACATCTTAACCTTCTGAGGAAAAACGGTGCAGGGCTGTTTACACCTTGAGTATTTGAGTACAAGTGGATGTATTTAAACCCCCTTTACACTGATCAATACCCCCAAACATAGTACTTTTCAACCATGAGTCATGACATCATTTCAAACAATACAGGCAAAAAGTGACAGGGATGCCCCAGTGGTTTATCCGTCACAGCGCACGGAGAAGCTCCGTTCTAAACCGGGTCATGTTGTCAGGAACAGGAAAGGGTTACTTGGTAGAGGCTGTGTCCCATTTCAGAGGCTGCCTACAGAGCTGTGTCCTTCAGAGGACCAATCCTCCATCAGTTACAATACTTGACCTCACAGAGACCACCGTTAACGATGCAGTCAGGCAGTCCTTGTCCGCTCGTAGAAGTGGACATTTTAGGGTTGATCTCTCATTGTTCAAATGTAGCGTTCAATTCACTGATGATATGCACAAATATTTTGGAATTGACAAGTAGACTAAACGTAACCGGGTTTTGTGATATTAAAGACGACAAACAAAAAACCTGTTGTGTTCTTGTAGAGTATAGAAAAAGATGAGGACTTCACAGGCCTGTGAGACGAGAGGCCTCTGTAGTGGGACACAGCTAACGGTTTTGTGATATGGAAAGTATCTCAGGAGAGGCACTAAACTTGGTCCTTCAACAGTGACAACACACGGAGAGCTGTGTTTCCAAACGGAAAGGTTACACGTCTGATGCTCTGTTCCTGAGTAGATGCAACCTTTGAATGAGAGCACAGTTCTAAAGAAACCCAAACCAGAGAGTGACTGGTGATCAATGTATGTACAGTGGAAATGTGTGAAGGGGGATAAGCAGAAAAGAGGATGTCGGAACAGAGGGCACAGCAGAGGGCTCCCTCCTCTTCTCACCTCTTCTCCAAAGTTCTAGAGGACGTTTTCAGGTCGGCACAAAACAAGAGAACAACCAAACACAAAGCTCACTTCACTGCTTGTGGACCACAGCTGGCTTTCATCCAGATGCGCTGGTCCCAAGTACGCAATGAGCCGTTTACTGCTGTAGCTAACCTCGGGAACTTGGCAGGACATCAGCATTTTGGAGGGTAGAGTCAGAGGGTTAGAGGTCAGACGTAGAAAAGTCGTACCCTGGAGGTGCTGACATGGAGATCGTCATCGTAGAACTTGGTCTCTATGATCACATTACCACTGGAACAGAGACACGTGGCAACATTACCAGAAGTACACTACTGTGGCGTGTAGTCTATGTAACATTAGCATAAATACACCAACATGACTAAGAATCAACAAACAATTTAGTTTAACCAGTGTAACAATATACATTGTGATTGAATTAATATGCTCTTTTTTTCTCCTCTCATCAATAACACAAACAGAATTGAACGTAGCCCATTATTTACAATGTTTGCAGTAGACTTATGATAATCCTAAAGATCAGGTGCTCTCTAGTGGCTTGAAGGTGTAGCGCACAACAGATGAAGTCATCAGTTCTGTCCGTGCAAGCTGGCCCTTTTGTTGCTTTTGTCGCTCATAGTGTGAACATAGCACAGGAAATACACGATAGCAGGGACACATGGTCCAAGGGGAAGCAGCAAGTGGGTCAGGATACGGTTTACTTTTTATTCTCTTTCCTAACCAATGGTTTGTATTTCTGACCCATCACGCACGTGTAGTATGCTCCCAGACATCAACTACTAACTTAAGTACATAATGTTGTCAGAACTGAACTGAAAATGATGAAAACCCACATTTTAAAAAGGGTCATTTTAATCAAAAATCATCTGGTCGTTTAAACATCTGAATACATTCCTGAAGGTGCACAATTAACATTAAAACATTACCCTCTTGTGTTGGTATAACGTCTCATAGGTGGACAAAGGGAATGTCAGCAGGATGCTGAAGGGTGAGAGCTGGAGACTCACGTTAAAACATTGGCTGGCATCATCTGGGACTCTGGAGCTGCTTCTATCAGAGACTGCCATGTGTTGGTGGAGTTGGGGATAACAAACCCAAACTCAAAGAACCATTCTGGACAGAGACACGGAAGACAAAGCGTTAAGTGTAGCCCTCAGAACATACAATATCATTACAGAACTGCACTGTGGTGGAGCATAGTGACCGATAGGCCAGCAACTTCGAAAACAGCAACACAAACATGTTATGTTGGTGTGGAAGTGTGTGGTCCCCTGGGGGTCTCTGCAACCTCGGGCCCCAGGGAAAGCACTGCAAACGCACAGCAACAAAGAATCAGCTCTCTGTGTTGGTCTCTTTTGAGATACTTTTCTGCTTTATTTGATAGAGACAAACAGGAGGGATGTTATGTAGCAAAGGCAAAATCAAATAAAGTGATTCTTAGACCCGCCTTCTCTGTATGATAGGCAGATATCATATTTTACTGGGTACATTACATGTTTCAAAAACACAAATATTGGCTTTTTAAAATAATTTAATATTATCTTTTCCTTCCGACACCCCATTGCCCTCTACTGGCCAGCCACCACTGATTGACAGTAAGGTGAAGGCGTGGGCTCACACTCTGCTGGAATAGTTACTATTTTTATTCAAGGCTCAATTTAATCATTTTTCACCAATAGAAAACTGATACAAATGATCAGAAATCCTACAAAGATACCACGTGAAGACACAAAGACCCTGATCAATATCAAATGTCCCTGCATTGTGTTGTTAAAGGTACGTATGGGAAGTTGAAATGCAAAGTTTGAATCATCAGAGACTTTTAAATACACCATGGACAGGACGTCAGTCAATGACCCGTAGAGATGGAACAGTTTAAGGTACCCTTAACTGACCAACCTTTGGGTCCCTGTCCCTTTAAAAAGTCCAGATTACCTTCTAGACACTGTCCTTTGAAGAACACTTTCTGCTCCAGTCTGAACTTTTCCAGTTTCTCTGAAGAGGAAAAGTTTAATTCTCTGGACACTGCTTTACACTTCAGGATCTTCTTTGGGACGCGAGCTGCAGAGACAATGAAACTAGAATTATTCAAACCAATTTAAATGTGCATTCAATTGAATGCATAGTTCTCAGCTAATGACAAAGTAAATACTGGCTGACAACAAAAGGCCCCAAGAAACATGCTGTGCCACGATTCGTGTGTGTGTGTGTGTGTGTCTAAAGTACCTTCATGCTCTACTCCTGGAATAGAGAGGTCCTCGGTTCCCTGCCACAGCACTTTGCCCGTCTCTGCATCTCGGAGGTTCATCCAGTTTCTGTCAGGAAAAGGTCAAGCGGCAACAACCAAACTAAAAACCAGGCTAAATAAACTAAAGTGAACATTAAGTAGAACTTATGGGATCAACCCTCAGGCATCCATTATTAGACATTTGCAGTTTGTACAGCTAACATGAAATTAATGAGCACTGCAGGGAGAGCCAGCGGGAGAGATTGCTAGGTCATGTGACCCATGACGGGATTATCATGGGGATTAGAAAAAAGAAGCGCAGTGACTAAACGGTGAGTAACGTGGACCTGCTGAATGCGTTCATAGGAGACAGCTGCCCCCCTGGCAGTCTCTGTTGGTACAGACTTCAGTCTGCATCCACTTGTTCAACATTTTTATGGCAGGCAATCAACATATTGTGCAGCTAAATTTTGCATGTTGTGTAGCATTGTGAACCTCTGTGTCCTAGAGGAACAGAATAATCCTCTCAGTAAAAACGCTTCATCTGTGTGTGGCATGTTAGCATAAGAATATATAGACTATATACACCGGAAATTCTGGACTATAAGCCGCTACCTTTTTCCCACGCTTTGAACCCTGCGGCTTATACAACCGTGCTAATGTATCATTTTTCACGGGCTAACGGGCGAGACAAACAGGTGCAAGTTCCGAGCAACCAATCTGTCAGTCGGAGAAGGAAACCGAGCGGCTGCAGGTAAATCAATGGTGAGACGTTGCAGACAATGTGAAGAACTCTGGCACGGACGACGACTGCATCAGCAGTGGTTTTTCTGCCGCGTGGACCAGTGACGTGCAGTGAGGTTCGTGGCTGTGGAGGCACTGACTCTTAAGATTCACAAATATATGAATTCAACAAAGTAGCATAAATTCACCATTCAACTCGCTGCTTGCGCTTCGACTACTGGTTATGTTTCATATCCCGTATCATATATTCTTTTATAATATGGGGAAGTTAAAATAAGTGTTCTGATTGGTTGAGAGTGAGTCACGGGGTGTAACTGAATTGAGCCATAATGTAATGTTATCTGTTTACATTGACCTGAGCGTTCAGATTAGTGCGGTGATCAAAATAACAGATATTTGGTTGGCTGTTGGTTGTCATTTCAGTTATTAGCTCGGTAGCGATCGCCTAAAAATGCCCGGAAACGGCGCAAATGAGCAGTTTTGGGAAATACGAGCTTTCACAACCAATTTACGGCACTTTTTGGCCAAAGCGGAAAATTCAGGATGTCATGAGCGAAGTGAATGAATGAGATGCAGAAATGAATATCAATCTCCTTGCTAATCATCAACAAACTAAGCTAAGCTAACAAACGTTAAACAACAAATTTAACAAATTTTAAATATCAAACAAAGATAACACAAAATGCAGTTTTTAAATGAAGGTCATTATTAAGGGGGAATAAATCCAAACCTACATGGCCCTGTGTGAAAAAGTGATTGCCATCTAAACCCAATAACTGGTTGTGCCTCCCTTAGCAGCAACAACTGCAATCAAGTGTTTGCGATAACTGGCAATGATTCTCTTACAGCTGTGGAGGAACTTTGGACTCATCTTTGCAGAATTGTTGTAATTCAGCCACATTGGAGGGTTTTCGAGCAGGAACCGCCTTTTTGAGGTCATGCCACAGCATCTTGATCGGATTCAGGTCGGGACTTTGACTGGACCCCTCCAACGTCTTCATTTTGTTTTTCTTAAGCCAGTCAGAGGTGGACTTGCTCGTGTGTTTTGGATAGTTGTACTGCTGCAGAACCCAAGTGCGCTTCAGCTTGAGGTCACGAACAGATGGCCGGACATTCTCCTTCAGGATTTTTGGTAGACGGCAGAATTCATGGTTCCATTTACCACAGCAAGTCTTCCAGCCCCACACCATCAAACAACCACCACCATATTTTACTGTTGCTATGATGTTCCTTTTCTGAAATGCCGTTTTACTTTCACGCCAGATTTAATGGGACATACACCTTCCAAAAAGAAGGGGTTTTTTGTCTCATCAGTCCACAGTATTTTCCCAAAAAGTCTTTGGGATCATCGCAAGGTTTTCTGGCAAAACTCAGACAAGCCTTTATGTTCTTTTTGCTCAACAGTGGTTTTTCATCTTGGAACTCTGCCATGCAGGCCATTTTTGCCCAGTATCTTAGGGTGGAGTCATGAACACTGACGAGGCAAGTGAGGCCTGCAGTTCTTTGTTCTGGGTTTTTTGTGACTTCTTGGATGAGTCCGTCGCTGCGCTCTTGGGGCCATTTTGGTCGGCTGAACGGTCCTGGGAAGGTTCACAACTGTTCCTCTCACTGTGGTTCGCCGGAGTCCCAAAGCTTTAGAAATGGCTTTGGAACCTTTTCCAGACTAATAGATAAAACCTTCATTTAAAAACTGCATTTTGTGTTTACTTGTGTTATCTTTGTCTAATATTTAAATTTGTTTGGAGATCTGAAACATTCAAGTGTGACAAACATGCAAAAAACAAAGAAAATAGGAAGGGGGCAAATACTTTTTCACACAACTGTATATATCTTTTTTAATCATTATTTTTTCACATTTCATGATGACACAAGGGGAGGCGCTGCCTCCAGCGACCGCACGTCACTGGCGTGGACACCTGCGGCTTCTAGACCGGTGCGGCTTATATATGTACACATCTTTTTTTCATTCTAAATTTAAGTGGTGCGGCTTATATTCAGGTGCGCTCTATAGTCCGGAATTTACGGTATATAAAAAGCATTTGTCATGCCTAAATCATTCATTATTAACAGATGAAATGCGATGATAATCTTTTTTTCAACTGTTCAAAAGGCAGTGCAGGAAGATATGCCTTGTCTCCTCCGAGTATTTTATTAATTAAGCTCTTTGAAATGTACAATTACAGTTGAACTAGTCAATGTTGTGACAGATGCAATTCTAAACTACTTTTTTCTTTTGGTTTCTTTTATCCAACGGAACTACACTGCTCAAAAAACTATAGGAACAAACTTCTCAATGTAAATAGGCATTATGTTGGATATCTATAGTGATATGACCGTTTAATGTCAAAGGATGACACATCTTTTGATGGAAATAAAGGTCTATATATATATATATATATATACCATCATGTTGGTCTAAATTCATCCGAGGACGCCTGGGAAAGAGCTGTGTGTAGCTGACCTTGAGAAAGCTAAAGGAGTCTGTGTGGATGGACCTGTCCCATCAGTCTGTCAGTCAGCTGTTCCTGACCTCCACATTCAGTTTAGACACAATAGAGCTATCAATCAAAGAGCCCAGTGTGACTGTACTGTAGTTAACATCATTTCAACTACAGTCTGAGGGAACCGGTTACATAAGAACAATTCCTTGATGTTACCTTTGGATATCAGAATGAAAGACGCTGATCCAACACGACGGTGAGCCGTCTGTTCTAGAAGATTCTCCGCTCAGCATCCTGTCCCACTCAGAAACTACTTAGTGTCACACACACTTGACACCCAGCCATCTGTGTAGGTCTTCGTGCTAACGGCCCCACAGCCACATCATGTTGCTCCACGAGGGACGACAACAGAGCTGCATTAAAAACACACATGTGAAAGAACACCACCCATCTGGAGCACTCCGAGGTTCACCCTAATCTCACATGACAAAATGATGAATCCAGTTTTCAAACGATTCAGTAGAACATGGATGTCTCAGAAGGATTTCTTCCACTGTGATGAAGACCAACATCTTCATCAGTGTACTATATAGTTCAATGATTAGGCTACAGATTAGATTATTTCATATGGATATATTTATGTTTCCACACCCCTCCTTTAAAAATAGTCATCCTATAGTGCTACATTGCCTTTTTAATAAATGGTACTTTATGATTTGACTGTGGGATTATCAGTGTGTCACGTCATATTAGTGAAGGCAACGATTAACATTTGTAGTCGCATGAATTTCTGCCATTAGAAAGATCCTTCTATCGTTAATCTATCCATTTATCAACAATCTATCTATCAATCACCTATGAGTCTACCAATAACCTGTGTGCCGTAGCAGGTGTCCCTGTCAGAGTCCAGTGGTCCCACATTGAGTACTCAGCTGGGATTTACTGTACAGGAACTTTGAAACTACATGTTTGAGCTACATTTCTTTTGGAGAATAATAAAAAAAACAGCTTAACGTTATTGCTGTGTTATAATTAACGTTGACAATGTATTTGCGCATTATCATTTGATTTATTATTGTTATTTTGATAGTTCACTAATTGTTTAAAGTGTTTGCGCAAGTAAACACACTACTTTATTTTGACATTTTGCTCAAGACAATATTATTATTCGCAGAAAATCATGCTCGCTGATTGTAATTGTTGCCCGGCACTAACTCGTTAACACACACACACGTTTATTCCATGCCTATCAGTGCTGCACCACTTTCACCATCCCCCACTTCTAGTAAGTATGCTGAGTTGAAAGGTTTCTCTAATCCTCTAAATCCAATTTAATCCAATCTGCTACATCAAACTCATCACCCTGCACACCTTCCACAATAATCCAGCCGCACCACAATGTCCTCTTCACGTGTCCATGTGACGTCTCCTTTACCAGTCCTTACTGAAAGTGATCAAACACGGAATGAATCAAACACATTTAACTGTACATATGCAATCAAGTAATACCTTGAAAATCACAAAGTGGCCTAAAGAAAAACACCCGTGCAGCAATCAATTTGAGCCCCAACAACATGACATGAGGTGGTAGCGGCTGTTCCTGAGGGCCCGCTGAGGGGTTGGTGTGTAAACCACTAGGGTCCCATCAGAACACACACAACTTAATGAGTCCCCAGTGAAATGCTGCTGTCACTGGTAAGTCTGCATTTATTCTAATGCTTTCCTACCCCAAGCCTCACTTCTACTGCACAGATACAAGTCCTCACTTGGGTAAATTCACCTCAAAAACACACCACTCAGTCTTGTCTTCCATATAAAGCTTTGAACTTCTTGTTTCCTATGAAAGGAGCAAGCAGCTTCCATATCAAGCTGCCCAATGATACAGAGAGGGGTGCTTTCACACACAGCTCATCGTTACTGAACATCATGTTGGGCTGGTTTTCTCATCACTTACTCTCATGTTCTTGGGTCATGGAGTGGGAAAATGAACAAATGATAACAGTTTGATCCTGTGTCGAGAAGTGTATTTGCATCAGAAGGTACAACCAACAAATCCTCAGTTTGACTTGTTATAGACACGTGTTCCATTAACCTGGAGCTGACATGTTGTAATCTAAAATAACAAACAACATAGATGAAATATTGGTGGGTAACCAGAGGAGTGGATGGGGGGGTCGTTATATAATTGTGATTATATATAATCACAAGGGGCCCAAACCGGGTCACCTGGAGCGTACCTGCAAAGTCGGCGGCGGTATAAAAGAGGCAATAAAAGGGTATTTAAAGAAAGTGAGAGACGTCCAAAGCATGCACTCACAATTGGGTACCCAAAATATGAGCAGTTTTCTGCAGCAGAGCACAGGATTGGCAAAGAACAGACAACACTTACTAACTCACACAGGCGCCTTTCACATGATGCTCCTTGCAGAGTTCAAAGCTTTACATGGAAGACAAGACGGAGTTGTGTGTTGAGGTGAATTTACCCAAGTGAGGACTTGTATCTGTGCACTAGTGTTTATTGAGGCTGTGGGTAGGAAACTATTAGAATAAATGTAGACTTAGCAGCTTAACTCATTGTCTCATTGAGGAAAGTAATTTCATTGTTCTTAATATCGAGAAAGTACCTTTTTGAAGTCACTTTAATTTTGGAGAATTATATTTGTAAAGTAAAAAGAGTAGTCAGAGGTGTTTTAAACACATGTGTGGGATAATTGAGAAATTAGCTATAGCTAGACTTTGTCTCGGTGTAGTTTAAGGAACCGTTAAGTTCTATTTTCTTTCTAACGTTAACTCACCAAATTCAGGTGACACGTTGATCTTTCTGATCTGGGCCGTTTGAATGCGTCACCGTAAATGTCAGCATACAGGTTTTAGTGGGTAATGTAACGAAACTACTAATTCTACGTGTACACGCACAGGACACGCGCACGGTATCGCGGGGGAGCAGTGCCTCACTTCCATGACGTCACACAGCTTCGCGGTACTGTGCGTAACGTTACCGTTACGGCAACGTCACAGTACGTTAACGTACAGTAACGTAACGGTAGTTCACTTTGGCTAGCCACGCTCACTAACCCCCGCTAGCCGGGCTAAGTAGCCCAAGCTAGCCGGGCTAAGTAGTCCGAGCCGTCAGGCCCACGTTCTCTTTGCAGCAGCTGTATCGGAACTAAGAGAACATTCTCCCCGGTTCGTCCCACAAAGACAAATATCGGCTGGCCTCCTCCAATGACAGGTGGAAGTGGCAGGTTAGCCACAGCAGCTAACATTACTGTACAATGCTACTCATTCAAATGCCCCGAGCATGTTGTTTATATGAGATGACGTTAACTCGTACCAAGCAAGACAAACAGAGCTAACGTTAACTTACGTGTCTAACCTTCGCAGAACACCAGCAGAAAGGATACAGTTTGAAGCCCTTCAAAATCTCCTTGGCCCTGTCTTCATCTGAAGACATTTCTTGAATCCTGTGTTATCGTTACTTACAGAAAATCCAGGATGTGTTGAAATAACAAAGCTGGGGTTCAAGTGAGCTTCCCTGGTTGACTAACTAGTTTCCCAGCTAATGTTTGCATGAGACCAGCATAAACTATGTGTACTTAACTCTATATTGTTGGGCTGCAGGTTACATCTGATCCGATAAGGCTATCAGCTAAATATATCCCGTTAACTAACAGACAGCTAGCCAAGCCAACCAACGGCACTGGGTAGCTCCTGGCAGCCAATCACTGGCCGAGATTGACAAGCATGGGCGGGACAATACTGGGCCAAGACGCGTCACCAGGGGCAACGCCGCACACACTCAAGGCTGATTGGGGCCACTGTGACAGGGTTGGTGTGTAATGCACCACCAATTTGCCATTTCAAATCGTAGGGAAACTGGAGTTGCAACAGTTCTTCCATTTCATTCAGTTACTGCCAATCAAATGTTAAAACATCAAGATCCGTAATGTCACTAATCAAGCAATTTTAGAGGGCTTTCTGACCAGAATCTAAAGTCTTAGTAGCTGTTGTGTTCAAAGTGAAGAAACGTCAGACGTCGCGGATAGAAAGGTTAAAATCAACAGTATTTAATAAAAGAAAGGGTGTTGTGGTAAAAAGAACATCTCAGCCGAGGAGCCGCTGGTCTTTGCAGCCAACAGGCCACAGGGTCCTTTGACCATCCCTTAGTGCCCGTCTGCTGCCTCCACCAGCGAACCCGAGAACATGGGTTACCTACAGGTATTTATACCAATCTGTGAAAGTGCGAAATTTAATGTCCACACCTCTGGGAGTGGTCTTCTGGTGAGTTCAATGTAACTCGGATTTCGAATGTCTCTCAGTCAACACCAGTTGTTGTGCAAGTATTACATGCATGCATTCCAGTTGATTCCATCACATTAAATACAATCATAACTGTACATTGATATTATTCTATTGATTACAGTTTCAGAATTACAGTGGTGCTACAATATTGTCATTACTTTATTGATTACACAGTTTCAGAATCATGGCTGTATTTTGGTGTACACCTATATGTATTTTATTAATTTATGAAGCACGTGTCCACGTACACAACTTTGATTCTGGGTTGTTTTTGCATCTCAATCTACAATAAGGACAATAAAGCTTTATTATGTAATAACCAATAATTAAAAATCAATAAAAAACTTTTATTGTTGCACCAATCACCAAGCCCCATTCCTTGTATGTGTAATGTACTACTTCCTCACAGAGATAAAGAAGCTGATGTCTGCTCGTTGGACAGCTGATTCTTCTGAATCTCTTTCCAGACCAAATGGATTTTAAAATCCCTTTCCTAGCACTGGTATCTATCTCACCGATGTTACTAATGGCAGATGGGTACCAAGGATGTTCTGGAAATGTACTCTGTTCCTGTCCTGTCTGCTGGCTGTGTTCTGACCCACATAGTAATGTGTGCAGAGAGCAGACAGGATTACTACCATGAAGAAGTGTGTCACGCAGGAAGTGCATCTTCTGCTGGGCCTTTTTAAACCATGAAGGGGAGGGAAGCTTACTTGAACAGCGGTGGGAAGTAGCAGTCCAAAGTTTGGACACACTTTCTCAATCAATTGAATGAGAAAATTTGTCCAAAATATTGAGAGGTTGCTTCTCATCACTCTTACAAGGTGGACTATTGATGTTTGAACATAGGGGGACAAATAGAAGCGTAAAGGACACCATGCTATACATGGTTTGTAGAAATGACACTTTTTTAAGAAAAGAGTACCACCTCCTGGCCAAAGATAAGAATAGCTCCTCTGTGGCCTGTTTAAACTCTCCCTCATATTCCAGATCAGCACAGACACTGGACTCATTTAAGACTGGGCTGAAAACCTTTTTATTCAGGAAGGCGTTTTGGACTTTGCGTTGAATCAATGTCAGCTATTTCTCTTTTTATTGAAGTTTGTTTTAACTATATTTGTAATACGGTATTGTACTCTGTGCTTCTTTTGAGTGAAAAGTGAGTTACAAATTAAATTATTATTATTATTATTAAATACGTATATGTAGACAAGGGTCGACGTGGCGCAGGGGTAGAGAGGGTACGCTGGGAACCGCAAGGTTGACGGTTCGAACCCCGGCTGCTCCATGTCCCATGTCGAAGTGTCCCTGAGCAAGACACCTGACCCCTAATTGCTCCCCGGGCAAAATGTAAAAACCATGTGTTAAAAATGTAACGTAAGTCGCTTTGGATAAAAGCGTCAGCTAAATGACCTGTAATGTAATGTATGGACATGATGCTAAGGCTGATCTTCCCCATTCAGCCTGAAGACGTTGGCCAATGGAGGGACCCGCTTCTTTTTTTTTTGTTACTGTTTGTCTTTTATGTTTGTATTATCCTGGTTCTCAGAAGGCTCCACTAATAGATGGCTGTAATGCACAACAGTTTCCACCCGCTATTAAATAAAAGGAGAAAGAAAGAGAAGGACGAGATCAGGATTTGGGTGCTTTTGACAGTGTGGAACTGACGGTGGAAGAAACGGTAGACGAGTGGTCTGCTTGACAGTTTGTTGCACATGTTTCTGTCACCCTGGATTTCTGTTTAAAGAAGTGGGGTCGGTGGATACATTGGTCTGTGACTGAACTAAGGATGCCAGTGAAGGAGATAGTGAGCATTGAAATCCATATCCTCGGGAATCCTGATTCTGTAACTAATTGAGTGGCACAGCAGTGGTGTTCGAGCTAAAAGATAACATTTGCTATATTACAGTTGCTAACAGCTCACCAGCCTATTTCCTCTTCCCAGGGTCTTCGCCCAAAATAGTTTTGCATGGACTAGAGCAGAAGTACCAACCTATATTTACAATTGACTATATTTATAGGGATTGTAAATATTTGTAAAGAAATGATGATTTTTGGGGTTTGGGAAAATTCTATAAATGTTTAGTGTGTATATACCGTATGTTGCCATGTGCATAAGCGCCTTATTGTAAGTCGCTTTGGATAAAAGCATCAGCTAAACGACATGTAATAACGTAATAATGTAATGGTATGACTGGGCTAATTGGAGTCAGGTGGGTATATAATGAGCTCAGTCTGTTTTAATACTCAACACCGACAAGGAGGTGGATTGTTGAGAATGAGGGGTTCAAAGTAATTAAGAGATTTAAAGAAGGAAATGATCTAAGGAAGGTGGGACGGGCGGTGCTGACTTGCGAGTCAAAGGAGGAAGTTGGTGAAATTTGAATGGCAAAGGGGATGAAGAAGGGCGGATTGTTGATCAGGTGTAGAGACAAGGAGAGAAGAGAGAAGGCAATGAAGCAGAAAGTGTGAAACATGGTACATGAGAAAGCAAAGAAGACTAGTGATGGACCCTCTGTCATGGGCCTTTACGGTATCTCAATGGCGGAAAGGGTGTAGAATTTAAGAAAACGCATTAAAAGGTGAAAAAATATTTTAATTAGACATTCACCAAGAAAATGAGCGGGAGAGATAAGTTGAAGGTAGGAGAGTGGGGGGAGGGGGCATCTATCATGAAAAGAACCATCTCAGTAGTCTAATAAACATCTTAATATTGTGATATATATTTCATGGCTGTGGTAGTTAATTACGTATTTCAAGCAATAGGGGGCTCTAAGAAGATTTTAAAAAATAGTACAGTGCTATAGCTATTAGCTATAAATACTAATAGATGTCGAGGAATGCTGTTCAGGAAGAGCTGGAAAAAAATCATAGGTTGAACAAATAATCATGTTCACATGTTCTGCAGTGGAATGCAAGGAGACTGTAGTCCATTAAAGGATTACTCAATGGTTTAGATTTTTAGAATATAAACCGGAATGAATGTACACAGAATGTACACAGAATGTTAGGTCAAAATATCAAAGTGGATTTAGTAAAGGAAGGGAAACAATGGAATAAGTAGGTATTGGTAGTGTACACTAACTTTATTACGTACACCTGTTGAGCTGCTTGTTAAAAAAAACATGGCTCAACTCAATGCATTTAGGCATGTAGACGTGGTGAAGACAACTTGCAAGTTCAAAGTGCTGTTATCGGGCATTGGAATAGGAAAGAAAGGGGATTTAAGTGACTGAACGTTGGTTGTTGGTGGAGTATCACAAACTGCTGATCTACTGGGATTTCACAGTCGTCTCTAGGGTTTACACAGAATGATCCCCAAAATATACGAAAATGCATTGTTGATGTGCGAGGTCAGAGGAGATCAAATAACCACTTGCTACAACCAAGCGATGCAGAATACCATCTCTGAACACTCACAACGAAGGTGGACTACAGCAACGGAAGCGCGCGTATCAACAGTGTAGTCCAGTGGGCCCCAACCTGGTTTACCTCACGGACCGTTTCCATGTCAGACAATATTTCGTGGACCGGTCAAGGTCCGGCGGAATAACGGGAGGGGTAGTAGTCGTTGCGGGCGGAACGACCGACGGGGGGGGGCGGGGTGTAGTAGTCGCGCGCTCTGTGTTCGCTGGTCGGTGAAACTGTAAACGGTAAGAGGACGTGAAGAAAAACGCCCGGTGACGCGTGGGGAATATGTCAGAGGGACGAGCGCACATAAAAGCCGGTCAATTTTCAAAATAAAACATTCTTCTTCAGAAAAAAATAAAAAATAAAAAAAATTATTTATTTATTTATATATAAATATATATATTTTTATATATATATTTTAAAATATATATATATATATATATTTTTAAATATATATATATATTTTTTTCTTCTGTGGTGCGGCCCGGTACCAAATGGCCCACGAACCGGTAGCAGCCTGCGGCCCGGTGGTTGGGGACCACTGGTCTAGTCCACAAAGCGGAGTAGTTAATGGCGCTAATGCAACCTAAAGGCGTTTGCCAACCGCCATTAACAGCAACAAAAGAAGAGCCACCTCTAGCCAATCAAAAGCGTAGTAGGGCGGGTCATCATACGTCATTGAAGGAATTTAATTTATTTCCGGTCAACGTTACTGGGACAACGCTGTTTTCTGGTCAATTATCTAAATCAAGTAGTAAAATATCAATTGAATGGTCTGATCTATTAGGTTTAAACGGATCTACCGTAACGTTAAAAATCATGGATATCCCCACCCCTGAAGGTGAGCAGTAACGTCTCTGCAATGCTAAGTTAGCGTCAGCTAACCGTACGTTGTACAATTGTCATCGTACGCTAGCTAGCTACCATGCTACCTAGCTAACGTTATTCAACAAAAAATACATTACTCCTGCATGTAACTTAACCTTTCGGCCAACTCCGTAACACCAGTAGCCGCATGAACATACCGACGTTATGCGTGTGTGTGTGTGACGGTTCCCGGTGCTTAAATAAACCAGCGCAGCATGCACAATGATAGACGTTAGCATTGTAGCGCGATAGCTAACCGCAACGCTAAACGTCGTTATCGGTAACGTTAGTTCTTAAATTTAACATCCGCCTACTTTCACAGCTGAATTGATTACATTTATTTTACATTCAAGTTTACTGGTACCCTCTTCCTCTTAAAGCGTTAATTTGTTAATGTAACGTTATGGGCCGAGGGTAGCGCGGGACTAAGACACATGGACGTAGAACATTAGTGTGGAAGCAATACGTAACTGAACGAAGTACAAT